>JBAWJY010000015.1:0-516155 GCA_037356115.1 Neofusicoccum sp. Z2
GGGGGGGGGGGGGGGGGGGGGGGGGGGGGGGGGGGGGGGGGGGGGGGGGGGGGGGGGGGGGGGGGGGGGGGGGGGATGCCGGAGGTGGAGGGGAGTGTGGAGGTGAAGCCGGAGAAGGTGGGGTGAGAAGAGGGGGACGCGGAGCAAGGAGAGGGGAGAAGAAGGAAGGGGACGATGGGGGACGGGGGATGGGTTCAATGTGTTGTTGGGGGGATGGTCTTGATGTCTCAATCTTGATTGTCTGCACGAGTGATTCTAGGTAGCAAAGCAACAGCTTCCAAGCCTGTGACGACCGACCAGCTAGCCAGCCAGCTAACCACGAAATCTTCCTTCAACACCATACTCCATTGCTCCATTGCCACGATGTCGCTCCCCAAGAAGCCAAAGCGAAGAGCAAACAGACCACCAGTTCCTTCACGACTAGTCCTCCACCACCTCCCCGTCCGCACCTCCCCAGCACCCTCTCCCCTCCTATTCCCCCCAACACTACTTACCCACACTCGGAAACCTCCCTACACCACCAACCTCCACTTCGGCCCCTTAGCGTCCTCCCCCTCCCCCTCCCCCGCCAAGCCCACCAGATCAACACGTCCATGCAAGCATGCGGAGGATCCGTGTCCAGGATTGAGGCATTTTCCCATAAAAAGAAAAAAGCGCCCAGTACTGCCACATCTATCGGGCGCGCGGGCCTCCCCGTTGCCCTCACCCCCAGAAACGGAATTGAGGGAGGGGTTAGGGAGGAGGCGCGGGCGGGGGCTGAGCAGGATGGATGTATTTGGTGGCGTAAGTACCTGCTGCCGATGTCACGATGCTGAGGGGGGGAAAGAGAGAGGGGAAGCGAGATGACGGGTGGATGTATGTGCGGATCTACTTACTACTTACGACTGTGTGCTGGAGGCGAGGGGGCCAGGGCCCGGGGGCTTGCTTGCTTGCTTGCTTGCGTGCTTGGCTGTCGGTGCGGGTTATGCTTGGAGGGTGGGAATGGCGATTAGGCGGGCAGGCAGACGGGCAGGGCGTAGGCAGAGCGCGCGCATCATTGCGTCTATGTATGTATGCTGCGGGGCGCATTGAGGATGGGACTAGCTTGGCGGGTGTCATGTAGGCGGGGGCCCATCAGAACCGAGAAATGAAGGATATCGAATATCATGCCGCGGGTAGCAGGGCACAAGCTCGAATGTTCTCACGATAAGATAATATTATACACTAAGAAGGGTAAGCAACTACAGCGCGACCGCTTTGACATTTCGTAGACACACGCGCAAACACACCGCTGGATATGGGTCACCGATTGCTTTCACAAGAAACCTGTATTCAAAACTTCCCCACACACACGACCACCTCAAACTACTTCTACTACAACGACTCTGCGCTACGCTAGAAAAAATCCCGCTCTGTCATATCGTAGAGAAAAATATCGAACCAATACAATGAAAACACCCGGGTATACGGCGCTTAGAGGTCAAGGTCGACGTCAATGCCGTTCGAGCCGATGTCGACGGACAGGGACAGGCCACCAATCTTGAGGGTGCCGGAGATGAGCTCGAACTGCGAGGCGCAGCCGAAGTACTTCTCAATACCGAACTCGCCGGCGCCCTTCCAGAGGTCGTCACCGTAGGAGAAGATGACCGAGTTGGGGCCGGCCTTCTCGAGGATGGACTTGACGGCGGTGGCCTGCTCGGAGGAGCCGGCGGTAGCCAGACCGTTGTTGGAGGTGGACGAGTGGGGCCAGCCGGACTCAAGGTTGAAGACCTCAGAGAGGGCGGGGCAGGCCTTCTTGGCGAGCTCGAGCTGGGAGACGACGAAGTCACCGGCCTTGTCGGCAGTGACCTCGCTGTTGAAGAAGGGCTGGACGTTGACACCAATGACATCGATGACGGAGCAGAGGGCGGAGAACTCGGTGGTCTGGAGGACGTTCAGAGTCTCGGTGGTGGTGATCTTGACGGCGGACAGGCCAGCGCTCGAGATGGAGGACTTGACGGAGCTGATGAAGCCGGCGAGCTCAGAGGCGGTAGTCCAGCCGTTGAAGACAGCCTCGTTACCGATGACGAAGAGGTCGACGAGGCTCCACTTGCCAGTCTTGCCCCAGGCGATGATGTCGGTGACCTGCTCCTGGGTGTCCTGGTTGTTGACGCCGGTGTCCTTGATGTAGATACCAATGATCATGCGCAGGCCAGTCTGCTCGGCAGCATCGCCAACGGTCTTGAGGCCATCGCAGTCGGTGGCGTAGAGACGGACGGTGGTGAAGCCCTTGCTCTTGATGTCCTTGAGGTCAGACAGAACACCGTCGGCAGTGCGGCAGTTGCCGGTAGAGTCGTAGGGGGTGTAGGTCATAGCCCACTGGTTGCCGTTGGTGGTCATGCCAGCGCTGTTCTTGCCGGTGGAGCCAGAGACGCTAGGGGTGGAAGAGGCAGCCGGGGTGGAGGCAGCAGGGGTGCTAGCAACGGGGGTGCTGGCAGCGGGGGTGCTGGAGGGCGAGCCAACAGCGCCGTCGACATCGGCAGAGGGAGTCGGGACAGCAGAGGTGGCAACGGGGGCGCTGCTGGTGGAGGCGCCGCCGAGAGGAGTGGCGGCGGGGCAGACGTAGACATCGTTGGTCTTGGTGATGGTGACGGTCTGCTCAGGAGCAGTGTAGGTGCCGGGGGTGTAGGTGGCAGGGGTAGGGTAGTGAGTAACGGTGCCCTCCGGAACGCTGGTGGTGTAGGGAGGAACGATGGTGTACTCGCCACCGGCCGGGCAGGTGTAGGTGGTGGTCCTGATGACGCTGGTGGTGGTGGACTCGGTGGTCTCGACCGTGGCGTACGGGCAAGTGATGGTGGTCTGGGTAATGACGGAAGTCGTCACACCACCGTAGGTGTTGACACCGGGGGTCAGGCTAGTGGTGGTAGCACCGCAGACGGTCGTAGTGTCGGTGACGGTGATGGTGGTAGCCGGGATGGTGTAGGTGCCCGGGGTGGCGTACGTGGTCACGACGGGAGTCGGGGCCGGGGCCTGGGGAGTGGCGGACGAGCTCGGGCGAGCAGAGGGAGTGCCCTGGGGAGTGACCTGGGGAGTGCCCTGGGAACCGCCGACCGAAGAGACAACGGCGGGGGTCGAAGGAGTAGCAGCCGGGGCAGAGGTCTCGGGGGCCGGGTTGGGGACGACTGGGCGGTGTTAGAAGGCGATGGCGGACGGATATCACGGTGCGAACTCACGGGTAGCCGGGCCGGTGATGGTGGTCACGTAGGTAGTGCAGCCGCAGACCTCGGCATCATCGGCGCGGAGCTCGAGGCCGCTCCTGCGGTTGTGGAAACCCTGGTGGCGGTCGTGGACACCGGAGGCGGCGGCGTTGCCAAGCAGAGCGCCGGCCGCAACAGCCAGAAGAGCAGACTTCATGTTGTTCGGGAAGAATTAAATATTAGAGCGAGCGGGCCGCTGAAAGAGTGAAGCGGAAGGAGAGGAAAAAGAGCGACTGGGGCAATGTCTGATCCACTTGCGTGAGGACGAGATGCCGTGGTGAGGCTGCTGGGACGAGGAGCAGCGCGGGTTTTGACGGGCGGGCGGCGCTGCCAGGGGCGGTGGAGAGATTGTGCCTGGGCGATCCCATGATGGCGCAGCGCGCTGCTTGTGGAAATTGGCAGACCCGGGCAGCCAAACCGGGGCTGGTGCACTCTGGGGATCCGGAGCCTGGCTATTTTCAGCCATGGTGGTGTCGAAAGAGGTGCCCTGAGCGGCCCGGCATGCAATCTCCCCTGGCGCACTGGCCGCCGCCAACCGGGCGCGTGAACGGCGCGTGGCAGCAGGCACATGGCCCCCAGGCCCCCATATGCGCGCTGCCTGCGAACGCCTGCGCGCTGCCGGCTGATTCGGCGGCGCTTTCATTGCGCAGCGCCCGGCGCGCCCCTCGCGGCGGCAGTCGGCGGCGCCCTCGCCCAGCACACCACCGCCGATCGGCAGCGCGCTTCGATCAGCGCTGCGAAATGAGCGCGCCCGTATCGTGGCCGCCAAGGGGAACCGACGTGCCAAGCGGTCCAGTATTGTTCCACTTGGTGCTGGTCCACACCGCCAGTGCGCGAGCCCTATGACGATCGACGGCGGCTTGGCGAGTCTTCGAGGGGCGCAAGATGAGGAGCGGCCGCCCCTCGCGCGGCTGCTGCACGCCGCGCGGATGCGGGATGCGGCGCGCTGAGGCGGGCAGGCCGGCGGCTCGTCTGGATAGGGCTGAGGAAGCGCGGGCGTGACGTCGGGCGGCGGGCGGGCGTTCGGCGGCGCTGGCGACGCACGCGCGCTGCAGGGCCCCAGGCCCCGCGCTCCGAGCCGTGAAGCTTGAACCGCAACGCCCTCCCCCTCCCTCGGCACCACCGAAGCCGCCGCTGCCGGCAATGCTTTTCCAGAACCCCCCGCCGCCCACTCGTATCGTATTGCTCCATCGTGTGCGACTCGCTGCGGCCGGCGAATGCGGCGTGGCAATCATCGCGACACGAGCACGTTATGCAGTGACGTAGCCAGCAGTTGCATTGCTTCTGCACCTGCCTGAATCGCAGCCGTTCTTGTCCTTCGTTGACGTGTCGGGCTGCCGGCGCGTGGTAGTCCACGTCCCAGCGTTTCGACCATCGGGCGCCTGAGAGATCGTCTTGCTCGCGGCCGCCCTCCGCACGGCTGATAGCTGGCCTGCCTGATAGCTGATCCCGATCACCCCTCGTCTTTACTTGGCTTCCTCGCTCCTGCTCTTCAGCTTGGTCCATCCCCGCGACTTGCCCTGAGCCTCGTCCGTGCTGCCGTTGCCCACAGCCGCGCTGGCTAGCTTCGTGCCGCTAGAAACCTTCTTCATCTCGCCCGCCCTGTCCATTCCCTGTGGCGCCTCCTCGTCCATTTCCCACTCCTTCTCGTCCAGCACCTCCCACTCCGCCCCCTGCATTTCCGTTTGGAGATAGTTCTTGACCCGATCGACCACTCGTGTCGGCGTTTGGTGCTTCCAGCCTTTCATGTAGCTGACCCCCTCGGCGCTACCCAGAAACCCCTTAGACATGCCGTGCGAGAAGTAGCCCATGACTATTTCTGGCACTCCCGAGGCCCTCGCGGACGTGTTGCTGCGGGGCTCGGCCTTTGTTCTCGCCGCCTCTTGCTCGAGCGCGCTCAACGTGGCCTGAGCATCGTCCACAAGAAGCTTCCACATGTTCCTGCCTATAGGGCAGATCTCTTCCCACTCGTTGAACGCGCTGACCATGCCTTGCGACCGGCAGAGCCACGCAATGTCCCATGCAAGAAGCGTCACGCCTTCGATGAAAAGGGCATAGGTTGCAGGATCTTCGTTAGCCAGGACCGGTAATTTGCGGTCGATGTACAGTAACCTCGGACGAGGTAGCGGCTTCTGGTTCTCGAACGTCCGAGACGCCGTGGGGCTGTTGCTAGAAGACTGAAAAGGCGTAGTGCCCGGGAACGGCACATCCTTGTGTGTATACGAGGACGACGGGGAGAAGATCGTCGGAAGGGGATAGTCTTTGTGCGGGAGTGTAATCTCGGCCGGTAGCCGGACAGCAAGGTAGTTGGCGACCCGGACAAGAAGGCCGGCCAGGAGCGTCAACGACGTCGTGACTTGGGCGGGAGAAGCAGCTTTATCGGAGTCAATAAAAGAGCGATCTTATGATGGACCTCTGGAGCACGTACAATTCAAGTCGCGCAGATCATGTATGCGCACGCCGCCAATGTAGTACTCCGGCTTAATCTGGCCGTCTCTTGTGCGTCTTCTCCGCTGCTTCAGCCCTGCGACATCGGCGGCATGCTTGCAGTGCCAGACTTTGCTGCGGATGTCTTCACGGTGGCCTACGTCGTCCGCATGCTTGACCGTTCTGATGACTTCCTTGACCATGTCCAGCTCCTTGGCTCTACGCTTGTCAACGTTGTAGGTTGCAGACTCCAAGTCGGAGCGACGCTGGGCGATGGCAGCTTTGCGCGCGGCAATCTCGCGCCTGCCTTCTTCCATCTGCCGCTTCAGCAGCTCAGTCTGCTCAGTTATCAGGCGGAGGCGCTCGTGTATTTCTTCTGCCGCGGCGAGGTGCCGTTCCACCGCCACTCTCTTGGAACTCTCGTGGGTATCAACCAACGTCTCACCAAGAGAGACAGCCTGCCCCGCTCGATCTTCCGTGCCGTTCACTACAGCTTCGACATGTAGTCCAAGTGTCTCTCTCTCCATAAGCGTTGACGCCTGATCGATCCGCGGGTTGTAGAGGGCGGCACGAGCGCAGGTCGGACAGTGTATGCTGACCTTCGCGGTCAGCTCTTTGCCGCAGATATCGCAGTCCATGGTTGCGGAGCAGCGTTGTGCTTTATGAGTAGCGGTCGTCGTCAGACAGGGTTTATGGCACCGAACACGTCCCGGTAATCACGAAGGTCGGAGGGTGCGGGCGATGGTACATCGTGAGCTTGTGTGGATATTGGCGGTCGAGCAGCTATGGATCCATAGACCGATCGATGCTGTCAGCGCTGCCTTGCGTGGCGCTTACTGCAGTCGGACCAGAGATGCACGGCAGCAGGTCACAAAGGTGCGAAAGCGAGAGAGGGAGGGTGCAGCGGGATTTCAAAGGCCGTGGGTGAGAGAGGTGCACGGCGGGCTGCGGTGCGTGGCTTGTGACGCCAGCGTCACACCCCTGCCGCCTGCTCCGCTTGGCGCGAAAACGCGCCCCGCGACCGCGCGCACGTCCATCACCAGCCACACCTGTTGACCTGGGTGTGCGTGACGAGCCCCGGTCACACACGGCTCTTGCTCGCCCTCACTAAACATCATGGCCGTCCCGCGCTCTCCGCCGCCTGCAGGGGAGCGGCCTGACAGCGACCTGGAGAGCGACCGCGCAGACAGCCCGTCACGGAAGCGCTCCCACGGCGAAATGGTTGAAGGCGAGCAAGGCGGTGGCCAAGGTGCTTCCCCGATTCGCGTCTTGTCCACATCCGAGGGTGCAGAAGATCTGGCAAGTCGGGCTCTTTCAACGACACCGAGTGGAGAGGAGCAGCCTGAGTCTCAACTCCAGATCGAGGAGGACGAGCTGGACCCGGAACTGCCGCTTGAGGTATTCGACTGGAGGCACCTCGAGGAGCGGTACCATGACGCTATGAAGGAGAGAGCTGAGGAAGAACAAGAGCTATACGACGAGTTCCAGCGTCTCATGAGTGTATTGATTCGCCTCCCCTCTCCCACAAGCCACTACTTACTTGGCTTGTAGTTCTTCAATATATGGGTGCAGACCACTTCCAAACATGAGGTTGACCGGTCCTTCGCCCGGTGAGTATCATGTCTCCGCATAGACCGGCATTTTGCTAACAGCTTTCAGTTTCCGCACACGGATTGCCCGGGTGCAACACTCCGAGGATGAGCTGGAGCAAAAGAGGGAACACTGTAAGTCTTCACTAGCACTTTTAATCGGATATGCGCTAACACTGTTGCAGACCTAAGAGTTGTGTCAGCCTTCGAAAGTGCGCTCCGCCTTCTCGATACGTGAAGGTTATCCAGGATTGGTGTTAATCTTTCGCGTGTCTTGCAGCTGTCCTGGACTCAATCGACAATGCGGACGTTTCTTCGCCGGAGACTCTTGTCACTGAGAGAATGTTTCCAGATGCTGCCGATCTCCACACCATTGCAGCTCGCTCATCCAGACTTACTGCGTTAGCACGCAGCCTTCAGAGACCTGTGGCTAAGAGGCTGCCGCAAGGATCTCCACCAACCTGCCACCCGGCTCGTTGCGCGATTATGTAGCGCTTTGCGATTGCAAGCCATGGTCGGAGGCTGTTTGCAACTCATATTTTACTCTCCGATGCGTTAGATGCAGAGTCGATCATGGCCTCAACACATGGCATTGTTATCACAGCGCATTCGAATGTCAGCGTTCCAGTCGGATTGAACTAGATGCATCAAGAGTACTTCGAGAATTGTTTTCTCTCTTCCTAGTAGGCTCATCATAGCTTCGTGAAAATCGGATAAGCTTACTCATCGCACAGCGGCACGGTGGGCTCCTCTAGAAGTAATCCTGCACGCTCTCACTGCTCACCAATGTCTTCGTTCCTGAAGAGAATAGTAATCAGCAATGCTCCGCGGCGGTCAGAATCTGGCATGTGAAGAGCGCTCACCAGTCGCCCGGTCTCTCGGCGATGAACTTCTTCATTAAACCCTCGCATTCGGCGTTTTTGAGATTGATGACCTCAATGCCCTTGGACTTGAGGTACTCCTCGCCACCGACGAAAGTATTGTTCTCGCCCAAGACAACGCGCTTGACCTTGTATAGGATGCAGGCACCCGTGCACATGTCGCAGGGCGAGAGAGTGGTATACATGGTGGAGCCCTCATACGCCGAAGCAGGAAGCCTGCCGGCGTTCTCCAGGGCTGATATTTCACCCTGCCGTCACGTTACTTCGAAGGTTGCGGAGTACGTGTCTGTGATCGCCCGCGGCAGGACTTACATGAAGCGTGGCACTGCCCTTCTGGATTCGCATGTTGTGGCCCCTCCCCAAGATCTTGCCATCGCTGGAGACGATGCAGGCGCCAACTGCACAGTGATTAATAACACGGTAGCGGACCACGTGGTTCGATGAGGCGCGTACTCGGAATTCCGCCCTCCGCGTAGCCCTTCTTGGCCTCGTCGAGGGCAGCGATAAAGCCGGGATCACTGTCAGACATGGCGACGCGGGCAGGAAGGACTGCAGGTGCAAATGAACGGCAGAGGCGCGAGGAGACACAGGCGGAGAAGCAGGAGCACCGGATGAATTTTGTATTGTATCCACAGGGCGTTACATAGTAGGTATGACACCGGCCAATCGTGATAACGTCGGGCGTCCGGCGCGCAGCTCGGGCGGGCGAGGCGGGAGCCGCAGGGCTGGGGCAGAGCGGGCCCGAGGCGGCATGGGCGGGCGGCGGGCGGCGACGAAGGCTTGAAGGCGAATTTGGGCCAGTCAGCAGGCCCTGCATTGGGCGGCGGCAGTTTGGAGCTGATCTGGGGCGCGGCGTCTGCGGCTCGGCAGGGCCGGACAGACCGCCTGCCGCTTCCGGCCATGGAAATCCAGCGAACGGAGTGGAAGGCCGGTCGAGCTTTCTAGCCTTTGCCCGCGTACCCAACGACCCTTGCCCGTGAATTTTAGAAGTCGCTGCCACTGCTTCTCAGCCTGCCCGCTGCTGCCGCTGCTTCTCGCTCCCGGAGTCTCGCCTCTCGCCGCTGCGCCCGCTGTAGCCTAAGGTACGTCTGCGCCGCCCGCTCCGCCTGCTTACGAGCCCGTCCCAGCCTTGCGCCGCCGGCTCCTGTGGTACGGACTTAAAATCTCGCGCGCCGTGCCACTGGACTCGGCCTTCACCTCTCGCCGCCAGCCTGCCGTCTTCTGCTGCTGCCTGCAAGCGTCCACCCGCTCACTCTCGCGACTACAGACCTTTGCGCGCGTCCGCCGCCGATCGCTGCAAGCGACACCTCGCCCGATTGTGCTCGAGCCGTCCGGCTGAAAGCCTCAACAACTCCCCTCCGCACCCGCAACCACCACCATGGTGAGAGAGACGAAATTCTACGACATCCTCGGGGTGTCGCCAGACGCCACCGAGGCCCAGCTCAAGTCCGCCTACAAGAAGGGCGCCCTCAAGTACCACCCAGGTTCGTTTGCTCACTCATCAGCCCGCCTGCAACCTCGGCGCTCTAACCCGTCGCAGATAAGAACGCACACAACCCCGAAGCCGCCGAGACGTTCAAGGAGCTGTCGCACGCCTACGAGATCCTCTCGGATTCCCAGAAGCGCCAGGTCTACGACCAGTATGGTGAGGAAGGTTTGGAGAACGGCGGCGGTGCCGGTGGCGGCATGGCCGCCGAGGACCTTTTCGCGCAGTTCTTCGGCGGCGGCGGCGGCTTTGGCGGCATGTTCGGCGGCGGCATGAAGGAAACTGGCCCCCGGAAGGCCAGGACCATCTCGCACGTCCACAAGGTTTCGCTCGAGGACATCTACCGCGGCAAGGTCTCGAAGCTTGCCCTGCAGAAGTCCGTCATCTGCCCCAAGTGCGATGGCCGAGGAGGCAAGGAGGGTGCCGTCAAGAAGTGCGCTGGCTGTGATGGCCGGGGCATGAAGATGATGATGCGCCAGATGGGCCCCATGATCCAGCGCTTCCAGACCGTCTGCCCGGACTGCCAGGGTGAGGGAGAGATCATCCGCGACAAGGACCGCTGCAAGCAGTGCAATGGCAAGAAGACCATCATCGAGCGGAAGGTCCTGCACGTCCACGTCGACAGGGGCGTCAAGACCGGCACTAAGATCGAGTTCCGTGGCGAGGGTGACCAGCTCCCCGACTGCGAGCCCGGCGACGTTGTTTTCGAGATTGAGCAGAAGCCGCACCCGCGTTTCCAGAGGAAGGACGACGATCTCTTCTACCACGCCGAAATTGACCTCGTCACCGCACTTGCTGGCGGCGTCATCCACATTGAGCACCTCGATGAGAGGTGGCTGTCCGTTGAGATAATACCCGGCGAGGTCATCGCACCTGGTAGGTCTTGGTATACCTCTCAAAGTGAGAATCGGTAGGGCTAACGTTTCAAAAGGCGCCGTTAAGGTCATCCGCGGCCAGGGTATGCCCTCGTACAGGCATCACGATTTCGGAAACCTGTACATCCAGTTCGACGTCAAGTTCCCCGAGAGAATTGGCCCGGAGGAGGGTTCGCTCTCCGATGAGGACAAGGCTGCGCTTGAGCGCGTTCTGGGCCCGCGCAAGATCCAGCACGAGCAGCCCCCGGCTGACGCCATGGTCGACGACTTCCCGCTCGAGAACATCGACCCCACCAGAGAATCGGCAAGGTCGCGCGGCGCCGCTGCCATGGACGACGATGACGATGACATGCACCCCGGTGCTGAGCGCGTGCAGTGCGCATCTCAGTAAACAACCACACGATTCCAAGACGAAGTTCGGGTTTAAAAGCTACGAATGAGACATGAACCACAACGATATCGGCTGCATAGGTGAATGAGGGAAAGGTTTTCAAAGAAAGCATGTGGACGGTGCGGGGGCGTAAAAGCTGATTAATTGAGAAATGCAGAGCATCAACAAGACCTTGCCGGGTCTGGCGTAAGCGGACATGGCGCAACGGTCTGGGCGATGTCACGAGTTGTCTGCGTTTCCTTAATTCATGATGGCTTTTCCTGTTTCTCTCCATGAGTCCCCTTGGGAATAGGAGTCTGCCTGGTGTTGTTGCAGTAGATCGAGCGACCCATGTCATTTTATGCATTCCTCTTCCTGTTTCTGTTTTATTCTCTTGGCAGACTCAACCAGGTAGACGGGGTGGGCTTTCCGGGCTTTTTCATTTCTCATTGTTTTCATGCTGGCGAGAGGCTCATCGCCTCCACCCAGCTACCCCTGGCGTTACAAGGTAGTTGAAATGGTACCATATCGGCGTTATTCCACTGTTCATGAGGATGACAGATCGTCTCCGCTCTCCATGTGACTTCAACACGTCCAGATGTTCCTTGGCCAGGCAATGTTCTTCAAGAAGACTTTCGCGCCCATTTCTCGTGGCTAACAATTCAATTGCCCTGAAGAACCAGCAGGCAGTGAAGCATTCCTCTCGTTGTGAGTCATTGCTCCCACTCTTCTCAATCCTGATATTCGAAATTACTGCTGTTCCTGAACGTGGAGATCAAGGATCCTAAAAAGGGAAGGTCGATCCAGATATTTTTGCGCTTACGGTCCTCTCCGTAGACACCAACCGATGACATGCATGCACGAGCGGGTGACTCACATGAACACGTATAAAGTCCACTATCGCCGACAGGAAAAAGCACGAAGTCCATCATCCCTGACCAACCACACAAAATCTTTTCCGCCAACGAATCCTTGCGCACTTTTTTCTTTCCCAGCTCCATCTCCCTCACCAGAGGAAAAAGAAAGACAAAACCGCCCAACAACCTCCCCCAAAGAAAGAACAAGATGGCTGTTATACAGGAACACCACACTTCCCTCTCACCCATCTACGACCACACGGCCAATCCAGAGAAAACTCTTCTCCCACACCTGCGCCCACACCTCCCCCACTGCATCCCACTATACCGCCGCATCCAATTCCCCCAGCACACCGAACACGCGCACATCCTAGCCACGGCACCACCACCATCAGAAAAACCAGAGCACGAAACCCCCAACCCGACCGGCGACACCTGCCTCGCCGCCACCTACATCGACCGCTCCCGCCGCCCCGAAACCGAAGCCTGGGTCTACCTCTCCCGGGACAACCCCTCCCACAACAACAACAACGCCACCACCTGCACCTGCCCCACCCTCCTCCTCTCCCTCCTCCACCACATCTCCACCCTCCCCTACCCGCCCCTCTCCCCCGCCGACGAAGCCGACATCTTCGCCGCCATCACCGCCGACGGCGCCGCAGCCAACGCTTCCAAACACCACAGCCACACCGCCGCCGATGCGTCCGCGTACCTGGCGAACCTGCACGAGCCGGCGTTGCTGAAGGTCGGGACGATGCATGAGGGGAGTGTGGATGAGGTGCGGAGGTGGGGGTTCCTGGGGCGGGATGGGGTGTTTGCGAATTTTGCGTATCGGAAGTACCTTTTTTCGTCGGGTGCGGGGAAGGAGGGTGGTGGTGGTGGTGGTGGTGATGGGGGTTTGTTGTTGTTGCCGGAGGGGTTGAGATGGGGGAAGATTAGGGAGAGGGATTGCGCGCTTGTGAGGAGTAGGACGGCGATTCCGAAGACGAATCGGACGTTGAGGACGTTGCCGTCTGTGGCTGTTTTTCCGGTCGCGGAAGACGAGGAGCAGCAGCAGCCTGTGGCTTGGGCTTTTTTGGGCACGGATGGTAGTTTGTCGTCGCTGCATGTTGAGGTTGAGTATAGAGGGCGCGGGCTCGCCAAGGCCATGGGCCGCAAGCTGTTTCGGGAATGTTTGAGAGAGTATGGTGACGAGTTGGGAGGGCTGGCGCATGCGGATGTGGCGTTGGAGAATCGGGAGAGCAATGGCGTTTGCAAGAGTCTTGGGGGAAAGGAAGGCTGGGAGGTGTACTGGGTGAGGATCGACTTGGATCGAGTACGAGAGTTCGCGAGCGATTTTCAGTAGTAGAAGATTGCTTTTGATTCAAGGAATTGCTTTTATTCTTGCTCACGCTAAAGACTGCTGAGTTGGTTTTCATACTGGCTAGATTCTGAAGGCGGAGAAGATCTCTAGATTGGATCCGGACACCAGACACCCTATTCCAAATTGATGCCCATCTTGTTCTACCCTTCCGTTTCCAAGTTCGATGATTTCCGATTCACTTGGCTTCGACTGGAGACGGTGTTAAGACAAAGCATAAGGCGGTCACACTTACAATTATTGGGATACGGGGGTGGAAACGCAAGCGTACGGCACGGATTGGGAATCACTGATATTTTTGTTCATACGTTCTTCGGTGCTTTCATGGACCTATTCAAGACTGCCGTTAGCGACGTCCAGATAAGATATTGCTTGAACATTAGGGTAACAAGAGTAGGTGTCATTAAAAAATTAGAGTGTTTGTTGTTGCTGTTTTTGATCTTCATGGAAAAGATCAGGGTTAAAAATTTCTAATCATTCGGAGATGTAAAGAAAAAGAAGATCAAGTCGACTTACCTTTTTGTCATATACCACACAAGGCTGCTGTGCATTGCTCGAGCATCACCTTGCCTAGTGTTTCATTGTCCAATGTCTCCATTTCAGTATGCTATTTGAATGGTCACCTCGCCGAGGCGAGCATTCTTCGCAAAATCCGACGTGTCGCCATTGTACCCAGGAACTTCTCTTCGTGGCAAGTAAATGCTTTAGTCGAAGAGACCGAAGCCCATGTCCTCGTCCTCGGACTCCTCCTGCTCGGCAGGCTTCTCCTCCTCCTTGGCAGCAGCAGGGGCAGCACCGCCAGCGGCGGCAGCAGGGGCGGCCGAAGCATACTTGTCGGGGTTGGCAATGCGGTCCTTGAGCTCCTCGATGGCCTCCCAAGAGTAGTCGGTCTCGACGGCAACCGACAGAACCTTCTTGTAGGCGTTGACGACGGAGTGCATGACAGACGGCAGAGTGGGGTAGTTGAGAGCCAGCGAGATCGAGGCAATGGTGGTGATAGCCGTCGAGAAGGTCTTGAGGAGCTGGGACTCCTCGATGTCAAGGACGGAGGAGTCGAAGGTCTGGCCGTTGTCGTAGATCTGGGCAACAACCATACCGTAGGTGAAGGGGGAGATGTTGAGCATGTTCAGAAGGGTGGCCTCGGAAGCACCGACCTGGTTCGCCGTTAGCAGCCTCGTCCGCGGGCGACCAGCACGACCAGACTTACCTTGCTGCCAGCCTCAACGAGCTTCAGGTCCGTGGTAATTTCAATGGTACCACGAGCGATCTTGGTGGGAACACCGAGGGCCTGGAAGAAAGAGGTCTTGCCGGGTTCCATACCGGTGTTACCGGCCGGGACGAAGACGTCGAGGGGAGCGACGGCACCAGCCCTGGCGGGGGCGGCGACACGGTTGCTGAGAATCCTCTCACGGACGTCCTTCAGGTCGCCGTTGGTGAAGATCTGCCCTCTGCGTCAGCCACTGCTCCAATTCAGGATTGTCCGGCGAAGGGGCGACGTACGAAACCAATGTTGCCCTTGACGTGCGGCAGAAGGCGCTCGTACTCGGGGTTCTCGGCAATGAAGCCCCTCAGAGCACGGCGGACCATGGTGTTCTTGCCCATCAGGACGACAGCCGTGCCGCGGAGCGACGAACGGATCTCGTGCATCTGCTGGGAGGAGACACTGCGGGCGGGTCAGCATCAAGGCGGGCGCAGGCAGCCATGGCAGGCGCGGGGGGCGGACGCACTTGTCGACGCCGACAATGAAGATAGACTTGTACTCCTCAAGCAGGCCCTTGAGCTTATCGAAGTAAGCGGCCTTGTTCTGAGACTTGCCCCCCATAGCTTCGGTGAGGTATAGGATATTTCAGGCGAAGTCGAGCTGCGTCTGGTGGGTGGTGGGCGGCGCGGTTGTCGTCGCGAGTTTGGTGTTGGAGTCGCAGTGCAGGCGCGCGAAAACGAAATGATGTCGCGGTGTGGCCTCGCTTGTCGCTAGCGCCGATCATGCCGTGCCCATTTTTTGGCCGCGCCAAGCCCCAGACTCACCAGCCAGACACATCCTCGCAGCAGCCATGAAGCACCCCTACCAGTGTATTGCCGTTCTGGACCGCGTGGGCGCGCAGGAAGTCCAGCTGCTTCTCGTTGCGAGCGCCCACAATTTGCTCAGCATTGACCTGACAACCGGCGATATCCGCAGCACATGGTCTGCTGCGCCCTCGAGCGCCGTTCCTGTAAGTGGACAACTCAAGCATTTTATTCGTTCGCATCGTTTCTTGCCGTACCTTACGGTATGTCTGTGAGCGGCTGCTGAGGTCGAGACAGCCGGACGGCCAGCAATCAGAGACACCAGAGGGACCACCGGAAAAAAAGAGAAAAGTTTCCGAGGACTCTGCGCCATGCCCAAAAATAATCAAGCTTGTAACTTCTGGCGACGGCCAATATGCTGTTGCAGTCACTGGCGAGGATAAGTGCGTCCGCGTCTTCTCCGTGGAGCCCAGCGGCGGGTTGAAGCAGCTCAGTGAGAGGTAAACACATGTATGACTCTCTCCGTATCTTCCCTTTATTAAAACACCGATGCTAGATCCATGCCGAAGCGTCCTTGCGCGGTTGCCATAACTCAGGACAACCAGTCCATCATCTGCGCGGATAAGTTCGGAGATGTTTATGCCTTGCCTCTTCAGCACTCTCTGCAGGACGAGGAAGCCTTCGCTGCCCAAGCGGAGCAAGCACGGAAGGCCTTTGTCCCAGCAGCTACCAATCTGACCGTGCACACGGCCAGAAATCGCAGGGCTCTCGAGGCACAGCTTAAACAGGAGGCCCACGCGAAGTCCAAAGAGCCGTTGAAGTTCAAGCACGAGTTGTTGCTTGGTCACGTCTCAATGCTGACGGACCTGGCCCTCGTCACTCTGGAACCAGAGGAGCTGAAGGAAGAGCTGAATGGATCTGCTTCAGGCCCGCGAAGCTATGTACTGACATCTGACCGCGACGAACACATCCGGATCTCGAGAGGTCAACCCCAAAGCCACGTAATCGAGAGCTTTTGTCTCGGCCACAAAGAATTCGTAAGCAAGATGTGTCTAGCGACGCCACGTATTCTTGTGTCTGGCGGGGGCGACGATCACTTATTCGTGTGGGACTGGCTCAAAGGCAGCTTGCTGAGGAAGATTGCGATTCGAGACATCTTGGAGTCTATTCCCGACGTTGGCGAGTTCGCTGGAGACAGAAAGCGAGACTTGAGCATTGCAGTCTCCGGCATCTGGGGCTTTCCCAAGGGAACAAAAGAGAAGGTGGGTGCGCATCGCGCGCGGAAGGCCCGGCACCTTCGTCCTGGAAGCGCTTACTGATGGAAACAGAGCGCAGTCTTGGTGGCACTCGAAGGGGTGCCTGCGTTGATTTCCATAAGCTTAGAAGCGCTGCAAGGCGCCGAGCCGGTCCAAGCGGCCGCCATCCCCTTGTCCGGCAATGTCTTGGACGTGGCGGCCGGCGCGAACTGGATGATCGTTTCCGTGGACAATGTTCACGTGCCGGGGTCAACAGCCGGCGTACGCCCGCAAGAGGTAAGCAGCCGCGGCTACCGGATGTGACTGTCCATCTAATCTAATCACATCGCGCTGCAGGACATGGAGCAGGCGTCGCGCCTGCTGTGCGTGGACGACGTCGCGGGCGCGGGCGACAGGATCGCCGGCGAGTCTGCGATACCGGGGCAGGCGCAGCTGGCGCGGGCGAATCAGCAGGACACGGCGAAGGCAGACGCGCTGGGCGAGCTGCTGTACGGCATCGCGAACCTGCGGAAGCGTGGAGGCAGCGACGAGTGATTATCGTGATAACGGGCTGGAACGGGGGAGAGTGGGTACGCGTAGCTAAGGCTGAACAGGGGCTCGGGTGTGACGTTTCTTGGGGGGCAGTTCTGGATCGGGCGTGGCTCGTAAGCATGTGGAGTTTTGGCAGCACATCGGCGCCGCGCGCTGCGCTTTCGCAGTGCGAGTCAGGCCGTTGCCGGCCGATTGCGCCATGAAGCTTCGAGTACCACTACTTAGAAATCAAAGGCTTCGATGCAACGGCGCCACTGCCCACAGCGATAAATACTCTAGCCCGCCCAGCCTCTCACCTCTGCACCTCACGTCCCTCGCCCGTTTTCTCTGCGCTTTGCTGCCACCGCCTGCCCAACGCCCTGCCGACCCCGACACGCAGCCGCCCGCATTCCGTCATCTTCGGCGACCGACCGCGACCCTTGGATTTCTACTCAAGTGGAGCCTAGAACATAACGTCCGCTCCGCTGCTCCCTTGTCCCGCCTCAGCGCCGTCTCCTCTCAGCCGCCAAACTGTTCGCCGCAGCGTTTCGCAGAGCGACCGCGTCACCCCTCCGCGCCTCTCTCACCGTCCCGCTAGCAGCAGCCGCGTCTTTGCAGCAGAGACAAACGGCCGCCTCCGGACTTCCTACTGCTTCTTCCATCACCAACGCAGCCAAAGGCGCGAGAACCATGCACTCAAAAGTCGTCAGTACGTGTCCCTCGCTTCTCAGAGCCGCACGCGAGCACCTGCTAACACGCCCGCAGTCATTGGGTACGCATTCTTCCTTGTTGCGCGCGTGACGCGCATTCGGACCGTGCGCTTCCAGAGTATCGCGGCATTGACTGACGTTTTTGTGCAGATCTGGCCCTGCTGGCCACACGGCAGCCATTTACGCGGCGCGCGCCGACCTAAAGCGTGAGTGGCCCCCTTCGCGAACGGGCGACGCTGAATACCTGGCTAATAACCCCGCAGCTGTTCTGTATGAAGGTTTTCTCGCGCTCGGCATTGCCGCCGGTGGCCAATTGACAACGACCGATGAAGTGGAAAACTACCCTGGTTTTAAACACATCCAGGGCTCCACCCTCATGGTAGGTTTGCCCGCCCACTTTGTTCGCCACGAGAACAACTACCTGATTTAGCGTCGTTCATCGTAGGATCATATGCGCGAACAGTCCGAGGCCTGCGGTACCGAGATCGTCTCGCAGACTGTCGGCA
Organism: Neofusicoccum sp. Z2; assembly: GCA_037356115.1. Classification (NCBI taxonomy): domain Eukaryota; kingdom Fungi; phylum Ascomycota; class Dothideomycetes; order Botryosphaeriales; family Botryosphaeriaceae; genus Neofusicoccum; species Neofusicoccum sp. Z2. Next base: position 18,047 of record JBAWJY010000015.1, read on the forward strand.
AGATCGACCTGAGCTCTCGTCCTTTCAAGTACTGGCTGCACCCGATGGGCGACGACGACACTCTCGAGGAGGAGACTCACACCGCCGATACCGTTATCATTGCTACTGGTGCCAAGGCAAGAAGGCTGGATCTCCCCGGCGAGGAGAAATTCTGGGGCAATGGCGTGAGCGCGTGCGCCGTCTGCGATGGTTCCGCACCGATTTTCAGGAACAAACCACTCGTCGTTATCGGCGGTGGTGACTCCGCTGTTGAGGAGGCCATCTACCTCACGAAGAAAGCCTCCAAGGTCTACGTCCTTGTTCGCCGCGACGTCCTGCGCGCCTCCAAGTCCAACGCGAGGAGACTCGAGACCAACCCGAAGGTCGAGATCCTGTACAATACCCACGCGAAGGAGATCAAGGGCGAGGAGAAGGCTGGTGGTCTCATGACCCATCTTGTCGTGCACAACAACAAGACCGGCAAGACGGAGACTCTCGAAGCCAACGGTCTGTTCTACGCCGTCGGCCACGATCCTGCGACTGCCTTGTTCAAGGGCCAGCTCAAGATGGACGAGGATGGCTATCTCATCACGGAGCCTGGCCGCGGTCTCACCAGCGTCGAGGGTGTCTTCGCTGCTGGCGATGTCCAGGATAAGCGCTACAGGCAGGCCATCACCAGCGCTGGTTCCGGCTGCATTGCCGCGCTCGAGGCCGAGAAGTTCCTTGTCGAGCAGGATGAGGAGGCCGAGGTCCCTATCGAGGCTGAGAAGGAGGCTAAGAAGTCCCAGGCCAACGGCGTTGTGCCCGAGTACCGCTCCAACCCTACCCTCTAAAGTAATCTCGCCATACCCCTTCCCCGGAGCGACCGTCATGTACAGAGATTCGCGGACACGCGATCGCAGCCCCGGAGTCATGCTTATCGGCATGCCAGGGTTTCATTTCCCGCATTTTTAGAGCTCCCTTTGGCGATAGAACGGCAGATACCACCTCTGCGATCCCCTTTGTTTTTGGTACACTGAAAGATACTCATGCAGGACAGGCCCGTGGTTCGGATAGAAGGGTCTTGCATAGTCTGCACGGTTGGACTGTCATGAAATGAGTGGGTGGTTTTACAAGGCATGGTGCATTGCGCTATGATGACGCCGGAGGCTTTTGTGGATAGACTCCGGGAGCAGACTAGATATCCCAACTAAGACATGCAACTCAATCAGATCCGTTTTGGCACAGTTGACGCAACATTTCTTCCTTAAGACGTGGTATCATGGGCAGTTGAGGTCATAAATCAACGCCGAGATGCAGGTGAAACTCCGGCTCTTCGAGCTCTAGGTCATGTTTTTCTATTTGCAGCAGCGATGTATTTCCTGGAAGTAAAACTTCAGATCCTCGGGGTTAACGAAAGGAGTGATTCCTGAGACAGTCATTAGCAGAGGCAGGTCGGGTGTAAGGAGTCCGAGATTACGTACCATGGCCCAGGTTGGCGATCCAGCCCTGCTTCCCACCGCCAAAGCCTCGCACCATCTCTTCGACGGTAGCAGTGATGGCCTCCCTGCTGCCGTACAGGACGCCAGGATCGGCATTGCCCTGCACCACCTTGCCCTTCGCCTGCGCGACCTTGTATGCCTCGGCCGGGTCGTGCAGCCAGTCGAGCCCAATGACGTTGTAGTTGGTGTCGCAAAGGTCGTCCAATGCGTACCAAGCACCCTTGGCGAAAACGGTCATCGGGACGGGTTCCTGCTTCAGCTCGACCAGGCGCTTGGGCAGATGGTCGGCGATGTAGTGCAGGTAGGGCAGGGAGAAGACCTTGAAGGTGGCGGGCGACAGCTCGCCGGCCCACGAGTCGAAGACCTGGATCATCTGGGCGCCGGCGACGACCTGCTGCGCCAGGTACTCGACGCACAGCTCGGCGATCTTCTGCAGCAGGGCCTTGCTGGCGTCCGGGTACTTGTAGACCCACGTCTTGACCTCCTTGAACATCTTGCTGCCGCCGCCCTCGACCATGTAGCTCAGCAGGGTCCACGGCGCGCCGCAGAAGCCCAGCAGCGGCACGCGGCCCGCGAGCTTCCGGCGCGTCAGGGTGATGGCGTCGTAGACGTAGGCCAGCTCGGCCTTGACGTCGACGGCGCGCGCCATGATGTCCTTGTATTGCTGGTCGGCGGGCGAGCGCAGCGGGTCCGGGAAGTGCGGGCCCTTCTTGTCGACCATGACGACCTCCATGCCCATGGCCTGCGGGATGACCAGGATGTCGGAAAAGATGATGGCGGCATCGATGAGCCCCGCGTAGCGCTCAATGGGCTGCAGCGTCAGCGTCGACGCGATCTCCGGCGAGCGGCAGCATTCGAAGAAGTCGTGCTTGCCCTTGGCCTCGTGGTACTCGGGGAGGTAGCGGCCGGCTGGGCGCGGGGAATGGTCAGCGAGGGCTGCGGAAGCGCCCGTCTCGAGAGCGGGCGGGTTCGGGGGGGGGGGGACAGGCGTGGTTGGTTTTGCTTACCCTGCCGCATCACCCACATGGGCGCGCGCTCGACCTTCTCGCCTGCACGCAGGTGTTTAGCATGTTTGCCGGTCAATTGGCGAGTGTGGGCCGGGGCTCACCCCTCGCGGTCCTGAGGATCAGGTCGTTCTGTAGCGGCTCGAATTGCGGCATGGCGGCGGCGTTGGAGGGATGGGCGTGGGAGTGCGATGGCTGCGAGCTCCCCGCGAGCGGTGGTGGGGTTGATGTGACTTTTCGAGCGGATGATCGACATCATCGGGCCCTCTGCCGCCTGCCAGGGACCATCCTCTCTTGTCCGCTCGCGCCACGCCGTCTACGCCGCGGTATTTTTCTCCTCTGCTCGCCCCGCCGTTGGAACGATGGGCTTGCGCCCGCCGCTCTCCAATGGCTCCTTCGCGCGCGCGTTGTCGCTGAGACGCGCCGCCCGCTTGCGCGCTTGTCCGGCGCAGACGCGCCTGGTCGCGTCGAGCTTCGACGCGCGACTCGCGCCCGCTGGAGCTTGCTTCGGCTCGTCAGGGCCCAAAGTGTTCGTCCGGGGGAAAAAGACGACCACGCTGAAGCTGACGGAGCTGCCCCAGGGCGTCATTGGAGGCGCGCCTCCAGACGATCCGGCAGAGGATGCCGGCCCTGCGTATCCAACCCTCTTGCAGCAAGTGCGGAACAACATGCGCAAATTCAACCACTGCGTGCTGCTGACCCGAGTGGGGAATTTCTACGAGGTCTGATGATCGGCGCATCTGGTGCCAATCGAACCCGTACTGACTTGAGATGCAGATGTACTTCGAGCATGCCGACGAATATGGCCCGCTCCTAAATCTCAAGGTCTCGGCAAGAAAGACCGCCGTTGGTCCCGTGTCCATGGTTGGTCTGCCTGGGGTTTTTCTGTGATTCTTCTTCCTCTCATCCGTCTCCCAGGCTGGGTTTCCCTACTTTCAGATTGATCGCTTCCTCAAAATCCTGGTCCAGGATCTCAACAAGTACGTGGCAATCAGCGAGGAGTTCCGCAATGATGCGTCAGCAAAAGTAAAGTCTGGCGGCCTTCAGTTCGATCGAAAAGTCAGCCGTATCATCACCCCCGGCACATTGATAGATGAAAAATTCATGGACCCCTGGGAGAACAATTATTGTCTAAGCATTCACGTTGAACCGACTCGCAGCTCTGAGAATGGGTCCAACATGCACGCCTCTGAATCTTCCGACGTGGGTCTTGCATGGCTGGACCTATCAAGTGGAGAGTTCTTTACCCAAAGTACGACGGCAGCAGGGCTCTCGTCAGCCGTCACTCTCATCGGACCGCGCGAGGTCGTCATAGACAGCGCGCTAGAGGACGTGGATGATTCCAGACTCATTAAGATCCTGAAGGAGGATCGCCACGTTATCACTTTTCATGAGCGGAGCCAAGCCTGCGGGATTCCAAGCGACTACGGAAGTTTGGTTGAGCGGGCTGTGCCTGGGTGTAACACATCAAACTTTCCGCTACGGGAGCTAGGCGCTGCAGCATTCCTACTCGAGTATGTGAGCACTCAGCTTCAAGGCTCAAGCGTGCCACTGCAACAACCAGTGCGGCGTCATGCCGATGAGTTTATGAGCATCGACAAGAATACACTGAGGGCTTTGGAACTGCGAGCTACCTTAAGAGAGGGAAAGCTTGAGGGCAGTCTGTTGCATTCCATCAGAAAGACGGTCACAAAGAGCGGCACAAGACTGCTGACGCAAAGACTGAGTAAGGTTTTCAATGTCCCTCGTGCGTGCCCCAGCTAATGGGAAGAAAGTCTCGCCTTCTATGTCTCTTGACATCATCAACGAGCGATTGGATCTTGTGGTCGGCTTTCTCGAAAATGTGGCCCTACGTCAAAACCTTATCGCGCTTCTACGTCGGACCTTCGACACGTGGCGACTTGTCCAGAAGTTCTCGATAGGCCGAGGAGACGCGGATGATCTATTGGAGCTGTCAAAGACAATTCAAATTACCAAGGAGGTCGCACAAATCCTCGAGAATGAGACAGGCCGCGGAGCTGCCTTCGACGGACTGGTCCGTCGCTTGTCATTGGCTGGCCCAGAACGGCTTGCAACGCGTATTCTCGATGCCATCGACGAGGACGGCCTCTCTGAGCAGCACCGTATGGAGGACGACGAAGCGGCGACGATGGCCGGACTTGCCGTCGAAGTACTGATCGAGGAGGGCGAAGAGGATAAATCTGGGAGCCTTGCAAAACGCGCAAAAGCTAGGCAGACCGGCAAAGCTGGAGCGAGCAGGGCCGTTGACACGGGTATGCCGGACGTCTGGATCATGCGCCGCAGGTAAGGGATGATTACAGCAGCCTCGTGGTGCGTCATGTGTCGGCTGACAATGGCAGTGCGAGTACGACATTAAAGAAACTGCATGAAGAACTGGATAAACTCGCCCAACAGAAGGATGATCTTAGTGTCCGCCTGCGAGAGGCAACAGGTTTGCTGACCTGGCCTTCCTGAATTGGCATACGGGCGCTAAAAGATGCTTCTAGGAACCCCCGGGCTGACCTTGCGGTGGACACCTGGGCTTGGACACATAGTCCATATCAAAGGCAAAAGTGGCAGCATAGCCAATCTGGGCTCAGCACGGAGCGTCAGCTCGAGCAGGTCGACACGCTCGTATCACGTTCCCGAATGGACCCATCTGGGGAACCAGATGGACGAGGCAAAACTGCGGATCCGCTCCGAGGAGCAGCGGGTGTTTGGTCAGCTTCGTACGGAGGTGGTTCGGAATCTGGTCAAGCTGCGGCGCAACGCAGCTGTTCTCGACGAGCTCGATGTGGCGTGCTCATTCGCTACACTGGCCGAAGAGAGGGGACTAGTTCGTCCCAAGCTGAACCACGGGTATGTGGCCCCAGCAATCTCGATCAGCTCGGCATTCATTGACTCCCGTAGGACTGCTCACAAGATCGTCGGGGGCAGGCACCCGGTAGTCGAAACCGGCCTGTTGGAACAAGGCAGAAACTTCACCTCTAACAATTGCAACGTGGGTGATGAAGAGCGAATCTTGGTGATTACTGGGCAAGTTTCTCCCCGCGCCGGCTCTTCTTTGCTTTTTCTGCTAACGTTCAGGCAGCCCCAATATGGCGGGCAAAAGCACATTTTTGAGACAGAACGCATTGATTTCCATTCTGGCTCAGACAGGGTCCTTTGTGCCTGCAGAATACGCGGAAATCGGCCTTGTCGACAAAATTTTCTCCAGAGTCAGTCCCGGCACCGTGGGTGCTGTGCTGTGGCTAACGTATCTTGCAGGTCGGCTCCGCCGATAATCTTTACCAAGATCAATCGACCTTCATGGTGGAGATGCTCGAGACGGCCCAGATCCTCAAGCAGGCAACGCCCCACTCCTTCGTATGCACATCCAGATCGGCGGGTTGACAAATATCAAGATTTCTCGCTGACATGGGATTCTGCGCAGGTCATCATGGACGAAGTGGGAAGGGGCACGACACCCGAGGATGGCATTGCTGTCGGCTATGCATGCTTGCATCACCTTTACCATGTCAACCGTTGCAGGGCGCTTTTCGCGACACACTTTCATAGGCTGGTCGACTTGGCCAGCAAGGATTTCGAGAGATTGGGTTGCTATTGCACAGATGTGGAGGAAGGGGCGGATGGCACGTTTGCGTACATACACCGCCTGAAGAAGGGGATCAACCGGAGATCCCACGCGCTCAAAGTTGCGCGGGTGGCCGGTAAGTTGCATGCGAGGCGCCGTGCGAAGGCGGGTTTCAGCGCAGCTGTCAGGCCATTGCTAACCTCGACGTTGTAGGACTGCCGGATGAGGCCATCGCGGTCGCGGCCCGCCTACTAGATGGTTCGAAGACACCGCCCGCCTACTAGTGATAGGCGAGCTGCCCGAGCTGTTGCACAAGCGGGCAGTGGGTTGGCGCGGTAGACTGCGCAGGGTCCACAGTTAGCTGTACTGTCTACACAGTTGTACTTCCAGGGCCATGGCAATGTGCGTGCCACACGGCGGCCCAGGTCCGCCGACTGGGTGCCTCTTCCACTGCTGCCCGGGACTCAGCTGCTGTGCTATGGTTACGTGACTCAATAAAAGAACAGCGGACACGGTGGCAGGGCAGCTGATCGGCGAAAGGCGTTGAAGTATAGTGACTGCGTAAACACCATGTCATCCACCCGGTGTACCCTTAAATACTAACATGCCGGTAGGCAATCTCACTTTAAATACGTCGTCCTCTTTCTCTCACCTTCGCATTCAACCCAACTCCCAACAGGCCCCCCCCGGCAGCCGCACCCAGGGAAGCACCTGCCGCGCCATACAGCCGTCACAGACCATCAGCCGCGCTCCCTCCTGCGACTCCACCAAATCGCCAATCAGTGACGGCGAACGCACCAAGGCACAACGCCCTTGATACCGCCACCAGCAAAAGAATCTCCGCGCTGACTTCCCCGCCCGCGGGAAGGCGTCCGCAGCCGATCATGGCGAGCTCCAAATTCGAACAGATTCCCTTCCCGGCCGGAGACGATGACCACCGCACTGCTCGCCTGAGGTGCGCAATGGCCTGCAGGAGATACAACCAGATGCCCGAAGACGCGACCGTGGAGCAGCGATCGAAGCTATGGCGAAAGTAAGCTAGCCCTTGCATGATGCTCCGATCCTAGCGCTGGCTCCCAGCAGAAGGCTTACACCGAGTGTCAGCATTGTCACCACCGGGTCTCTCACACCGCCCTGCGAGGAGGACCTCGTAGACCTCGCAGCCGGCTGCTGCAGCAGCAATCCTTTCGCCAGGGGTGCTCCCTACGTGAAGCCGCCGCTGTACGTCGACTACGGCACCAAGCTTCACATTGGCGCGTCGACCTTCATCAACCGCAACTTCACCGTGTGCGACACGCCCATCCGCGACGTCACGATTGGCGAGCGCTGCCTGGTCGGCCCCAACGTGTCCATCTACGCCGTCGGCCACCCGCTCGACTACCGCGAGCGGGCCGGGCCCCTGGGAGCGCCGAGCCTGGCCAGCTCGGTCACGATTGAGGATGACTGCTGGATCGGTGGCGGCGTGATCATCATGTGAGTACCACCACGCCTGACGAGCCCGGGACGTGGAGAGTTTGGCATACTTGCCTGCTGTGATTGAGCTGACGTGTTCCTCTTGTAGGCCTGGCGTCCGCATTGGCAAGGGCTGCGTGATCGGCGCCGGCAGCGTAGTGACGAAGGTAAGCAGGTCAACCCAAGCGCATGCACGCTCAACCTGCACGCACACAGCTCATCAGGGCGGCCCGCTCGCTCGGATCCCCCGCCAAATTAAAAAAAGCAACAAGCCACCAATCCCGGCGCGGCTCTGTGCCTCTGCCCTGCCTCGCCCTCCCCCTCTGCGCTCCCCTGTCTCTTTGCCTTACCGCCCTGCTTTTTTGGCCCACTGCCGCCCACAGACCCCTCAGCCTGGTCACGGAAGACCGATCCGCACGCTCCGGCCGCTAACATCTCACAGGACGTGCCGCCCGAACATCTCGCGTACGGAAATCCCGCGCGCGTCATCCGCAGAGTCGTTCCCACCGCTGCCGCCGAATCAGACCACGCCCGGCCCCAGCAGATCTCATCCGTCCATCTATCTCCCGGTTCCGATGCAGCAGCAGCCGCCAAGGACGATCCGACAACGACGGCAACCTTGACGACCACGCCCCCACGCTCCCGCTCCTCCGCCGCCGCATCCTCGCCCTCGTACTCGCCTTCGCCCCCTTCTTGCTTGGGCTGGCTGCTGCTGACGCTGCGCCCCGTGTCTTCAGCAATCCAGCGTCCATTGTTGGCGGCCCTGCTGCTATTCGTCAGCCTTGCGCTGCTGCTGCGTTCCCACTCGTGATCGCCCTGGGCATCGCGTGTGCACATCTCCTTCACTCTCACACACACTTTTTTTTGTGCGCTCTGGGAATTAGCTCCGGTGGTGTGGTTACGAGGCGTACGCACGTACGTACCGCACAGCCGCCACCGCTGCCTAGTTGCTGCGGGTGCTGATGCTGCTCCTGCTTCCTGTTGCGTAACCTCCGAAAGACAGGTCCCCTCGAGGGTATCACCACAGGGCACGCAGATAGGCACCCAGCGCATCTCTTACCTTACACGAAGCGACTTCGACATGGCACGGCGCGTGTTCCGGGCACGGGCGTTTTCTTTGCATTTACCCCTAGGCAATCAGGCTTTTCTTCCCTTTTCATTTTTTTCTTTGCTTGCAACTGGTTTCCATTGGCCCAAGGCCTCTTTTTCTCGCACCGGGAGGCAGTCTCGGTCCTCGGAAGAACTAGTTTGCAGGAAGTGACTGGTACAGCTTCTCTCTCCCCTCCCTTGCTTGATCTGGCGTCCACTCCTACTTTCTTTAGCGTTTCCTCGTTCCTCAAAAGCCCTCTGCATCTTGCTTGGCAGATCTGCATCTCGGGGTATTTGCGAGAGATACGGCGCGTCGGAAATTTTCCGTAAGGGAAGAAACTTCCTTTTTTAGACGGAGCAATAAAGCTCCATAATACCTTTTGTTAATATCACTCCTGCTCCTCGCACTCCGCATCCCGTATCATTACCTCTTAATTATGATCCCCTTGTCGTCACCCGCGCTCGTGGCGAATCGATATTGCGATAATTGGACGGCAGTACTTCCGCGGGACTCTGGGAAAAGGCACCCTTTCTTGTCCTTTCGCCGCGCTCACAGGTACTTGTGTTTACACATGCATGCGCGCGTGCATGGCAGACTGGCAGCCAGCATTTCAGACAAGCAAATGAAGTACGACAGCCGCAGCAGGCATTCTTGGTGAAAGACGGCGGCAGGTAGCCGCGGGAGCCCGCAGAAAATAAAACAAAGTTTTGGCACCCGGCAAGTGGGCTGCGGGCCCATGGCAATGGGCAGCAGCAAGCAGCAAGCAGCAACAATAAACAGGGGACAGGGGCGTTCTCGAAACAAGCATACGAGAGGAACGGAGCAGGGACCCGGTCACGACCCTGTCCCTGCCCCGGCTGGCCCAACCAGCCCGGAGCCCGCCCTGCATGCGGAACGGGTAGCATGTGCTTCCGCGCCTGCGCCTCGGGCGGAAAAGCACATCATCGGCGCGATCATCTGCATAAGGTAGGGGACGGAAGATCGGGGAGGGGGGGAGGGGGAACAACTGTATTGGTTGCCTTCCCCTTTCTGTGTGCGTCATTCTCTGCTTACCTCTTACCTACGTACTGTCTTTCCCCCCCAGCCGGGACGAACTCCGTCAGGGCTGCGGCTCCGGTTGGGCGGCTTTTGGGCTGTGCGGCTCCTTCCCCCTCCTCTCTCTCTCCAACCACTTTACGTGATCTGCACATTTATTGGCTGCAACTTATATTCGGTTGGGGATTTTTGGTTCTTTCTCATTGCTCGCCTACCTGCTTACTCACTGCTGATTGCTCGAGGACATGTTTTGTTGACCTTGGCTATGAGATGGTCTTTGCTCTCTGCGCTGCACTGCATTGTGTACGGTGTGATGTATCTAAGTGGTGGCGGTACCGTATCTATGTGCTGTTCATGTGGCTCTACTGCGCATGTTGTGCCATGCCGGGTTGTTGCCTTCAGGGCAAATATGTCCGTCTTGTTTCCCATTCCCCTCCAGATGTGGCGTAGTTCCATAGGCCAGCTCGTACGATTTTTCTTAGTCACCGAGACCGGTCTGACGAGACAGAGAGAGGGGGAAATCTTTCAGCAGGGACGAACTCGAAGTCGTGAATTTCGCTTCCCCCGGCCCATCTCTGACAAGAAAAGACTCTTCCCAGCACTCCGGACCGCTCCCTATTGCTTTTTCCCTCTCTTTACCTTCACTGCCTTGCCAACAAGTTCCCAACCGCTCTCTCTCAGCACCGAAAAGCCACCTCGATTACAACATCCTTTTTGAGATCGAACGGCATGTCGCACCATCCTCTTTCTAGAACCTTCTCCATCCGAAAAACCAAAACCCCATCCAAAGGCTCGGGCCACGAGGAACAGGTTTCCATGTTTGTTGTGCAAATCTCGATCTCGACCCAACCGATAACTGCGCATTTTCCCAGATCAGATTGCCGGCCGGCCTTCTTTTTTATTTTTTCTGCCTTTCCTTCCTTCTCACACTGGCCCCCATGTTTTCTGCCTTCCCACCCTAAACCTTTGGGATGTGATGAAATGAGTACAGCTCCCCTTTGCCTCAATCCGGAAGTCCCTGCATATCGGGATCGCGCGCGCGAGCGAAAGCGATAAAGAAGTGACTCCCTTTACTAATAAGCTAACCCCGTCTCATCACCACCTCCGCTCGTCCGTCATCGGATTTATCGTCTAATTTGCCACTCATTGCAGGAGAGGTAGTGGTGGGGGCCGAATTGAGATGACGGCCGGGGGAAAAGGTATTACTTATCGGTGTCACCTTGATTATTTTCTTTTTCACCGTCACGTCCCCCCTTCCCCCCACCAAACTCTCTTCAAGAACGGAGATCCTCCTGTGACGCAGCGCGAACAGCCGCTTTTCTCCCGATCGGGCATAAGTGCCGGAAAACGAGGAGCTGAGGCTCGAAAACGGGGGTGATGGCGATGCAAGCCGGACGCGCGCGAAGGGTAAACGAGATCAGGACACGAAGAGAGAGCATCTCAGCTGCACCGGGATCTTTCATCCTCCATTCTTTCCAGCTCCCCCGTACCCCCCCCCACCACCCCCTGCTCTATATGACGGAAGCGAGCAGGGAGATATATGTGAGATCTCGCACGTGGAGGGGGCCAGCTGAGAATATACATATATGGGATCCAGACGGCTGGGCTCTCTCTCTCAGCGGGACGCCGGATTGCCGCTTCGAGGCATCAATACTCGAGACGAAGGGGAAAGAAGAAAAAGAAACGAGAGGCTCAGGGACGAGGGGTATGCGGCATCGAGGCGTAGGTGATCTCTTTCTTAGTTTGTCAGAGGCCGGTTGGAGGTCGCAGGCGCAAAAAAGGCGATCCTGCAGTGTGGGAGTTACCACTTACATCACAGATTTGGCCCCCCGAGAATGTCTGCCACCAGCACGTGTTTCTCATCAGCACTAGCAGCTGAGCCTAATCGGACTTCTCCTCTCTACCGGCTTTAGCGTGCTGTAGGATCTGCCTGCTTCATTGTATGGGGTATGAGGACGGTTCGCATGGCATTCAACGACAGTATGTATTAAGTTGAAGCGTTCATCTGGACGCGCGGAACGTGTCTCCAACTGCATTTTTACGTTCGGATGTGGACTTCAACTCCTCATACACGAGCCCCTAGGACTTTCTTTTGCACTACTATGCAAATTGACCTCGAAGGAAAACACTGGTAGAAGATGAAGAGAGTTGCCACGGGCCATTTTGATTTACTTTTGACTCTTCGTTTTCAAGCTCCGTCAAGCTCTCTGCAAAGGATATCAGGACGATAGAAGAGGAGAGAGATATTCGACATTCGCCCAGCGCAGGACTACCAATTTTTCCACAAAACATGCATGAGAGATTTTCCTTGTCCAACCCATATCATACAAGCGCCACATATCGTCATAAAAGTGACGGGTGAATCTAACTAGAAAAGAGAAGAAAAAGGGAACAGGCGGGATGTTTCCGTTCTCGAAGGAGTTGCTCTTCAGCTGCCACATCGTTCCTAATGCAAGGGAACAACCGCTTCAGAACCGCCTTTGCTACCCCTCACACGCAAGATGCAGCAAGTAGGAAGCCAATTGAGTCAACAAAACAAAGTTTTCCGCCTTTTATACATGACTAAGTCACGCAACCAACCCCGCACGCCGTCTACTGGTTGTTTTGGTTGTTGGAAGCCTTGCTGTAGTCGACCCTCAGCCTCCTGCCATAAAGCTCCTTCTGCTGGAGTATCTCTTTGGCCTTGGTGGCGCTGGTCTCGTCGATGAAGTCGGCGTGGGCGAAGCCGCGGGGCTGGCCGGTGCGGTGGTCAATGGCGACGCGGACGTCGAGCACGTTCCTGATCTCGCGGAACAGGTCGTTCAGGTCGCGGTCGGACATCTCAAAGGACATGTTGCCGATGAAGAGGGTCTTGCTGGGCGGGTTGGGAGTGTACTGCCTGCCCCCGCGGTCAGAGCGCTCAGGGCGGGCGCGGCGCTTGTGCAGCTGGACGGCGAGACGGCGGCCGTCGACGACGCGCTGGTTCATCTGCTCGATGGCGTCGGCAGCGTCGTCTTCGTTCTCGAACTCGACGTAGCCGAATCTGCGAAAAAGGAAACGTTGTCAGCGATTCTGCGCTCTCAGGAAGGGGAAAAAAAGAGTGGTGCTGTGCAATCGGGAAGTGGAACGTACCCTCTGCTCAAACCAGCCGGATCGCGGATAACCACAGTCCTCGAAATGTTTCCAAACTTGGAGAACTCGTGCCTCAACTTATCCTCGTTGGTCTGATAGAACAGGTTGCCGACGTAAAGCGTCTGCTTCCCCTCGTTGATCGCGACGAAGCTGCCCATATTCTGCGCAGAAGCAGCAGCAGCACCAGCAGCACCGCCAACAGCCTGGGCGGCGGCACTACCCGTCTGCGCAACCTCATGCGCCGCCTCGGCAGCCTGCCCGCCGACCGCCTCAGCGGCCTCGGTCACAGTCTGAGTGGTAGTCTTGGCGGCGGAGGAGACAGCGGACGCGATGGAGGACTCGTCCTGGGCGTCTGCGGAGGCGGGAGACTCGGTGGTGGTCACCGTCTCGTCGGAGGTCTTGGCCTCGTTCAGCTTGGCTTCATCGCTGTTGAAGCGGCGTTGTGCGGCGATCCATTGTGGCTGGCGCGGGCGGAAGGCGGAGGTGGAAGAGGTGTTGGCGGATAGGCTGGTGAAGGTGCGCTGTCTGGCGGCGACGGCCGAGGTCGAGGGCGACGAGACGGCGCGGAGCGCGGCGCGGCGGAGGAGAAACCTGGGGCGTGCGTGTGTCAATGGCGAGCCGGAGGGAGCAGGCGCGCGTGGACTGGGTGGCTTACATGGTGGGAATGGGGGCAGAGTTGAGAGGTGCAGATGGGCTGGCCGCGGAAGAGAGATGTAACGAAACTTCGTCGGCGCGGAGCGATCTGGGGACTTTTTGAGCCGCTAGGCTGCATGCGGCAAGTCGCCCTCACTAGCCGCAGCCGCAGCCTCCGCGGCAATGACTTCACGCGCACCGCAAGCCGTCCATGCAACAAAGCTCTGTCGTTCAAGTATCCCAGGCTGGAGGAAATGCCCATTCCTGAGCCATTGAAGAGCCGGCAATTCCGGACCTTCGACCCCCGTTTGGGCTATCGTATTTTGTGCTCAACATCAACTTCCTACAAAACCACAAGCATGCCGAAACCAAAAATTAGAACCGCGTAAAACATGCCATTAGCCGGGGTATCACTACCAAGTCACACCATAAAAAAAACCCTATTCCCATCCGACCCTGGTTAGAAATAAGGAAAGCCTTTCGTCGTCCCTTCCGCTCACACTCTCTTCTCAGCCTCAACCCGAAACCCTACTCCGGGAATCCTGCTCCTGAGCAACAGACTACTGCACACCACACTCACGCTACTCAGCGCCATGGCCAAGCTCGCCCAGACAGGATCCAGCCTCACGTGGTCGCCGCCCGCCGTCCTAACCGGGTACAGCACGCCCGCAGCGATGGGCATGGCGCACAGATTGTAGACAAGGGCCCAGCCGAAATTGAACCTCACGCGGCGGAAGACCTTGCGGCTGAGGTCGACGAGGGTAAGCACCGCCTCGAGGCTGCTGGTCACGAGGATGAAGTCGGCCGACGAGATGGCGACGTCGGAGCCGCTGCCGATGGCGATGCCGACGTCCGCCATGGTCAGGGCCGGGGAGTCGTTGATGCCGTCGCCGACCATCGCGACGGTCGCGTGCTTCTTGCCGTTGCCGTTCCTCTTGCCTCGCGAGGAGGAGCGTCTGCTCAGCGTCTTCTGCAGGTACTGGATCTTCTCGGCTTTCTGGTCGGGCAGCACGCCTGCGATGACGTTGCTGCTGGGAATGCCGACTTGGGCGGCCACCGCCACGGCCGTCGTTGGGTTGTCCCCGGAGAGCATCCATACGTCGATGCCGCGCTGCTGGAGCGCGGCAACCGTGGGGCGGGCCTCGGGCCGCAGAGGGTCGGAGATGGCGAAGTCGGCGGTGAGCTTCCAGCGCTCGTTCTCCATGCAAGTGGCCATGAGAGCGACCGACTTGCCCTGTCGTTTCCAGTTGTCAAGAACCGTGCAGGTAGCGCCAGGAACATCCACGCAATGATCAGTCATCAGCGCCTCATTGCCAATGATCGCTTCGACGATGCGTGCTTCCGAGCCCTGAGTCTTGAACTTGCCCTTAAGACCCTTGCCAGGAAGCTCCTGAATGTCGATGACTTGATACTCTTTCATCTTGTGCGAAGCGCAGAAAGAGGCGATCGCCGTAGCAATGGGGTGGCTGCTGCTCTCTTCAAGCCGCTTCGCCAGCCCGCAAACCTCATCCGCTTCCAAGGTAGACAGCAGCTCGGCATCCGTCACTGCTGGGTCGCCTCCCTGGGTCAGAGTACCCGTCTTGTCGAAAACGATGCAGTCGAGCGAGCTAGCCTCCTGGAAGGCCTCACCACCGCCCTTGACCAAGATGCCATGACGAGCGGCAAGACCGCCACCGACAAAAAGCGCTGTCGGTGAAGCAAGACCGATGCCACATGGGCATGCGACGACGAAAAGAGCGATGGCAAAGCGCAGGGACCAGAGTTCCCAGCTGCCCGAGCTGCTTCCGCGGTACTCATTGGGCAGGGATCCTGACAGTCCAAGAGAAAGCCATACAATCCAAGTAACAATGGCGATCGCAACGACGCAAGGCACGAAATGACTGGTGATCATGTCTGCGACCCGCTCAACGGGCGCGCGACGGGTTTGGCCTTCTCGAACGACCTTGATGATCTGGTCGAGCATAGAAGAGCCAGAAATGCTGGTGAGCTTGACTTGGATCGGTCCGCCCTTGTTGACAGTTCCCGCGTACACGGTGTCCCCAATCTCCTTGGGTACCAAGCGTGACTCTCCAGTAAGGCTCGACTCGTCAAACTTGGCACAGGCATCCACGACAGTGCCATCGAAAGGAGGTGTGCTGCCGTGCTGGACCCTGACGATGTCGCCAACCTCGAGCAAGTCAACACCGACCTTCTGGTCCTTCATCTGCACGGCGTCGACCAGGATGGCTTCATCCGGTCTGAGGCTTCCCAGTGCAGTTACTGCATCTCCGGTCTTGGTCTTACTGTAGGCCTCGAGGAACCTTCCAATCAGTAGGAACATGGTAAGGAAGACAACAGAGTCGAAGTAGTAGTTGTCCTCGTCCACATGCTCAGTGCCGGTGGCGCTTAGACCCAGTTCGGCAATCGAGGCGAAGTACGCTATGCTGGTCCCCAAAGACATCAGCATGTTCATGCTGCCGAAACGGTAGAACCTCTGGAGGATGGGAGTCCGGCTTCCAGGGCGCCACAGAGCCCGGATCTCCTTGATGGCTCTCTTGTGGAAGGTGTCGGCTGCGAGAAAGTACACGGGAGTTGCGAGGATGAAGAGCGCCCACTGAATGCGGCTAACACCGCCTGCCCACATTGGCTCCATGAGGAACATGCGTGCCGCATTGTGGGAAGAAACAAGACTCATGAAGACAATGCCAATGATAAAGGTCGGAATCGCAACAATGACGGAGAGGGCAAGCCGGAGAAGTATCCTGCGCCTCTCACGTGCGTGCATATCGCGAGCTCGTTCCTCGATGGTCGGAGGATGGTATATGGAAGGCTCAAGCGCCGGGTTTACAGCCGAAATCGACGAGAGGATCCGCCTGATTGTGAAGTTTTGCGGAAGATTCGGCGTGTACTTGATCTGCAACAGTGGGTCCTTGATGGTAGGCACGCTCTCAATCTGCACCGCGCCCATGAACTCTCGACTCAGGGCGTCAATGACATTGGACGGGCAGTGATGACAGAACATGCCATCAATTTTGAAGGTGACAGAGCGACGGACGTCTTGCTGGCTTTCCTGGACTAACCTTGACACAGTGTCAAGCGTTGCATCAAAGCCAGTGTCCTCGATAGTCTCTTTGATGACGTCCACGTTTTCTTTTCCGCTGAAGATGACGGTGGCGCTGTGGGAGAGCAGGTTGACATTGACACTCTCAACCCAGGGCTGCTGCTGTAGGCCGGCCGTGACAGCATTCGTGCACGCGCTGCACGTCATGCCTCCAATTGAGTAGACGGCCTTCCACTTATCGACGTCTGGCGGGCGAAGTGACTTCCTGCGGTTATCAATTTCCTCGAGGTTGTCCAGACTCGCGTCGAATCCGGCATCTTCGATGGCGCCGATGATTGACTCGACATTATCCTTCCCTTCGAACTCAACCGACGCGCTGTGCGTCAACAATGAAACAGCAATGGAACGAACGTAGGGAAGCTCCTCAACGATACGGGTGATAGAGCCTACACAGGCAGAGCAAGTCATGCCGGTAATAGCGATCGAGGCCTGGTAGACGTTGGCGGCCTTGGCAGTGGTTGAAATGACAGAGTCGAGGCTAAATCTCGACAGCTCCGAGGCGATACTGATCTTCTCGACATCCAAGCTCTTCTTCTGGTCAACGAGGGAAAGAGTGTCGGATTCCAAGCCCGGGCCAGCGGCATGCTTGGAGGATGGGTTGCACTCAGCGGCGCACTGCGCGCACTGAGCGAGGTGCTTCTCTCGCTTGGTCATGTCGGGGACTTTGCTGCTGTGTCTCCACTCTCGCCAGCGTCGTACTGCTTGCTCTAGGCTCTTCTCCCACTCGGCATCATGGTCCTCGGGCAGGGCGACGGGGTGATCGGACGGGTCGATGGGATCGGAGTCCTGAAAGATGCTGTGGATCTCGAAGCCAGCGAGTTCCAGGGTCTTGGAAATGTGGTCGACGGCCAAGCTCGGATCGTGGCAGATGGTGACGGAGTGGGACACGATCGAGTGGGAGATGGAGGCCGGGGAGGGGTCAAGGGCGGAGAGGGCCTCTTCGATGCTGAGCACACATGAAGGGCAGTGCAGGTTTGATATGAAGACGGTCGTGTTTACACGACACGGCTCGTGCTGGTCGTGGCCGGCGCTGGGCAGGGCCATGTTTTATCTTATCGTCGGGAGCGACGGGGGTGGAGGGCTGCGTAGGCTGTGGGGAGGAATGTAGGTGAAACAGCACACGGGTGGAGCAACGGGCGGCTTGTGAAACGGCGAGAGCCAACGGAGCGGCGCCGGCGAGGGCGATTTTATGCAGGCCGGCGGTCGTTGCCCAGCTGCAGGTGGAGCCCATTCTTTGAGGCGCCGGGGCAGCGCGTCCGGCCGCACAAAACGCGCACCGCACAAACCGCGCACGCGGTTGTCAGCACACGCGCATTCGGCGTCTGCCCCGCAGCATCGCGATTTCTGCGCCGCCGAGCATGCGGGTCGCACAAACCGCGCGGGCGGCGGGTCGATGATGGCCGGCTGCGCGCAGGGGCGTGGGCGCAGCAGCCGGGCACGGCGGAGAGTGTTCGCGGCGACTGTGCGTGGCGTTGCAGCTCGAGACTCGAGACACGCCGCGCTCGCTTCTGCACCAAGCTTTGGGGCGACGTCACTGCCGCTGAACCTCTGCGCGCCGCCAATCACCGCCCCGGCCGCACGCTCAACTTGACACGCCGCATCGCCGCCCGGCACGCGGCACTTCTGCCTGCTTCGCTCCGCCCTGCGTCGGCCGAGCCATGCCGTCAGCGCCGTGTCACACGCTGCACACGATGTACCAGACGCCCGAAAATCCAAATACTCCTTGTTAATCCGACGTCTGTTTTAGCCTTCGCATGATACTGCAATATGCCGAGCTTATCTGCGAGGCAACAGAGTTTCGCCCCACCAGCCTCTGCGAAAACACGCTTTTCCGCACCCTTGTGCCTTCTTGGTGCCGATGTTGCCGACTCCTCCCCCGCCAGCCGAGTCCGCCGTTTTCGGAACGCGGTACGCCCCCGCCGGCCAACCACGGTGCCGCCAGCAGCGGGCTGACGAGGCCTGAAACGGCCCATCTGTGAAACAGGAGCCAAGCGCGAGGAGAAAAAGCTTGTCTTACGCGGACGCCCGCTCCGTCCATCCCCACACCAGCCTCAGCGCGTACGCACAGCCAAACACAGCGCCCTCCCTGCTCAGCGGCAAACCATGATACCCCACAATATCGTTTCATCCCTTGGCCTCGCCCCACCGCTGCAAAAGCTTAGCGAGCTTAGCTGGCGCATCTCGCCCTGGGAACGACGCTCCGCCGTGCCGAGCTCCGACCATTTTGTCGTTGACAAGCCAAGGCTTCGGGATCACGCGCGGCCACTTGATGCCTCGCACAGCAGCACACTAGCGCAGGCGCGTCGCAATCCCAGGTTTCTGCTGCAAGGAGCACACCCGAAGGTGACGATGCACGTGTCCAATGCGTACTCTAGTCGTGCGTTCTTGACTAGTCCGGGTGAAGAAAATAGAAGGCGAAGGCAAGGACCGTTGAGAAAAATCTTGCCCGTGACGAATGCAGCTCTTTGGCCGAAGTCTAGGTTGCGGCAAGGGATGAAGGTCCCCCCGAAAACTGTGAAGAATGATCTCGTGTCCCTCTGCACTCGGAAACTCTCAGCTCCGGGAAAAATGTACGAGTAGCAGCAGGCCTCGCTAGTCGAACTGCCCGGTCTCCTTTTGCCAATTCAGGTTGCTGATAACCGCCTTCTGCGTCTCCAGCTCCGCCTCCAGCGCGGTGATGCGGGCCTGCAGCTCGCCGATCTTCGCATTTCTCTCCTTGACCGCAAGCCTCGAGATGTCGCGGCCTCTCGCAAGGCCTTGCATGCGCAACGAGTGTCCCTTGAGAACTTTCTGCAGCGCATCTCCCGTATCCTTATCCAGATGCACGCCCCTTTCCGCCAGGACGTGCATCACCTCCGGCACCAGTGAGTCGCTGCTACCCGCGTCCCCGTCTCCCAACGACGGCGACGACGACGGCGTCGTCATGAACCGCGCTGGTGTGGGAGTCTCCGCCGAAGTCGAGGCCGACGCAAGGCCGTTGCTGCGATGCGAGACAGGCGTGATCATCCCACTCCCACCGGGCGTGGCGTACGAGCTGCCCTTCAGCGCCTTGCGCGGCGTCACCGGCGGAGGAGGCATCGACGCATGATTGCTGTCCAAAACCCTCCCGATAGCATCCTCGACTCCGATCGACGGCGCCCATCCATAATCATCATCTTCGGTCTCCTCGCCATCCGCCTCCTCCTGGAACTTCCGCTTCGCCGCGCCATTTCTAACCGCCGCCGTAGAAGAAGCATAGGTGGGAGGCGGCGACTTCGGAGGACGAAGCGGTTGCCCCACGGGGGCGAGCGTCGTCGAGCCGAGCGCAACAGCAACAGGCGCAGGCGCAGGCGGCGGTTCGCTGGCGGAGCCGGCCAGCACGGCGGCCTGCTCGCGCGGCTTGGCGTCGTCGTCCCACAGGAAGAAGCCGCACCGCTGGTCCTCCTTCTTCTGACAGGTGTAGAACCACCGACCCTTGTTCGCGCCCTCCTTGCGCACCTTGAAGTGCTCCGCTGGCAGCTTCGGGCTGCAGTCGCAGTACCACGTGTTGTTCTCGAACTTTCCTTTCTGCCTCGAGCCGCTGCCGAATCCGCCTCCTCTTCCTCTGCTCCCCCTCGCTCTGTAGTTGGACATGCCGGTATCGGCTGCTGCTGCCTGTCGGGATCTTCGTGCCCTTGGAGTGGTGGTACTCTGCTCGGGTCCGCTTTGGGTAGTGTATGCCGTTTGCATGGGCTCGGTTGAGCGATCGCAGGAGTCGTAGGGGTTTTTCGTGCGAAGGAGACGCAGAGGGGCGAGACAAAGGCGCGATGGGTTATGCGACATGAAGCGGTGACGGAGTTGGCAAGCTTGCCGCGTCAAAGCTCCAGCCACCCCAGTGCCAGCTACCAGCCACACATGCCAAGCCGGCACGACCACCTCTGCACCAGGCAACCAATTTTGGAGATGCGTTTTCAGTCATCAATTTCTGATTCGATTATATGCTTTACACGGAAGAATCGCCTCCGGAGTACCCTAGTCGCTAAAGACAAGACGCCTTGAAAGACCCCTCCCGGGAACCCAGTTCCTCAAACTTTTCCATCTCCAGCCGACACACAACTCCCGCTAAACTCGGCTTGCTTGCTCAATGCATTTATTTGGCAAAGTGCAGGTCGTAGTTGAGCCACTTCCTCGCGAGAACCTGCGGCACGTCCAGGCCAGGGCTGCCGTACGTGAGCGGAGCGAAGAAGAAGAAGCTCCAGACGACAATGGCCAGAATGATACCGGTCGCGGCCCAGGAGGCGAGCATGCTCTGACCTGCCAGCCTCTCCCTGACCGGGCGAGTGCTGCGCAGGGTACCCTTCTTCTTCTTGTTCTCAATCTCCTCGGGCGTCGGGGGCTCAATGTTGAAGATGAATTCTACAAGAGCTCCCGTGACGAGTGCCGAGGCAAGATGAGCGGGAAGGTAGTGGTGCAGGAAAAGTTGGCGACCCATGATGAAGAACGGCACATAGTGAGCGGCCCAGGTCAGGAAGAAGAAGCCGGTGGAGTTGTAGAGGCGAGAGCGAGTACCTAGAAAAGACTGTTAATATCAGATGGTCCTAAATAACAAGAAGCAAACTTACGCTGATCAAGGGCATCGACACCTCTGCGAAGAGCCAGCTGATCGGCACCAATGATGCCCGCGAAAACGGCGAGCAAGCTGCTAGAGAGCCACCAGCCGAGCGGGTTGCCGAGGAAGTAGATCTGCTGCCTCGTATCGTTCTCGGTCCAGAAGCTGACACCGCGGAGCAAGAAGGGCCAAGAGATGGGGAAGCTAGAGTAAGGGTGGCTGCTTGTCAAAGCGTTGTTGTGGAAAAACATGGCCCTTTGAAGCTCAAAATACTTCCTCAGGAAAGGCAAGTGCTTGACCTTGCGCGGCTCCTGTGAGCGGCGGGGGCTGTCCGTAGGAAGGGATGCGATTTCCTCAATGTACCAGATGTTACTCGACTGCTGGACGTTCTTGTTGCCGTTGATTTCAGCTTGCTTGTAGGCCCAGTCCGGCAAAGGGGTAGTGTGAGTCCACATGGCAACCTTGGTCGGCCAGTGGATGAGCTTGAAGTGCGAGCCCATGCTCTTGAAATCCTGTCCAGGCTTGCCGTTCTCAATCTTGATCTCGAAAACAGTGTCATTGAAGCGCTCGCCATTGGCCGTCTCCAGGTCAACAGTGGTGAACTCCTGGTTGGTGGGATAGTAAGGGGAGGCAACGTCGTGCGTGAGGAGCATGGTGTTCGTGACCAAGTGGCGGAACCTGACCAGATCTCCGTTCTTGACGCGGCGAGGCTGGTCGACCGGAGCAACCGCGGGGAGAATCTGCCACTGGTTGTTGGTGTCGTTGTGCGGGTAGCCGGTAACCTGCTGGCCCTGGCTGGAGATACGTCCATCGTCGTAGCGGAGAGGGTACTTGTCCAGGTGGCTGTGCAGGTAAACCTTGGTCTCCTTGTGGCGCATGGTAAGCGCATCGAAGTAGTCGATGCTCACGGACTGCATGGTCATGATGTTGTCGCTGAGAGTTTCCTGGAACTCGGGGCTCATGAAATCATCGCCGGGGCCGGACCTGGTGAGAATGGAGAAGTGGACCTGGAACCAGAAAAGGTACAGAAAGAAAGGGATGATGATCAGGGCAGTCAGACGGGCAGCGAAGTGCTTGCCGAAGTCGGGAAGAGAGAGGGAGCCTTGCCTCCGGTTGATGTCCAGCAGGTCCCAGAGGTCGAAGGCAACAGGAACTCCAATGGAAAAGAAAGTGAAGAGACCGACGTATTTGGTGGAGATGACGCAGCTCAGACAGACGCCAGTGAGGAGAAGCCACTTCCACCACTTGCGGCCGAATGGAGCGTGGCGCATCTTGTAGAACTTGATGTAGCAGAGGACGCTCAGCGCCATGAAGAAGATCAGAGTGGCGTCCAGGAGAATGAGGCGAGTCTGGCCGACGTGGGCGTTGTCGAAGAGCACCAGGGCGGCGGCAGTGATGCAGGCCGGGAGGCTGTATCCGGACTCCCACATGATCAGGAAGACGGTGGGGACCGTGAGCGCGCCCAAGGTGGCGGGCAGAGCCCTGTACGCCACGTAGGGGACCTTGTTCGTGATGTACGAGTCGCCGATGTTCTCGAACAGGAACGAGCCATCGTATCCAACGAGCCAGCCGGCGAGCGCGAAAAGGAGCTTTCCGAAGGGAGGGTGGACGTCGAAGAAGTAGGTGCGCTGGAGGTAGTACGAGGCAAACTGCAGAGCCGGCGTCAGCCAAGCGCACCGCGGGCTGGGGCGCGCGCAGACTCACCTTGCCGAAGTGGACCTCGTCAAAGACGACCTGGTTGGGGTGCTGGATGCCCCAGAAGCGCGTCAAGAAGCCCAGCAGCGTGATGACGGCAAACGCGAGCTTGTAGTCCCATTCCTTGCCAATCTTCGCGGAGGCCTCGGAGTGCGCGCGAGAGAGGGCGCCATTGAGCTTGTCGACGGGGCTGTCCGGGTTCGGGGTCGCGGGGCGCTTCTTGTCGCGGCCGCGATACCTCACGGGGGCCGGCGAACTCATGCTGGGCCACAGGCTGCGAGCCGCAGTAGAAAGCTGCGCAAAGCGGACGTTAGCACCAGACGCAGACGGCATGGCGAGGCGGGCGGGGCGGATACGCACCACGAAGACAGGGCGGGGGCAATTCTTAAGCCGGGCGGCGAAGGAGTGTGGTGGAAGAAGAAGAATTTGGATGCCGGTGGCACACGGCTTCCAGCTAGGTGTTCAGAACGCTGGTGGAGCCCTGTGGCTGATGGGATGCAGGGGGGTACGTGAGCGCGTCGTGTCCCCTCCCTCTCCTGATCTCCGCGCCCGCGACTGCCCGCTGCCCGCGATCTGCTTATCGCTGCCGTCGCCGCAACCCCAGCGCGCCGCATTGCTGCAGCTCCGCCGTCCGCTTGGCCCAGCCCGCAGCCCCGCCGCCGCCGCTGTTTACAAACGCGTCGTCATCCACGTTGAGCGGCATGCTTTCAACTCTGCGCCTGAAACACTCAAAGTTTCCATGCACGCCGGGCCGCGCCCGAGCTATGTCCCCCCGGGAATGCTTCTTTTCCGTGCCTGCGGAAACAATGGCACAATGGCACGGAAGGGAGAGCACAGCGCCACATATCTGCAGCCGAGATGCGTCTACTGTGTCTTGATGCTATCTAATTCCATTGTCCGTCCTCTTCCTTCCTGATCTCTGTTTCTACGCGCCCAGCCATCTTCTCTGCTCGAGACCTCCGTCTACTTCCATCATTTTCCCTTCAATTCCTTCAGCCTCTGCGCCTGCTGCCTCTTCTTGATGCCAACAGTAGTTTCGTAGCCGTACAACCCACCCGCTCCAAACACGATAAAGGCGCCGAACAACATCTGGCCGCTCATCTTGTTACCAAACAGCCAGATACTGATCAAGAAGCTAACCAGTTTGCGGATATTGAGCACAATCGTCACCGTAACTGCTGACGACTTCGCACTGAGCAGGTTGACTCCGGTAATGCACAGCAGCTGCGTTGTCGAGTTCAGGAGAAGCATGAAAACCGATTCCGGAATCGTGCCCAACATCTTCTGAGCCGGAACGGGCAGTGAAGACGCAACAGAAGGAGGGAGGTAGAGAAGAGGCGACGATGCGAGCCGCGTGTACTGGGACATCAGGGTGCTCTGGAGAGGAAGAAACATCGGGATGCTGATGAGGTGGGAGTAGAAAAGGTTCTCGTCCCAATGTTTCCCATGCTGTTCATAGATCTCCTGCACGTAGACTCCCATGTATGCCGAGAGCAGCTGCGCAATGAGGAGGATAAGGAGGCCGGCTTCGAAAGATGCATCCGTGAAGTTGATGCTGGACGTGCTCATCGATTTGCCCTTGTAAGGAGTTCAGCGTCTTGTCTGCCAAAAGTCGAACGAGCAATCCCATACCTTACTGGCAGCATCCGCCCAAGCTGAGATGATCACACCCAATGTGAGAAGGGCAACAGAGAATACCTGCAGAGGGGAGTAGCGCTTGCCGCGGAGCCATCCAGCTCCCATGGTAGTGACGCTGCCAAAGCTGCGAAGAATGATGTGCACCGGCACAGAGATCCGGAAGGCGAAGGCCCAGTTGTTCAACATGTTGACAGCGAAGAACATGGTTGCGCTCATGACCCATTTCCGGAACGGTACTGGGCTTTTCTTGAGAAAGAACGGCTGGCTGGGGTCAAATTGCGAAGGGAATGCAGCAAGGCAGACAAGGATGAATTGGCCAAGCGTAATGAGAAGGCCGCTATCGGGCTCTCGCCTTGCCGGTGTCAGCGTTTCGGCGGTCTTTCCGGGCAAGCCCAAACTTACTTGACGATGGCCTCAAGAGCATAGACCTATCGAGACGATCAGTGCCGTTCTGAGGATGAGATGGGAATGTTGCTTACGTTGGAACAGCATCCGCCGAAGATGAGAGCTGTAATGCCCACCGGCGCAAGCGGGATCATTTTTGCTGGGGAAAAACTAGAAAGAACTCTGAACTAGGGCTGGCACTTTGCAATGACAGAAAAGATCAGGAGATCGGTCTGGAGGAAGTAAGATAGCGTCAGGACTGGAGGCGGTGCAGACGGAGAAGTGAGGGCGAGCGGACAGCAGAAGGGCAAAAGCGGCGAATGAAATCCACGGACAAGTAACTGCCAAGGAGTGAGACCAAGGATGACCGAGTGTCTGGGCCCAAATTCAAGCGGGCAGCAGCGCAGAGGTCAACCGCGGGGAGAGAAGGAACGCGCGGGTGAGTCGGCGCGGGGGACCGTGGCTGTGGAGCGAAGAGAATGGAGGCAAAGTCACACTTACGGAGTACGATGGTGCGGTGCGCAAGTACTTCGGGAAAACCGCTGTCCTTTTCACGGTGCCATCATCGGTTGTTGAGCGCTACGTATCTGCTGGCTGCGGCCGAGGTCTGTGACAGGACGATCCGGCAACCGTGTCATGGACTCGTCGACGACTCGCGCGCCCCTGCACCGCTTGGCTTTTCGGCTGGCCGTAGGGCTGAAGATCGCCATCGCAGCTCACCTGCCGGGTTGCTGGGCGATCTTATGCGCCAGGAACCGCTAAGCTGCGGCACTTGACGGCTCGGGTCTCAGTCTTCTCGAACGCCCAATGGCGCGCGAAGCAGCGTTGCAAGTCACTACTGCACATAGTTGCACTCGTGGAACTACTTCTTTTACGTTTCATTTCTGACGTCCGCGTCGATGCGCCCACCATCCCGGCTCTACAGTCTTGGCTCATCGACATCATGAAAATGCTATCTAGCTGCATCGTCGGGTGCGACGGAATTAGGCGCTGGATTAGTGAGGAAGTGCAGATTGCGGCTTGAAGAACGCCTTCCAGATGACCTTTGATAAGCCCATTGCTCCTCTTACAATGCCGAGAAGACGAAAAGCTGCCAGCCAGATTAGCTATCGTCCGCCTGCGCACATCCTCTCTTGCACTTACGTTGTTGGTCGCCGCAATGGCAATGCTGTCCTCGTTCGGGTGCCAGCTCATATGAAGGATCTTCTTGTTGAAGTCGATCTGGTCCGCATCCGTCTCCTTTCTCATCCGCTGGCCCGGCCCGATCGCGCCAGCCGCAGGGCTTCCCGCCCTCGAGTTGCCCTTCTTGCCCGATCCAGTCGGGCTTGTAGCCGCGTTGCTGCCCATCGGCGTCGGAATACCCACCTTCTTAGCCTTGAACGCCGACTTGTCCGCCTGCAGAACGACCTCAGTCTCCTTGTCGGGGTCAGAGGGGTAGATCATGAAGTTGTTGTTGTAGCTGCCCGTCATCACATTCTTCGCATCGCCCGAGAAGACGACTTCGAACTTGTCGAAGATGCTGTCGTTCTCGTACGTATCGCATAACCGCGGCCTGAGATGCTCGTGGATAGGGATAGTCTTGATCGGCTTGTTCTCCATCTTCACGTCCCAAATCTTCACCGTAAGATAGTCACGAGAAAGAATGTAGCGGCCGTCCCGCGAGAACCGCACGTCTGAGATCGACGAGATGATCTCCGAAAAGAAGGATCGCGACTGAGGGTCTTCCTCTTGCTCAAACTCTGGAAGCGCCAAGTCAGCAGGTGCGTCTACAGATCGACTTTCGCGGGAGGACTCACGCTTCGAGTGCTGGTCACACAGCGCACTCTCTCTCATGTCCGCCAGCTTGATGGTGCCCTTCGAGCTGGCGTACATGAACAGGTTACATGACTCCGGATGAAACTCCGCAGCCGTGATGACCTCTGTAAGCTCCTCCATGTTTGCCGGCTTGATGTCCACGATGTTGAAGCTCTGGTCCTGGATGTTGAGGTTCCATAGGTTGATACGCAGGTCATCACTGCTGATGAACGTCTCTCCATCGCTGTTAACGGATATGCTGTTGATGTGGTACGCGTGGGCATTAGCATAGGTCTTGCGAGGTACGGCGGCGACAACGGTGTCGTGGAGCGTGAGGCGGGGGAGCTTGAGATCGGCAGCAGAGCGGAAATGAGGGCGCTGGACTGGGCCACCAGCGCTGGGAACGCCTGCCGGCGTCAACTCCTGGGAGAGGTTGTTCTCCGCCACTACCTTCAGAGACTTCTCAAAGACCTTCCATAGCTTTATCGTCTTATCGTTGGTGGAGAGCAGGTAGTGGGAGGGGTTCTGGCGCTTGCACCACTTGATCTTGTTGATCTTCTCTTCGATCTCTAAGGACTTGAGGTAGTCGAACTCGGGCTCGTGCGATTGGAACTCGGTGTGGAACTTGTACTCGCAGGTTTTTTTCTGTGCTCGTTAGCAGATGCGGTGAGCGAGGCAAGAGCTCTACACGCACTGTCCTATTCCGCTCGAACAAGACGACTCTGCCGCCCTTGTCGCCGGTCGCCAGGTAATCGCCCGTCTCATCAAACTCGACAGTAGATATGATATCAGCTGTTTCCGGGTTGTGGTTAGCGGGACTCCCTGCGTGGCATGCGTCTGGCAATGGAGCGGCGCGGGGGTGGGGCGCTTGGACGCAGAACAGCCGAACGAACCTTCCGTGATATCCTCGACGTCTCCCTTGTCACCGAAGCACCTGGCGGCAACGCAGTTAGCTTTCGTCCTCTGCTTGCCATCGGGCTCGCGGGGCGCGGGGGAGGGGGGCGGCGCGGGGTGTCAGGCGGTGGGCTCGACGAAGCCGCGACGCCGACCGGTGGGCAGAGGGCATCCGAGCGAGCGGCAATGCGTCGGAGCTGGGGTAGCGCTTACTGAGTGAACTTCCAAGTGGTGGGGTTGCCCTCTGCTTCTACCATCTTTTCCAAAGCTGTACCAACAAGGCCTCAAGCTAGAGCAAGTGGGAACAGGGCAGAGAGGTGGCGGGTTGAGGAACCACAACGGTCGGCCGAGCGAGTGGGCGTGATCGGCGGGGTCTTCGAGGGGTATTAGCGGCGGTGTTGCAGGCGTTGAGACGATGTCACAGCGGAGCACGGCTGGACGAAACCGGCTAGGACTGGGCGCGTCACCGTTGAATGGGGTGTGGGTGGGCGGCGAAGAGGCGCGGCCGTTGGGAGTCGTGTGTCCAGCTGCAGCAGAGTCAGCAGGCGGCGGCAGCGGGAGGTGGGCAATTACATACGGAGATAGTCGGGGTGGGTGGTGAATGTTTGGTTGTTAGCGGGGGCTCTTGTTCCTTCTTCCGCAGTTACGGTTTGGAGCGGGCAGAAGAAAGTCCGACGGCGCCAAGCCTCGCAGGGCAAATGCCAGCACATATGAATCCTTACAGCCCTGGAGCACCCGCCGCTCATTTGACTCAAATCGATTCGGACAGCGCAGAGAGACGCAGACCGCTGTGTCGCACGCTCGATCATGCGCTGTGTCGCGAGAGCGCTGCGCCTGCAGATGACGTAGGTGTCGCCCTCGTGACTCCCGCCAGCGCCCGGTACCTTAATCCTTCATCTACCTCGCAGCTGCCAGCCGGCCGCCGCCCCTTGCGCTGAAGCTTTCCCGCCGCGGCCAGCCAGAGCGCGGGGCGTCGGTGCTATGCGCGTCAAAACAGCGCTGCCCAGCCGCGCGCTGAAAGAAACACGCGCGATCGCTGACGGCCACGGGTGCCGCCGCAGCACTGAGACCAACGCACCCTCGGCGGACCGGTGCCGCTTGCGCGATGCAGAACAAAAGCCACGGTGCCTGGGCTGTTTCTGGGGTCACGTCATGCATGAGAGCTCCCTGGTGGAGCTAGCCTGGGAAGCCGACCCAGAGCAGCGCATAGCCGGGCGAATTAATCGTTGCCGCCTGTCACGACCAGAGGTACCACCATGCAGATAGCTGGATTAGCCTCGCACAACACCACTTCCGGAGATGCCTTCTCTTTCTGTGTCAATATCAATGCGATGTACTAGTCGGGCAACGGAGCCGCGGTGGGCACGCAAGAGGGTTGGGGACGAGGTCGATTCGCATAGTATTGCAACAGTCCTGCATGGGCAGCTGGTTCATTCATGTGGATGCAAAGAGCATATGTCTATCGAACTATCATATGCGGATGATTTCTTCAACTCCGCATAGCATAATTAGTGTTGTCATCGCAATTCTATGCGAACCGACCCCGTCCTTGTCTCTCGATGAAGAACGTCTGAAAAGCGCAAACTCGCGAAAAGAAAAGAGGGACCTTAGAAGGGCAGGATAGTCTGATCTAACTAGGTGGCAGCATAGTCTTAAAACTCTACCTCCAATCACCTTCGCGAATACTCAAGCAAAGCAGCATAGCACATGTGCGAGTTCTGAGTGAGACGTTCTGGCGCGTGTACGCGCTCCATACAATGATCATCCCTCGTTGTAGTGCGGGTCTAGCCGTTTCCATCGTCGAGCATGTTCAGACGAGCGGATCGCATCTGACCGAGCTCAGGCACAATGAAGGTCCATCGCACGCCCCGCAACGAGCTGCTCGAGTAGTGCCTCAGTGCCTTAGCGCGTGAGCCGTGGCATGCATGGGTGGGCGGGGGTACTTCGGAGCGCGCACGGGCCACTCGCGTAAACTCCCACCATCTCGAAAAAGCCCACAGGCACTTCTTCTGCGCAGCGAGACGACACAGGACGACAACCTAACCCCTCGGACACCGCCGCAAAGATGTCTCACCGTAAGTACGAGGCTCCTCGCCACGGCTCGCTGGCCTACCTGCCCCGTAAGAGGGCCGCCCGCCACAGGGGAAAGGTCAAGAGGTACGTTCGCTCTCAGGCGCATCTTCAGCGATTTCGACGACCGGCACGGCAAGAGGAGGATCAGGGGCGAAGGAGGCGAAGGCTCAGGCGACGAGCGAGATGAGAAAGGGCTTTTTTCCTGCCAGGAAAGCGCGTCAATTGCGTGCCAGTCGGACTTTGCAGTGCTTTTCGCAGTACTTTTCGCAGCTGCGACAAGGCCAGACACCAGAGCTAATATGCGCAACCTTCCAGCTTCCCCAAGGATGACCCCAAGAAGCCCGTCCACCTTACCGCCGCCATGGGCTACAAGGCCG
This sequence comes from Neofusicoccum sp. Z2, assembly GCA_037356115.1. Lineage (NCBI taxonomy): Eukaryota > Fungi > Ascomycota > Dothideomycetes > Botryosphaeriales > Botryosphaeriaceae > Neofusicoccum > Neofusicoccum sp. Z2. Next base: position 47,928 of record JBAWJY010000015.1, read on the forward strand.
GTATGACCACCATCGTCCGCGACCTCGACCGTCCCGGTGCCAAGCTCCACAAGAAGGAGATCGTCGAGGCCTGCACTGTCATCGAGACCCCTCCCGTACGTACATTGCGCCGAAGCGGATCAGCCATCAGGGTCGTTTTGCTCACACTGTTTTTAGATGGTTGTCATCGGTGTCGTTGGCTACATCGAGACTCCCCGTGGTCTCCGCTCCCTCACCACCGTCTGGGCCGAGCACTTGTCCGATGAGATTAAGAGGAGGTTCTACAAGAACTGGTACAAGAGCAAGAAGAAGGCCTTCACCAAGTACGCCAAGCAGTACGCCGAGAGCAGCGGCAAGTCCATCACCCGCGAGCTCGAGCGCATGAAGAAGTACTGCACGGTCGTCCGCGTTCTCGCCCACACCCAGATCTCCAAGACTCCTCTCAAGCAGAAGAAGGCCCACCTTATGGAGGTCCAGGTCAACGGCGGCAGCGTCGCCGAGAAGGTCGACTTCGCCCACGGCCTGTTCGAGAAGCCCGTTGACATCCACTCCGTCTTCGAGCAGGATGAGATGATCGACGTCATTGCCGTCACCAAGGGTCACGGCTTCAACGGCGTCACCTCCAGGTGGGGCACCAAGAAGCTTCCCCGCAAGACGCACAAGGGTCTCAGGAAGGTCGCCTGTATCGGTGCCTGGCACCCGTCCCACGTCCAGTGGACCGTTGCCCGTGCCGGTCAAATGGGTTACCACCACCGTACCTCTGTCAACCACAAGATCTACCGCATTGGCAAGGGTGAAGATGCTGGCAACGCTTCGACCGAGTTCGACGTCTCCAAGAAGACCATCACTCCGTAAGTACCCGCGTTGAGATTGATTCAGCAGCAGCTAACGATTCGGCAGTCTGGGTGGCTTTGTCCGCTACGGTGAGGTCAAGAACGACTTCGTCCTGCTCAAGGGCTCCGTTCCCGGTGTCAAGAAGCGGGTCATGACTCTGCGCAAGTCGATGTTCGTGCACACCAGCCGCAGGGCTCTGGAGAAGGTCGAGCTCAAGTGGATCGACACGTCGTCCAAGTTCGGTCACGGTGCTTACCAGACTCCGGCGGAGAAGAGGCAATACCTGGGCACGCTCAAGAAGGACCTCCAGGTCTCTGCTTAGGCTCATTTCTCTTTTTCGTCTGGTTTAGCATCTTATTCATGAAGGGCTGGCGGTAGCTTTGGCGTTTTCATGTTCCCCGTTTCCGGTGTGACGTAGCTTAAAAAAAGGAAGCACGATTCACACTAAACAAAAAAAGATACTCAATGAGAAGGCCATGGATACAATGGAATGTCAAATGTCTTCCGCCGCTGCTGGGATCGAAACGTGTCCTTGATTGCTGACCAGGACGTGGTAAATACACATCTGTGAGGGGGAGTTCGCGCGCAGATCGCGAGATGGCTCGGAAAAAATCACTGCGGCTTCGGCAGTCGGCCAGCTCAATGGCCATGGCCGGCTTGCAGTCAGAACCGGCCGGTAGTCTTTATGTAATGCATGTATCGTGTAGTGGTTGGCGTCTCGATTCATGGACAGGTCATCTGACGGCCCTCGGGCAGGGAATTCGGCATTCACATGTCGATGCCACGCCGGCGTCCTGGAGCACCGTGGGAGAGAAGCACGACTGCAGGCGCCGCAGGGCCAGAGTTGATGGAGCAGAGCTGGGGCCGGAAGCGGCAAATCTGCAGAGGCGCGGCGAGGATTTGTCGGGGCGGGTGGTCACGACTGCGCACGCGGATCGCGGGCTCGAGGCTCTGGCGGCAGTTCCGAGGTTGGCCGAGGGCCAATGAGCGCGCTACCTTTTTTCCTGACGAGAGCGACGGACGGCGGACGGAATGGCTAGCGCGGCTGCTGCACCAAGACCGCTCGCATACGCTCTGCAACACCACCACCCACTCCACTCCTCCCGCATCCGCACCATGTCCGCCCTTAGGTTGCGGCAGCTGGCCGCCTCGGCACAGGTACGCCCCTCTCCTCCCCGCGCGTGCCTCATCGCGTGCCCGAGGTATAAAGCGGCGCTTCAGCCCCGCGAGCTCGCGCGGTACCTGTGAGGGCACGCCCTCGCTGTGTGCATTGCACCGCCTCAATTGCTGGAGCTTCAATCAATGGCGCCTGCTGCTCGCCCGTCCTGAGCGCTGTGACTGACGCGCTCGGCTGTAGTTCACCAGAGCCCTTCGCCCGCAGACGCGCGCCTTCTCGTCCACCAGGCCCGTCTCGAAGATCTTCACGAACGAGCCGCTCCGCGCCAAGGAGGCATCCCCCCACATCAGCTCCAAGTACCCCGTGATAGACCACGAGTACGATGCCGTCGTCGTCGGTGCGGGTGGCTCGGGTCTCCGCGCCGCCTTCGGTCTGGCCGAGGCCGGCTTCAACACTGCTTGTATCTCCAAGCTGTTCCCTACGCGTTCTCACACCGTCGCCGCGCAGGGCGGTATTAATGCTGCGCTCGGAAACATGCATGAGGACGATTGGAGATGGCACATGTACGACACGGTCAAGGGCTCGGACTGGCTTGGTGACCAGGACGCCATCCACTACATGACCCGCGAGGCGCCCCAGAGTGTCATTGAGCTTGAGAACTACGGCTGCCCCTTCTCCAGAACCGACGACGGCAAGATGTAAGCTCGCGTAGCCAAAGATATCAGGCCGTTGACTGACGCCGCCCACAGTTACCAGCGTGCTTTCGGTGGCCAGTCCCAGAAGTTTGGCAAGGGCGGCCAGGCCTACCGCTGCTGCGCTGCCGCCGACAGAACCGGCCACGCTCTTCTCCACACTCTGTACGGCCAGTCGCTGAGACACAACACCAAGTACTTCATCGAATTCTTCGCCATTGACCTGCTCATGGAGGACGGCGAGTGCAAGGGTGTCATCGCTTACAACCAGGAGGACGGAACCCTGCACAGATTCCGCGCGCACAACACTGTTCTTGCCACTGGTGGCTACGGCCGTGCTTACTTCAGCTGCACTTCGGCACACACCTGTACCGGTGACGGTATGGCCATGGTTGCTCGTGCTGGTCTGCCCAACCAGGATCTTGAGTTCGTTCAATTCCACCCCACTGGTATCTATGGCGCCGGCTGCTTGATCACTGAGGGATCGAGAGGTGAGGGCGGTTACCTTCTGAACTCTGAGGGTGAGCGTTTCATGGAGAGATACGCGCCCACCGCCAAGGATCTGGCCAGTCGTGATGTCGTCTCCCGTTCCATGACCATGGAGATCCGCGAGGGCCGTGGTGTCGGTCCTGATAAGGACCACATCTACCTCCAGCTTAGCCACCTGCCCCCGGAGATTCTCCATGAGCGTCTCCCTGGTATCTCTGAGACCGCCTCCATTTTCGCTGGTGTCGATGTCCGCAAGCAGCCCATCCCTGTCCTGCCCACCGTGCACTACAACATGGGTGGTATTCCCACCAAGTACACCGGTGAGGTCCTTACGGTCGATGAGAACGGCAAGGACAAGGTCGTCCCCGGTCTCTTCGCTTGTGGTGAGGCTGCCTGTGTCTCTGTCCACGGTGCCAACCGTCTCGGTGCCAACTCTCTTTTGGATCTTATCGTCTTCGGTCGTGCCGTTTCCCACACCATCCGCGATAACTTCACGCCCGGCCAGAAGCACGAGCCCGTGTCCGCGGATCTCGGAGCCGACTCCGTCTCGGTCGTCGACAAGGTCCGCACCGCCGACGGCCCCAAGTCGACGCACGACATCCGCCTGGCCATGCAGAAGACCATGCAGACCGACGTGTCCGTCTTCCGCACGCAAGAGTCGCTGGACGAGGGTGTGCGCAGGATCCACGAGGTCGACTCCACCTTCTCGCAGGTCGGCACCAAGGACCGCAGCATGATCTGGAACTCGGACCTGGTCGAGACGCTGGAGCTGCGCAACCTACTTACCTGTGCCGTGCAGACGGCCGAGGCAGCGGCCAACCGCAAGGAGTCGCGTGGCGCCCACGCTCGCGAGGACTACCCCGACCGCGACGACGAGAACTGGATGAAGCACACGCTGACGTGGCAGAAGAAGCCGCACAGCGAGGTCAAGATCGGCTACCGCGCCGTCACCGACACTACGCTCGATGAGAACGAGTGCAAGCCTGTGCCGCCGTTCAAGAGAACATATTAGACTGGTCAATATGGTGCGTTGGCGATAGTGGCGATGGCAAAAGGGTTGAGGTGCATATTCAGGGTGCTGTCATGTAAATTTCCAATTGTTACAATTAAAGGCGCTGTTTACTGATGTACCCGAGAGTGTGCACGACATGCGTGACCGCTTGAATAAGTGTTGATTTGAAAAACACGAAAGGGCTCAGTCACTAATTCACAACCAACGCTTAACTGCAGTACAGGCAAATCAGCACAAGAGCAAGAATCATTATTTTCTACCTGGCCCGGTAATATGCTCGTTTGCCTCATCCAAGCGGGGAAAGTTTTTTTGATTATACAGGATGCTAGCATTCATCTCATCTCCCTCATATCGACTGCATCCGGCCATCTATTTTTCTTGGAATATCCTTCAATCAATACATGGCTTTCCCCGGCTACTCTTCAGCGCCATGCTGCGTTCAACGGCTCAGAGCAATGTCATCGATTCTTAGCAGGAGCTTAACGGTCTCGGCGGCGAGTTCTATGGCCGAGGTGGAGACGAGCAGCGGCTGCAGGACGTTCTCGTCGGCGATGTTGTTCTTGACGCCGCCGCTCTTGATGCTGATGCCGGCCTGTTTCTCGCCCAGAGCGTGGCGGTGCCGGAGCTCGGTGACGACCTTGATAGAGTTCAGGCCGGCGTTCTCGGCGAGCGTGACGGGGATGATCTCCATGGCGTCGGCGAAGGCCTTCCAGCAGATGGATTCGGTGCCAGTGAGAGAGCGAGCTTGCGCCGCGAGCGACTGGGCGATTTCGATCTCCGGTGCGCCACCACCGGCAAGGAGGGCCCTGGAGGGGTTGTTAGAGTCTGGCTGAAGGGGAAACCAGCGAATGGACAAAGACATACTTCTTCTTGACAAGACACCTCATGACACACTGAGCGTCGTGAAGACTCCGCTCAACCTCATCGAGGATAAGGGAGTTGGCTCCTCTGCACACCAAAGAGACGGTCTGGCCTGCGGACTTGACGCCCGTAACCTTGACTATCCGTGCTCCCGAGCTCTGGACCTCCTCAATGAGATCGGCAGATCCAAGCTTGTCCTCGGTGAAAGAGTCGATGTCGGCGATCGGCTTGCAGCCGGTGCTCTTAGTAATAAACTCGATCTCGTCACGCTCAATGTCCTTGACGCAGAGAATGTTGAGCTTAGCAAGGAAGTGCAAGCTCAGGTCGTTGACAGCGTCCCTGAGAATGGACTTCTGGATGAAGAGGACGTTGCACTTCGCCTTCTTGATCTTCTTAACCATGTTCAGCAAGTACGTTCTCTCCTCCTTCAGGATCTTGTCCATCTGCCTGTAGTCGTTGACTACAATCTGGTTTTCCATCTACGATATGGTTAGCGGACCGTGGCGACACTGTGAAGGACCTCGCTCTTACATCAGGCTTCGGCGGGCTGAGCTGAAACTGGATCAGACCGATTCTCGCCTTCTCCATCCTCACAGGGCCACCGCCGCTCTTCACAACCTGCTGCTGCAGCACCAGTCCGTCGACCATCTCGCTCTCGTCTACAGTGCCACCCGGCTTCTTCAGAATTCTGATGTTCTTAAGGTCGACATTGTCGGCCGTCTTAGCGTCGATGATCTTCAGGACGGAGTCCACGGCCATGGGAGCAAGCTTGGGTTCCTGAGCAACAATTTTCGAGGAAAGGGAGGTGGTGGCGGCCTTGAGGAGCGCGGCGCGGTCGCCGAGGTTGATGGGGATGGACATGTCGTGGAGGACCTGCACTGCAGCAGCGGCGGCGCGCTGGAAGGACTCCGAGATGACGGTAGGGTGGATGCCTGCAAAAATGTGCCTCAGTATATGCCGCCTTAGACTGTGACCTCATACGCATACCCTTTGCCAGTAACCGCTCCGCTGCTCCCAGCAAGCTACCGCAGATGACAACCACCGACGTCGTTCCATCACCTGCCTCGATATCCTGGGCGTTCGCGAGGTCGACAAGCATCTTCGCGGCGGGGTGGAGAACGCTCATGTCCCGGAGCATGGTGTTGCCGTCGTTGGTCTGGAACAGGTCAGGGCTGCGAGTCCGCAGAAGGCGGGTGCGGAGCTTACAATGAGGGTCTCGCCTTTGCCGGTTTGGATCTGCCAGTACGTCAGGAAGCTGCAGATAATGCTCGAGATGACGGTGCCCTACCATCTTGTCCATACCCCTAGGACCCAGCGACTAGCATCCAACCATTAGCTCGTTGCCTCTTCCTCCTCCTTGAACCTCCTATAGCTTACAGTCCTAATGGCGTCCGCAACAGCTGCACAGGCTTGTCAGCAACTGTTCTCTCAAACATGCACCAAAGCTGCATACCTCTTGCCGCAACGATGTTGGCCGTGCGCACCGCCTGGGGCTTCTCCTTGTCCTGGGCGACGGTTAGCTGGCCGTTGCAGCTCTGCGATGGTGAATCCTGACCTTGAAGGCGGCATTTCCGCTGCCGCCACTGGAAACTGCAGCGCTGGCCATTGTGACGCGTGGTGGGAGGGTCGAAGGAGGGGTTCGCAGGGAGCAACGCGGAGAGGTGCAGCAGTGACGGTCCCGCAGTTTTCGGCGACGCGATGCCCGCGGTGGAATTTCATCGCGCCCGCCGGAAGGCTGCCTCAGGCACGCGCGCCGCCGGAACAAGCCGCCGCAGCTTCCTACCCGGCGATTACATACGCACCTGGCCGACCTGCGTTGCCCGCGAGCTCCAGCTGCAACACCTCACCCATCCACAGCTCCTGCCGTCCTCCATCCTCCCGCGCAACCACGTCCCTCCCCCTGACACGTAGCCGCCGCCGCTCCCCCGCATCCGCACGATCGCCTCTGATCCCCTGCCCGGCGCCCTACACCTCGCCTCGCGTCCACCATGCCGAGTGCCACCGGCCAAGACTGGGAGAAGTACCAGAAGACCTACGCCGACGATGAGATAGAAGAGAAGAAGATCACCCCGCTCTCCGATGAGTAAGGCATCCGGCAGCTCTGCGCCTGGTGTGCGCGCGCTGACTCCGCTGCAGGGACATCCAAGTGCTCAAGACCTACGGTGCAGCGCCCTACGCGGCGGAACTGAAGAAGCTCGAGAAGGAAATCAAGGACAAGCAGCAGAGCGTGAACGAGAAGATTGGCGTCAAGGTACCCCCCCCTAGACACCACTCGCTTCTGCCATCGTCTTACACTGCCGCTAGGAATCCGACACCGGTCTCGCGCCGCCGCATCTATGGGATATTGCCGCCGACAGACAACGCATGCAGGAGGAGCAGCCGCTACAGGTCGCACGGTGTACAAAGATCATACAGGATGAGAAGGACTCGGAGAAGAGCAAATATGTCATCAACGTCAAGCAGATCGCCAAATTCGTCGTCAACCTGGGCGAGCGTGTGAGTCCTACGGACATTGAGGAGGGTATGCGTGTTGGGTATGTCCATTATCTTGGAATCGCATCATCGAGACCGGACTATCAGCTAACATGCGACCTCCGAATCCAGTGTCGATCGGAACAAATACCAGATCCTCTTGCCGCTACCGCCGAAGATTGACCCGTCCGTCACGATGATGACCGTGGAAGACAAGCCCGACGTCACATATGGCGATGTTGGTGGCTGCAAGGAGCAGATCGAGAAGCTGCGCGAAGTTGTCGAGATGCCGCTACTGTCTCCCGAACGCTTCGTCAATCTCGGTATCGACCCGCCCAAGGGTGCACTGCTCTACGGCCCCCCCGGTACCGGCAAGACGCTCTGTGCTCGTGCCGTCGCCAACAGAACAGACGCTACTTTCATCCGCGTTATCGGTTCGGAGCTGGTGCAGAAGTACGTTGGTGAGGGTGCTCGTATGGTGCGCGAGCTGTTCGAGATGGCCCGGACCAAGAAGGCCTGCATTATCTTCTTCGATGAGGTCGACGCTATCGGAGGTGCACGTTTCGATGACGGTGCAGGTGGCGACAACGAAGTGCAACGTACCATGTTGGAGCTGATCACGCAGCTTGACGGCTTCGACTCGCGTGGTAACATCAAGGTCATGTTCGCCACCAACAGGCCGTCGACGCTTGATCCCGCCCTTATGCGTCCGGGTCGTATCGACCGTAAGATTGAGTTCTCACTGCCGGATATGGAGGGCCGTGCCAATATCCTGCGCATTCACGCCAAGAGCATGTCGGTTGAGCGCGACATCAGATGGGAGCTCATCTCTCGTCTGTGCCCCAACTCGACCGGTGCTGAGCTGCGCAGTGTGGCCACCGAGGCCGGCATGTTCGCCATTCGTGCCAGAAGAAAGGTTGCTACGGAGAAGGACTTCTTGGCTGCTGTCGACAAGGTCATCAAGGGCAACCTCAAGTTCAACTCCACCGCTACCTATATGCAGTACAACTAACCAGGAGACCCGGATGGTCTGGTCTTCCTTTCTCGTTGCAGCTGCTCTCTGTATCACGAATTTTACTTCTGGATTTTCGCTTTCAGGGATGGCGGGCTTGAGCTACGCATGGCGATCGAAGGGCGTGTGTATGTACAGTAGTACTAGAGGAGTCTCGGAAGTAGAAGATCAAACACCACACACGATCAGTAATGAACGGACTCCTGGCCACGACGAGAGACATGAATCAATGAATATGGGTGGTACTAGGGGCTTGACTTGCATGCGGAACGACGAACAATCCAGACGCGATCCAGTGCTAAGAACTCAGCTAAGCGGATCCACCTGTATGGCTTACTCGTCCACCTAATAAGTTGCTGTCTCGAATCCTTCCACGCCAGAGATTTAAATCAGTACACCAATGACCAAAGAAACCACCTGCCCTTCCTGTGGGTAATGCGCTTGGCTCTCAGCCACTGTCTGACGTCTCGACATCCCCGGTGACACCCGAAGCCGGTTAGGAGCCCTTGGGCCGTTTGCCGAAGAATGCCGACGGGCTGGTCGCGCTTCACTCGCCGACGCTTTCGGATGAGAGTCGAAACATCTCCATCCTCTAACCCAGCTTGCCCTCTTGCAAATCACCAGCTTGCCATTAGTCGTGGCGTCGTAATCCGCCAACGCCTCGCACTTACGGATCTAATCTTATCGGCCGTTGTCGAAGCTCGGCTGCATCGGAGCGGGACGAAGAATCACAAGCGGCAAAATAGTCCGGCAGCGGCCTCTTCTCCTCGCCTCATACATCAATTTTTGCGGACATGTGGTGCTCGTAATCGTCAAAGTACGCCCTCTCGATCTGGTGCGAGAATCACCATGTCAATGACGAGTCTATCATTCGACTCGGTCCCTTTGTTCGCCGGCCTGTTCCCGCCGACTCATACATCCCCGTTCTTCCCCGCATGAAGCACCCGACCCTCCGGCTCATCTCGAACTTTTGCAGGATCCGCAACCCTCCTCTTCTCCTTGTACGATATGGACCGCCAGCGGGAGTCTGAAGAGCAGAAGGAAGCTGCGCCTCCTCGCAGCAAGGGCAAAGAGCCATCAATGTCCTCCCGGATCGCTGCCTCGGCTTCGGGTCTCGCGAAGGACATCCTCGGAAGTGCCAGCGCCGACGAGGCGCAGTCTGCCTTCGCCTCCGGATCCGGTCTCTCTAGAAAACTTCAGACCGGCTCGGCCGCCACTGGCCCCTCCACCTGGTCGCAGGTACTGCCGTCCAGGCAGAATGGGTCGTCCTCACGTGCCAGCGTCGGAAGCGGTGAAACCCTCAGATCTCAGGAAGGATTTAGAGAGCCTGCAAGCACTTCCGAGCAAGGACCGGATTTCGACTTCGATGCTTTTCTCAGCGCCGGGGAGCCTTCTCAGTTTAACCTCGAGCAGTCGACCCCAGCGCACGCCCATTGGTCCCAGGAATTCCAAAATGGTGATGCTTTCTCTTCGCATGCTCAGAACGGGTTTTCAAGGTTCCACGAGCCGTCTGAGGGCTTCCGCCTCCAGGATGAGGAGCTTGATCCCGCTCGAAGCAAAAGTAATGGGCACATGGACTACGACGACGGCGCCGAAGTCAGGCAGCTGCTGTCCGACCCTGCATTTTTAGCAGACGGTCCCGCAGACGTGCACATGTCAGACCCCGCTCCGGAAAGCGTTAGCGCACTCTTCAGCCAGGAGTATACGCCTCAGGAACAAGAGATTGTCGACAAGATCAAGTCATCCCTTCCGCCCCCGCCACAGCACCATGGCGTCTCACCGGATAATCCCTTGAATCTCCGTCCTGAATTTGCCTCATTATCCGCGTCAAACCCCCAGTTGGAGCAAGAGATTAGGGAGCTGTCCGGCACGCTTGGGTTGGGAGAGGAGAGTTTCGTATTCTTGAACAACGTGCAGCAGCAACATTGGCTTGCCGAGTGGGACGACGTTCTGAACAGTTACACGGACGAAGTCTGGGGCGACATGCTGCCGGCGGTCAAGGCAGCTCGGAGCCAGCTGCAAGAGGTGAAGACAGGGATGGACCGTCTTGACAGTAAGGCAGTGGCGAGGCTGAGGATGATCCTGGGCCACGTGGTGGACACGCAGCAAGCGAGCAGTACCGCCTCATCAGCTGCCCAGGCTCAGTCGGCAGCCCAGCAGCAAGCATTGCATCCGGCGATGCAAGATGTGCGTCAGCTGCACCGGCCGATGCAGCAATACAATGGCCTGTACAACAGCCATGACTACGCGGTGCAGCAGCCTTCACACCAGCAGCATGTCCAGAGAAAGGAAGAGCAGAAGGCGGGAGAAGACAGCGACGTGGAAGTGCCGGCCTTCCATTGCCCATACGTCAGCTGTCACGAGGTATGTCGCCCACTGGTTGTTGGCAGAGCCTTCGCTAAGAGGCTTGCAGCGATTCCATAATGAGGCCGAACTTCGGACGCACTCGAGCCAGCACAACGGCTTCTCCTGCCCGCACTTCGACTGCGCCGACCGGTTTGAAGACTCCAAGGAGTGGGCAGAGCACATCAACCGCGCGCACCACGGCCTGCTGGAGACGCGGCCCGAGGACGAAGAAACGGAGGGGTAGGCTACATTTATATAGGCGTTTAGACGCGGGAAGAGACGCCCCAGGGCCGGTTACGTGACCTCTCTCCACGCAGGAGGTGGGTCGCATGTCACACACCCCACAGTGGACGGCCGGCCCAGGCACCTGATCACAATAGACTTTGGCTGTGGGGGAGGCCGCCAGGAACTGGCAAAAGCAAGCCGCGCGCGAGTCATGGACTAGCTTCCCTAGCCACAGCCCAGCATATAACTGACCTTGCGCCGCCGCGTCCCGTTGTCTCAACATCTCTCGTGCGCCCCTCTCGCCACGCCTGACGCCGTGCGGACTGCGCGCCAAGACCAGCGGACGGCCGAAGCGCGGGCGATCAGCGGGCGATAGTCTATCGGACGCGGCCGCCTCCCACCTTCTCAAGAAAAATGTCGAAAGGTATGCCGCTGCCCGCCAACGCGCCCCAACCGCTGGCTAACCTGCTCTCCGCGCGCCTGCAGCCGCCCACGCGCTGTTGCCCGACGACTCGCCGGACTTGGATCCCGCCGACGTCTCGTCCGACGACGACCAGTTTGCGCTGGAGCAGTCGTCCGACGAGCATACGCCCGAGAACACAGGCGATGAGGCACGCGCCGGCGGCAAGCCCAAGGCGACAGGCCTGGCCGCTGGAGATGCGGGCGGCGGCATGGATGCGGGCGGCAGCGCTGCTGGTGCGTCCGACGGCGCACAAGCGGGCCTGCTGCCCCGGGATAAACAGCGCAAGACGGCCTTCTACGATCGCGCCTCGGAGAAGCAGATGAGCCACTCTGAGGCCAGGCAGTTCTTCCAGCGCCATCAGCTCGAGAGTGCTGCCGGCGGCAGCAATTGGTCGCAGGACGGCGTCTCTCCCGTCATCCAGCCCAAGAGCATTCCCACCCACGCGGCCGACTCCGACATGGTCAGTCGAGCTGCGAGCCAACGCTCGCCCCGCAGCACGATCCACGCCCAGGGCCACACCAGCTACAGGTCCACCCTGCCGGTCGAGGTCGACGCGCCGAACCAGTTCTCCGCTTCCGCGGGTGCCCAGATGCAAGGGTTGGGCCATGCTCCTAGCTTCGCCCAAGGTAAACCTGAGGATCCTTTCCTCGAGGCCGACCGCTCCGCACGCGCTCATACTGCACATCCTGGCCTCCCCCACGAACCCAAGCCGTTGCTGGAAATGCATGGGATACACGGCGCTGGTGCAGGCGTGGGTCTCGGCAATGGCCATGGCGGTTTTGCGGCCACTGATGCTAGTGTTACGGAGGAGTTGAGGAACATCTACACCCAAATCCAGAAGGTCCTCGATATCCGCCATAAGTACATGCGCTTATCGCTCCAGGGGCCCTTCGACAACCCCAAGGATGATCCCAGCTGGAGGATTTTCCCTCCGCTGCCAGATCCCGCATGGGATCATGACCGCTACACAGGCTCTGCTACCAATGGCTTGAACAGCATGAGTAACAGTCAGATCCTCGACCCAGAGGCAGGCAAACCGAAGCAGGTTCCGAGGCCCCCCAGGAAGCCTGGACATGACGTTGGCGAGGACTTCGAAATGAGCGACCTGCTGCCTCTTCCTGGGCCTTCAGAGATGATTTTCAAGCTTGATGACAGCAGTGTCTTCCAAGTCTACGAGACCGAGGCTTCTGCTGAGCTCAACAGACCAATGGTGAATATCCCAGATATCAGAGAATTCTACATGGATCTGGACGAGATCATCAATGTGTCTACAGATGGGCCCATCAAGAGTTTTGCGTTCCGCCGACTACAGTATCTTGAGGGGAAATTCAACCTCTACTACCTTCTCAACGAGTATCAGGAGATCGCAGACAGCAAGAAAGTGCCCCACAGAGACTTTTACAACGTCCGAAAGGTCGACACCCACGTCCACCACTCTGCCTGCATGAACCAGAAGCACTTGCTCCGCTTCATCAAGAGCAAGATGAAGAAGTCGCCCGATGAGGTGGTCCTGTACCGAGATGGGAAGCACTTGACTTTGAGAGAGGTTTTCGAGAGTATCAACCTGACTGCTTACGATCTGAGTATTGATACCCTTGACATGCATGTGAGTTCAAGCACCTGTCTGATCTCCCTTACACCCAGCTAACAATTGCAGGCCCACACGGACAGCTTCCATCGCTTCGACAAGTTCAACCTCAAGTACAACCCCATCGGAGAGTCCAGGCTCCGTACCATCTTCTTGAAGACTGACAACTACATCCATGGACGCTACCTCGCGGAGATCACGAAGGAGGTGATATCGGATCTTGAGTCCAGCAAGTATCAGATGGTGGAGTGGCGAATTTCCATCTACGGACGCGACATTGACGAGTGGGACAAGCTCGCTGCGTGGGTTGTCGACAACAAGCTTTTCTCACCGAATGTCCGGTGGCTCATCCAAGTCCCCCGTCTTTACGACGTCTACAAGGGGTCGACCTTGATGGATAACTTCGAACAAATTGTTCGGAACATATTTCAGCCTCTATTCGAGGTTACAAAGGATCCCAGCAGTCATCCCAAGCTGCACGTCTTCCTTCAGAGAGTCATCGGCTTTGACAGTGTTGATGATGAGAGCAAACCTGAGCGCCGGCTTTACAGGAAGTTCCCCAAGCCGAAGCTGTGGGACACCAAGCAAAACCCTCCCTACAGCTACTGGGTCTACTACCTGTTTGCCAACATAGCCTCGCTCAATGTTTGGCGAAAGCAGAGAGGCTTCAACACATTTTTGCTCCGACCCCACTGTGGTGAAGCAGGTGATACCGACCATCTGGCGGCAGCTGTGCTTTGCTGCCACAGCATCAGCCACGGCCTTATGCTCAGAAAAGTTCCCCTCCTGCAATACGTCTTCTACCTTGATCAGATTGGCATCGCGATGTCTCCCCTCAGCAACAACGCTCTCTTCTTGGCTTACGAGAGGAACCCCTTCCTGTCCTACTTCAAGCGCGGCCTGAACGTGTCTCTCTCGACAGACGACCCTCTCCAGTTTGCCTTCACCAAAGAGCCTCTGATCGAAGAATACTCTGTCGCAGCTCAGATATACAAGCTCAGTGCTGTCGACATGTGTGAACTGGCGAAGCACTCTGTTGAGCAGAGCGGTTTCGAGCATGCTGTCAAACAAAGATGGCTGGGAGCGAACTACCATCTGCCTGGCGTTGCAGGAAACGACATGAGCAAGGTCAATGTGCCGAACATTCGAGAGGCTTTCCGGCATGAGACATTGCAAGCCGAGCTCACGATGTAAATGCCGTCATATTTCATCTTTTAGCAGCTACTAATGCATCGGCAGGATTTCTCGATATACCGGCAATGCCAATGCAGCATCATTGTCCGTCGACAACGTTGCAACGAAGACGCCTCCCGAGCTAGCGATGAACGGAGCAGCGCCTCAGCCGTCTTCTCCTACGGCTTCCATGCGAACGAACAAGTCGGGAGCCCAGACTGACCCTTCAAAGACCTTGAATCAACTTCCACCCACATCTGTTCCACCAGAATATCAGATGGGTACGAAAAACGCTCACCGGTTACTGTCAGCTTCTCACAGCGACATATTAGGACAACCAGATACGTCTATCCCGGGCAATGCTCTTCTCAACGCGCGCAAGTCGACCCGCTCGTCTTCGATGGTGGCGACGACGCCCTCTGTCATTCCGATGCCGCAGCCCTCGTTGGGATCGCCTGTCTCCCCGCAGCATTCCATCTCCTCGGCGCCCGCCGCTCATCTCGACCCGAACGAGCCGAGGATCTTCCCTGGTGTAGTGAGCAGGCACCGCACCGGCAGTGCCAATCCGAGATCTGCCGCCGAAGCTGCGGGAAGCAAGGAAATCGAAAGCACATGGGCTGGAGTCAAGAAGAGCGTAGCGTATGCGGTCACGGATGCCAGCGATGCTGCAGTCTTTGACGAGCCGCTCCATGAAGAGCCAGAGAGCGATGGGGAGGGTCAGCAGTGAGTCGGGTCGAGAAAAGCTCCGAGGGTGTGGTGACGGTCCATTAGACCATTTCACTAGATGATTGGCGTTTTCTTTACCAGAAAGCGGACTGCGAGGTCACATTGGAGCGTTGTCAAATTGGACAGGTGTTCGGGAACTCATCAGCTTCTTGTCTGGTATGCATTCTAACGGAGTCTGCTCTCTGCTCTTTTACGGCTCTTGGATGTTGTGCTTGATGCGATGTGCGCTTGCGAGGTGCATATAAGCATGTGTCTCACGCTCGGGCCGCGACTTGTCGAGCGAGTATCGGCCCTTTGTTGCTTGGTGCGGTATCAAATCGGCAGCCAAACAACATACCGTGCATGCGCAGCTTGTAGGTCGAGCATGCCTGCATTCATGTCTCTCTCTTTCCACAGATCTACTCCCTCTTACCTCCTGTCAAAATGGCCGTGCGGCCAATTGGACGCCCTATGATCCATTGCTCCCCCCTTTTCATTATTGTCACAGAAAGTCAAACAGCATGCCACCGCGGCAGCAACCCGGCGCGTACGAGGACAATGGCTTGAGCGTCTACGGTGGTCGATAGCGGGGCTTCCGATCGCGGTTTAGCCCGGCACCCCGGCGTGTGACAGGCGAATGACGTACGGCAGAGCAGCGCGCCAAGACTGCGGGAGCTGCTGCCTGGTCTCACCTCCGCACTGCTGCTGTCAGCCGCGACACAATCGCAGCGACCGGCGCGCCCCGGAGGAGCCTCATTCCGTGTTTGCCTTGCTCGCACCCGTCGTGAGTGTCCTTCCTCCCGCTTCCGAACGCCTGACAGCCCGCCATCAGCATGCAGCAGCACTTCACACCACACCACCCACTCGCTGACGGCGAGCGCTAAGCGTCCGACAGCTAGCTACCTACCCACCTACACCGCAGCCATGCCGCTCTCCTTTCCATCTCCCACCGCCCTTTGCAATGCTTTCCCATCCTCCACGGCATTGACGACCTACGGCTCCGAGCCTGCGCGCACCAAGTATCAAGCCCGCCAGGAGCTGTACGGAACATGGAGCGCCGCCGATGACGCCAGGGACAAGGCCAATAAGCTCAGCGATGCTGCCGTGAAGGAGTTCGAGAAGGCCAGCACCAAGGCCCAGGAGAAGACGGGCAAGATCGAGCTCTTTTCGCCCAAGTACTATGCTGCTTGCACCTTTGGTGGGCTTTTGGCCTGCGTGAGTCATCTGTATCATTGCTGGGGTGTGGGCTTGATGCTGATGTCGTGAGCGTAGGGACTCACCCACACTGCCGTGACTCCGCTTGATCTGGTCAAATGCCGTCGCCAGGTCGACGCCAATATGTACAAGGGCAACTTCGAGGCCTGGGGAAAGATTGGCCGTGCCGAGGGAATCCGTGGAATCTTCACCGGTTGGGGCCCGACTTTCTTCGGATACTCTGTGAGTGGTCTATAACTTGCAATCATTGCGGCAGGGCCCGCCCTCAGATTCAGCTTCTGACGCCTCATGACACAGGCTCAAGGTGCATTCAAGTACGGCGGATATGAATTCTTCAAGAAGTTCTACTCCGACCTGGCCGGACCGGAGAACGCCTACAGGTACAAGACGCTGCTCTACCTCAGTGCCAGCGCCTCCGCCGAATTCATTGCCGATGTCGCTCTTTGCCCATTCGAGGCCGTTAAGGTCCGCATTCAAACTACCATTCCGCCATTCGCCAAGGGAACTTTCGACGGCATCTCCAAGGTCACCGCGAAGGAGGGCACCGCAGGGTAATATTTACCCAACCTCTTCATCTCGATTTTCTCACTAATTTTGAAACTTCAGTCTCTTCAAAGGTCTCTATCCGCTCTGGGGTCGCCAGATTCCTTACACGATGATGAAGTTCGCCTCCTTCGAGAACATCGTCGAAGCCATCTACAAATATCTCCCCGGCAGCAAGAACGACTACGGCAAAGCCGCGCAGACAGGCGTTTCCTTCACGGGAGGCTACCTCGCTGGTATCCTCTGCGCTATCGTTAGCCACCCGGCTGACGTCATGGTCTCGAAGCTGAACGCTGAACGTCAGCCTGGTGAAGCCTTTGGAGCTGTTGTCAGCCGCATCTACTCGAAGATTGGCTTCGCGGGTCTCTGGAATGGCCTCCCGGTCAGGATTGTCATGATTGGCACCCTTACCGGTCTCCAGTGGATGATATACGGTGAGTACTTGAATTTTCACGATGCAGTGCATTCAAGATTGCTAAATCTTGCTGCAGATTACTTCAAGATCTTCATGGGTCTCCCGACCACCGGCGGTCCTGCTCCGCCGCCAGAGAAGCAAAAGTCATAGATCCCCAAAGATCTCAAAGACCTCCTATTGAAGACTTTTCATGTTGGTGACTGGACTCTTTGCAGGCAAGACGACTGTATCATTTTCCTAATAATGGGTCCATTGGTGGTGTTTCTTTGATTGATGGTGGTGTACCCTACTCATGCTTCAGAACACATATGCACAATCCACTCCTTATGTGTTGCTCTGGATCAGCGCCTTTTGTGTTCTATGTGCTGTCGACGTTGATCGATATGAAAAAGTTGCTGCATCACCCGCGAGTGAAAGAGCTGCAGTTGGATTCTTCTGGAAAGAAAATAATTATACACCTATATGGGTATGGACAGCTTCAAATTTATCTGAGAAATGGCGAAATGATATCAGTACTATCGATAGAAAATCGAACGCATTGCAGGTGTTCCGAAAACGAAGTACAGTACCACGGCTTAATCTTTTTTATTCGTCGAGGACCTATCTTCATATCTATGAAAGCCGCTTCAACCTCTTAACGGCATATGTCTATTCCTCCTTGTGTCGGATACAGGTATATACAGTCGATGAGTCTTTCATGGTTCTGCGCTCACTTCGTGTTCTTCGTCAATTAATTCATGACGCTATTTAAAAGATATGCTATGTGGCAATCACCTGGTGGTCGGTTTTTTCTAGAATAAGACGGCGTGGATTTTATTTGCTTGTGTATAATACATAGATATTACAGGCCTTCGTCTCGCTATTGTTTCTACAGTAATATTTCTCTCCCCATTTTTAGATGACGTAGCCTGGCAGTGGCTTTTCAAAGGCTAAATGGTCCCTTCGTGTAGTTTCAGTTCCTTATCGCATTGCCTCCTTGCTAAAGTTCATATTTTCCTGGAGCATCATAATGGTAGAATTGAGCACTGTGTTCTTTGCTTTCTAATCATTCGTTTGGCGTATCAACATTGCCATTTTGGAGGCCAGTTTGGTGAGCGTGCGCTATCTACTTCAGACAACCGGTGTGGCATGGCATGAAAATGGTTGCCGGACTCCTGCGCGCGAATGTACTGGCAAGTGAGCGGGAGCGTGTTGGCTCACATAGTATTGCAATAGCAGCGCATCTAGAGTCAAAGCATACTTCCGGATAAGCAGTGCATCCGGACTTGAAGCATTGGTCTGGATACGAGAGTGTGGTAAGAACTATGCTCTACTCATCCAGATGAATGTTTCAACTCCTTATATGTAGGCCTATGTTGTGTTGCAATACTATGCGAAGCAGGAATATAAATGCGGCAAATTAGAACGTGGACGATGGGTAAGACGACGTCAGTTGAAACGAGAAAAAGGAAACTGAAAAACTGTACATATATCACTCTCAGACGGAGACTTTACATCTATTAGAATTTCCAATTCAGAAAAAAAGACCAATAAGCCATGATAACAGCGAGTAAAAAGAACGAACGTCTCGAACACTGCTGATTCGCATACTCAACTTACTTTAAAGTACCTAGAATGCTTCCTAAAAACAAAGCAGGGGAAAACGATATAAACACTACTACTACTACATACCGCCTTATACCACAATTTAAGGTAGAAAGAAAGCGTAAAAAAGAAGGAAAAAAAGAAGTTTACGTGTTGCGTCTGTGCAACTTGACAAGCGGAAATCATGACAGCCGGAACATCATTCCGCTTGTCATGCCGAAGATAGTCCGGCTCACAGAAATTTTACAGAACACGCGTTCAACACCATTCACAACTATTCCTGAGCATCCCCGGACGCCAAAAAGATGCTCAAAAAGAGGACTCTCCGACGGGGAATCGAACCCCGGTCTCCCGCGCTTGATATTGGAGGCCAATGACAAGCGGAAATCATCACCACTAGACCATCGAAGATGTTCAGCAGCTTCTGCTGGATGGTTGTGAAGGACAACGTGTTGGTTGTGCTTATGAAGATAGAATCGTAGCCACGGAGGCACAGAGCCGCGCTGAGAGGGCGGTCATTGATGCTCTGGGGGTATCGTGGATCATTACTCCGGTGGCTGACGAGCTGATCATGTTCCATTAGACCATCGAAGATATACAGCACGTACTCGATCTGGATAGTGTTGGTGTCTCTGTGAGGCACTTGGAAGGACAGTAGAATTGTGAAAATATGGACATACTCTTACTGGATCCGAAAAACACTGGAGGTAATCTCTCTTTTTGAAGTGTAGACGAGCTGAATGGTTTGGTAGATCGCCTGCCAGGTTATCTTGGAAAGCGCACTTAGGTCTGGGTACATATGCTCATTAATAACCTCTCGATGGGTGCTACTGGGTAATTAAAGACGGGAGACTCGAAAACCATATCTAATCAAACTTCCGATGACCTCTCCACTTCGGAAGTAATATTAGAAATGAACGAAAAAAGAAAGTTTCAAGCTGGAACCCCTTTGTTAACCTGATCCCGGGAAACTTACATGGAGACTTTAGGGACACTTCTATGGAGACTTTAGGCGTGTGCAGAGAGTGGTCTCCTTATGTACATAATTATCCATTTACATTACTGGGAGCTTGAGTAGCCGGCCTAATATTATCAAATGCACTCGAGACCATGCATAGCTACGACTCTTGTGTAGGGAGGCATAAAGCTCGGCCGGCTATCATACCAAGATTCAAGCCCCCCAAGGCTCGGTGACCGAAGGAGGGAATATTAAATCAGAGCGCCTGATCACGCCTTCAGAGCGACGCCGTCCTACTACCCCTCCAGGCAGATAATTCACCAGCGTTGTGTTGAAACAGACCTCTGTAACATCACAGAACGATCAGTCGGCTCACCAATTGCACGCTCTGATGAGATTCATCAGATTCCAACAACATTTGTTTTACCACGGGATTACCAGTACAGGAATAACGATCATGATGCGGTGTATTCTCAAGCCGGATCACCTGGATAGAACTGTGGCCTGGGTTGTGACGGCAAAAGTAGCCTGGGGGAGATGTTGCTCCATGTCCCGGCATACTATGGGCAAATTTGAAATTGCTTGGAGGCTTTTGGAGGCGGGCATCAACTTGGAAGCCAAAATCAAATCAAGATCCATGCCAGAAGATCGTAAGCCAACTAAGAAATAGCAGGTTCCCCAAAGATACTCCTTGTCCTGCCGCAATAACCTGAATTTGATCTCAGCAAGAATTATTGATCATGATCATCAAACATAGAGCACTGATGTGACGCCTCAGTCAACAACTCAATTCAATTTTCTACACATCTCACTCCGCGACTCCATCCTTTCTACGGACCACGAAACGATGGTACCAAGAAACAAAGGTACGAAACACACGATGAGACGGCAAATTACCTATACAAACTCCGCCGCTAAGCAAGAAAGAAGTGTGTGCGTGAGCCCCATACCTAGAGTCATTGTACAAGAAAAAAGGGGTTCATCCTCCTCCTTCCTTGTCAAGTGGCCACTTGCGGATGGTTTCCCCCTTCTATGTAATACAAACAACAGAAAGATCAGACTTCTTCGTCGCTGTCCTCACCGAGCAGCTCCCCCTCGTCCGGATCCACCACCGCGTAGTCGCCGCGCGCAAACGAGCCGCGCGTCGTGTACGTCCTGCCGCCGTAGGACCCGCTACCGCCGCCGAACCGGCTGGACACGCTGCGCCACAGCGAGCCGGCCAGGAGCGGCAGGGCCGCGAGCACGGCGATGAGGCCTGAGACGGCGGCGACGGGCCATGCGATCCAGCGGCTGTCGCTGTCGAAGCTCGGAGAGCTGTCGCCCAGCCGGATGCGACCGAACTTGCCGTCCCAATTGCGCCACACGTACCAACCGATACCTGCAGCTGCAGCGATGGGGATAACGACGGCGAAAAATATGGCAACTCCTGAAGCGCCATGCTTGCGGTTGAATTCCTCTTCCTTGTTCGGGCAAGGTCTCCAGCCGGCGGTGAGATCCAGCTCCCTGCCGCCCGTACACGTGGTGATGGGAATGCGGCGGTAGCCTGTGACATCCTTGAACTCGACGGTGTTGGGATCTTTACAAGTTGCATTATTCGGCACGGCATCCAGGCCTGGTACGAGCTTGCAGGAGCCGTCGTTTTCATCGCGCTCGAAATTGTAGTCACTGCAGGGTTATGCGTCAATGTAAAGGCAAGTAAGAAGGACGGAGGCTGACTTACCATTCAAAGTCCTGCCTGGTGCAAGAGCAGTTCCTTGCAATGTTGTGCAATTTCTGGATATCGTGTTCGTTCCAGCATTTCGCATCCAGCTTCTTTCGGTGAAACTGAGCGACGTGGCCGAATAGGCAATTGTCCTCCTGCATGGGGTGCCTGGGCTCCCACAACTCGTAGTCTCCACCTGTCGGGTTGTTTTCATCCAGATTGCATGGACGGTCATACAACCCAGAGAAATCCAGGTTGACAGTAATCAGGCTGCTATCCGATTTGCCCCACAGGAGGAAGTTCTTCGATGTGTCGCTTGGGACAGTCGAGATAGAGTAGACGATAACGGGCTTTCCAGGGCTGAATTCATACTTCTCCCAGGCCGTGCCCTCGTCGAGGGAGTAGTAGACCGATGTTGTAGGCTCTCCCTCCTTCACGATAACAATGACGGAGCCTTGATCGCCGTATTCCCACATGAAGGTTCCCTTCATGACTTCATGCCACGTGATGCCACCGTCCCTGGTGACGAAAGTGTCGCCGTCCTTATAGCGGCCCAGGAACTCACCAACGTTGCCAACGCCCATCATAAGGCCGACGGCCGATGGAGATGAGAAGGTATCCCTAGGGTCTCTACGCTCGGTGTAACCGTGGATGTGAAGTGAACACTTCTCTTTTCCTGAGCCGGAACAAGGGTACTTAGCGCCATCCGAGTCCTTATCGGGGGCCGGGATCGAGGTCCAGTCAGCTCCGTCGTTGTGCGTGATCAGTGACTTGAGTTTCTTGGAAGCGCCCTTGTCAACTTCATCGGCGTTTGCAACAATATTGATCAGGGCCACTCCCTCCAGACCTTGCATCTTCTCGAAGTCGACGTATCCAGCCTCGTTTCTGTTTACCTTTGCGATGCTGAGAACATACTCTGTGCCGTTACTGTTGCTCTTGAGGATTGAACCGTACTCTTGATCCCTCTCATTGTTCATCGTCACGTGGAGGAAGACTGCGTGTGTAGAGCTATCCAGGACGGTGTATGCTTGACGGTGTTCGAGGCTGAATTGGTGCGGAAACTGGGCCTCCGCGAAAGTCTTCCCATCGATGCTGACGTCCACCTTGAGCCACTTGTGGTCTTCCGTCTTCTTGGCCACGATAATGAATTCTGCCATGGTTGCGAAATTGGCAACGTCGTCGTAGTGTACTTTCTTGGTCTCGAACCAGTCTGTGCTGGATAGAAGTTGCAGGGAATTGGTGGTATCCTCGCCAGCAAACTGCTCGCAAAATACAAGCTCCTCGCTGTCCACGCGCTCTTCCCTCCAGACAAACTGGCACTTCTGCACGAACGAGAGCATCGGTTCCCAGCTTCCCTCCATGCCGCCTTTAGTCGATTTGTAAGCAACTGAATGGCAATCGCTGCTAGAGCCATCGCAATCTTTCCTGCCCGTCCAGAGGATCCAGTCCTTCTCGTGTGGGTGAAATCCCATTGTCGGTATTCTCTCCATAGTGGGAGGTGCAGGGGCCTTGAAGTTGTGGATGCTATTGCCCAGGCCACGGTTCTCAGAGTAATAGACTTTCTGATCACGGGTCAGGAAGAAGACGACGTCGTTGAAAAATTGATGAGGATAGATGGTGTCAACCTCATCATCGACAGCCCGTTCCCAGGTCTTTCCGTGATCATGAGTGATGTAAGCCTTGCGTCTGTCGTCCAGGAAAACAATGGTCTCGTCGTCCTGCTCCGAGTTTGCCGAATCAGATCTTTCGAGATAATAGTACTCTCTGAAGTCCCCAGAGTCCTCGAAACGCTTCAAGGTATGAGAAACCTTGCCGCTTGCCACAGGTTTCTTTGCATCGGAACACGGCCTCTCAACCGGCTCGTCCTTGACGTTGCCGCCTTTCTTCTCGCATTGATTTCCAGGGATGAGACGCCAACCGGAGCTTCCCTTGAACTTTTCTTGACCTTCTTTACACTGTCCATCAGGGACTGGCACTGGTCCTGCCGCCACGCACTTATCGCCGTCACGGACGAAGTTAAAGTCACATTCGTAGTCCGCGTCGGAACACTTGCAGGTGTCCCACTTCGGTACCGGATCAACGAATTCGTCGAGAATGAAGCAGTCCGCATTGGGCTTGCGTCTCCTGAACGATTGAGTGCGGCCCATGATGCAGCCCGGCTTTCCGTCCGTTTCGCGTGCGTGCCAGAGTTCGAAATCGTCGTCCTTGCACTTCCTTTCATGGATACCGGCGAAATCCAGGGTGTAGGTGAACCACTCTGGATCCCGGGCGGAACCTTTCCTTGCTACGAGAATGAACTTGATTCCGGTGGAGTCGGGAATGGTTGTGAGCTCATGCGCTATGACCTTATCCGGGAGATCGGTCGTCTTCCAGTCCTTGCCGTGGTTGATGGAGAACTTGATCTTGTCCGTCTCGCCTTTGTCCTTGATCGCAACGAGGAGAGAGCCCTTATCGCCAAATTCATATTTGTGAGGGCCGTCCAGGGCTTTGATCCATGTCAGGCCCGCATCATCGGATACCCAGAGGTCGCCATCCTCGTAAGCCTTCAACGTGTCGCCGGTGTTACCGATACCCATGACCAGACCCGGCGCTGGGCTCGAAAAGACTTTTCCGCTGTTGTGCTGCTCTGTGTAAGAGTGCAGCTGCAGCTTCTTGCCATCCTTGGTCTTCAAGCCCTGGAAAGTCCGTCCGTCATCAAAGCTGATCTTTGAAACGAGCTTCCTGGTCTCGAAGAGAGGATTCTTCTCAACAGCTGCCCAGTTGTCGACCGTATTGACAAGGATGATGCCTTGAATGCCGGTGACGGTCTCAAAATCGACATAGCCCATGTCGTCGCGATTGGTATGTTCAATGTTGCGGGTGAAATAGGTTCCGTTTGAGTTGCTGGTGAACAGATTGCCCATATTGGTCCAGGCAGACGACATGACGTCGACTTGAATGCTGTAGTTCGTGGACTCCAGAATGGTGTATGCGTCCTCCTCTAGCCTGTGCTGGCCAAATTCAGCCCTGTGCCATGTGAGAGTATCGTCGGTCACGTAAAGCGCCATTTCGTCGGTGCCCTCAGACTTGGCGGCGGCAACGATGTAGCCCTTCGCCGAGGCCAGATGGGCCATGCCAGCCACGGTGCGCCCGTCCGACATTGGAGGCTCCACCACATCCTCGCCGAAGTTGTCCGTGATGATCAGCCTGTAATCCTTGCGCTGTTTCGAGAACTTGCCCTCGGTGACGCAGAGTACGCGATTCTCGTCCTTTTTCGCGTCGCCGGTAGTGAAGACGTCGGTGTTGCGCGCCCACAGGCAGATCTTGCGCGAGTCGATAAGAGGCTTGAAGTGGGTGAAACCATTGGTGGTATACCAGGTCTTGGGCCTTGTTAGCACGTAGAGCAGGCATGCAGCAGCGGGCACGCACCTTTCCAACACAGCTGCCCCAAATATCGCAGCGGTCTGCGCCGTGGAAGAGGACCCTTTCAGGGTCGTCGGCGTGCCAGCCGACAGGCGCGTGCATGCTCGGGTGGGCATCGGTCTCGAAGTTTCGCCACGTCTCGCCCTGGTCCTTGGTGTACCAATGCTTCTTCTCTCTGCCTAATGCCACGGCGACCTTGTTGTTGTAGGGGTGGTGGATGACAGCGTAGACCTGGCGCTCTTTGAGCGGCTCGATGCGCTCCCACTCCAGGCCGGCGTTGGTGGAGCGCCACACTCGGCCGTGGTCGGCCTCGGTCACGATGGCGGTCTCGGAGTCGTCGAAGAAGAAGAGGCCACGCGGCTGCTCGTCGAACTTGTGCTTCTTGATGTCTGGGTCGTCGGACTTGGCGGCGGCGGCGCCGATAGCCAGCAGCGCCGGCAGCCATACGGCCTTTGGGATTATCATGATGGCATGAGGGAGAGGTGAGGACGGGCTGGGGGCGGCGGCGAGGGGATGTTCGGCGCAGGAGGTGTCTGGAGCTGTGAGCTTGATGCCAGCCTAGCGCGTATTCGCCTTCCTTCAGCCTCAGGCTGGCTGGTTACGTATCGCTGGGGCGCGGGAAGCTCGGGCCAGCCGCCCGACAGCTCCGGTTGCAGGCGCGACTCCTCGTTGCCAGCAGACTGGACCGCCCACAGTTCTCTCGCGCTGCTGCAGGCCCTCGCGCTCAATGGCGCGCCGTCCACGCGTCCGTCCGCGTGGCGGCGGCTGCGCGCTGCTGTTCAGCCTGAGTGCAGGTGCGCGATTAGGCAGCGCTCGGCGGGGCCGCTGAGGAGCCGGCCTGGTCGCAGCGCGCGCGAGCCTGCGATCTTCAACGTCGTCGCATGCCGCTGTTTCGCATTTCAAACGCTCTTTTCCTGTCGTCACGGCCGGGCCGCCTTGGCCCCACCTTTTCGTCTTGCCATTCTAGTTTTGCTTCCACTCCCGGCGAGATCGCTCGTGCTTCGGAGCCGTCCGCCAGAGGCGGCGGCCAGAATCGAAAACTTTTTGGCCTTCACTAAACAGCAGTCTTTCACGCTTCGTCGACCTCACGTCCTGCACGGCGCTGATCCACGTGCCTGACTTGGCATCCACCATGGAGCAAGAGAGCCGCCCGGACCACTGGCTTGGCCGCTATGCAAATGGCTACCACGCCTGGCGCAGAGTACACAGCGACGGAATTGACGCATACCAGAGGCCGCTGGGCCTCGTCGAGACTTCGTTCGACACGGATGGCATTCATTATGGCGGCAGAGCCGACGTCACCACTGTCGTCTCGCTTGAGATCCGAAGCAACCTGGCGCCTGATCAATTCCGCAAGAGAATCGTGCTTGCCTGGGCCAATCTTCGGCTCCACCACATTCTCCTCATGTCCACGGTCATTCGGGATCCGGCCACCGACGACAGACAGTTCAGTCTGCAACTTCCCAAAGATGATGGTGAAGTGCTGAAGAACGCATCGGATACCGCGACGTTCTTGCAAGATTACTACGACGACGTCGACGTCGACGACTGGTACAAACATTTCAACAACACCGGACGAGTAATCGATTCAGAGAAGAGCCTTTCAAGGCTTTTCGTTCACCCCCCTGTGCCTCTACCTGGGGGCACGGTTAAGGTGACCCTCACGCTGGTCTGCGCACACGAAATCTGCGATGGTGTTGTAGTTCTCTACAACTGGGAGCCGCATTTCCTTGAACTTCTGAACACCTCAGAACAAGAACTGCTAAGGGGCATCGAGATGGAAAAAGCACCAGAGCGCTTGCGGGCTCGCTTGCCTCGAGCGCAAGAGGACCTGTATCCGCTTGTTCAGGGCAGTGCGGCCCGCCGACGGTGGTTCTGGGCGGTCATGAGGATCCTACGCCATGTTCGGAAACCCCTGCCGGAAGGCTTTCTCAATCCGCTTATGTGCTCTGAACGGAGAGAACATGCAACATCTTTGCCGCCAAAGTACTCCCGATTGTTGGATTACTCTGAAGATCGCAAGCCACCCATGAACAGCTTCAATGTGAAGGCCGAGCTTTCAAAGCAAGCCACCGCCCGTCTGGAACGCCTCGCGAGATCTGTGGGCGCCAGCGTTGGTGCTGCCTGCTTCGCGCTAGTCGGTATGGCCATGATGGAAATCGAAGAAGCGCGGAATCCATCCACACCCCTCTCTGAACGCAAACCCTATGTGGGATCGTTTCCAATCAATCCTCGCCCGTTCTTTGGCTACAAAGGCCCGGCGGATTCGTGCATGCTCACCTTCAGTGACGGCATATGGCTTCCATTCTTGCCAGCAGATCTGCCTGTTGAGGGAAGATTCAAGCTGTTAGTCCGTCAAGCACATAGGCAGTTGAGCAAGTACCAGAAGCGCCTCCGGGGTGGGAAACTGAAGGGTAGCTTCGATCCGACCGACCCGGCCCGGATCATCGCCTCTAGCTACCTCCTCGCGGTCGAACGTTCCGATATGAAGAAGCCAAAGCACTTGCAAACGGGCACCAACCCACAGGGCGCCTATCCCGCAAATTTTGTCTGGAGGCCGGCAACATGTGGCGTGAGCTCAGTTGGGTCGATAAAGAACTTCTTGGCTCGCGGAAAGTACAACCTGAATGAAGCTGCAATCAAAGAGAAAGGATTTGCGGCAGATCTTTACCACCTTTCTGGAACTGGCGTGAGGGCCCGGGATTTCGAATTCCTCGTTGCATGTTGGGGTACAGAGGAGGGGATGCGATTCAGCGTTTCGTATGACGGCAACGCAATAGACGAAGAGCAGGCGTTAGTTTGGAGAGCCAAGATGGAGAGCATGCTCGAGGCCGACATGAAGTCAAAGTTGTAGATTGCGCAGCGCACGACAGCAGCCAAAGCTGACAGCCCATGCGCACAACGGCATCTTCCACATGTATAAGAAATTAGAGCACAGCTGCATGCAGACATTCGGACATATACGAGTCTTGCAAGGGAGGCTGCGATGGTGTCTCTGGCCTCGCAAGCAAATATGAGAATGCTTCCGCGGACGTGCCGAGCGTCGAGCGCACGAGGCACGCTTTTAGGCACTGTCAGCAAACAGTCAGCTTGTCCACACCCAGCTGACTCGACTGGAGCGCGAGATGGCATGGGGCGAGTCTGCAAGCCGCAGACTCAGCCTTACGACCGCAAGGCTATTCTTCCGTCATCCGCAGGTGGCTTTTTCTTGCGAAGCTTGTGCGCTGCTGGTTAGTTGAAGCATCTGCTGGATGCGAAGAGCGAGTCTCTGACTGCTCCCTCGCATGCGGACGTAGCTGCAATGTTCTGCGAACCGAGCGTGTAGGAAAGCGCGAGGGGATCCACGCTAGCTGACGGGGATTGCATGCCGTGCCGAGCGGCCCAAGCGCTGATGCATTTTTGGGAGCTCTGTCCTGCGCCCCCAACAACACAGCCTGGGAGAGGCGAGGTCGCCCACACTCGCCATTGAGGAGCGTCAGCGTGAGCACGCCGAGCCTGGCGGCAGATCTGGGGTTGTGTCATGCGCCGAAGCCACCGCCGGCGGCCGCAAGGCACCACCGCCGATGGGCGCCCCGCTACCGATCGGGCAAGAGGCCGGCGGCGAGGCGGTCGCTAGCACGAGGGTGATCGGCACGGGAGCCCTGCCTGCTGACATCCTCACCTGCCTGCAGCCCGCCAGCCCTTCGCCGCCCCTGCTCCCCGGCCGCCGCTCGCGCCTGGCTGGGTATTACGCTGCCTCCTTGGGACTGATGGCGCGCAGGCAGACGGCAAGTCCGCCTGAGGCTGTGGTGCTTGCGGAAGGGGAGCGGAGAACGAAAAGGTTATGCAGCAGTAGCGCCATATAAACTCTAGTTTGCGCGCGCGCGCTTGCCTGCAGCTCAGGCCCTGGCCTTATCGTCTATCAACAGCTACCAACACGAGCCTGTCTCCTCTCCTATTCTTATCCCCCCCCATTCCCTCGCCTCGCGACCATGCTTTGGAAGCCGGGCGCTGGCCCAAAGACCAACGGCTTGCCCAAGAAGCTGAACCTCATCCGCGCAAGCACCGTCAAGCTTCTGCCCTCGCAGATCGGCGGCCCTCGCACCAAGGTCCCCGGCCCGCTGCCCTACACCTCGGATCCGCTGGCCTTGGTCTGGAGCGATATTAAGCTGCTTCTTTCCGTCATACACCTCCTGCCTGTTCTCTTCTATCCATTGTCGAAAGAGCCTGGCGATGAAACGTATCCCGACTTCGGCAACTTCGTGCAGCTCTTCTGGCAAATCGCTCTCACCATCTATCAAGTCCTCTTCGTCTTGTCGCTTCCCTTCTGCCTCGTTTTGCCGCTGGGATGGTTTCTCATCTACGTCGTCGTCGCGATTGCCGCCTGCGTTCCCATCTGGTGGATTGTCAACGGCTTCAAGCATGAGGTGCGTTCTCACGCAGATATCGCCTCCGAGCACGAGCATCCGGAGGAATATTGGATATTCATCAACGGAGTGGCCGTCGGGTAAGTTAGCTTCTAGATTTCCAGGGATGTGACTCTGATTGTGGATTTTCAGGAGGTACTGGCTGCAAGCGAATCTGAACAGACTGGCCAGGGTATTCGGCCGATCTGTTACAGGTATCCACAACAAGACCAATGGCCTCATCTTCGACATCGTCCAGTGCATGATCGAGCGGAATTTCAACTACTCCACTCAGGACATCCGCGATGCTTACAAGCTCGTCAAAGAGGCCCTTCTGGACGACAAGCGTAAGAAAGTCGTTCTAATCCTCCACAGCCAAGGTGGCATCCAGGGAAGCCTGATGGTCGACTGGCTACTTGCAGAACTTTCTGAAGACATCCTCCGGAAGCTTGAAGTCTACACGTTCGGCAACGCTGCAAATCACTTCAACAACCCGCACAAGAGCTACTCCGATATGAAAGATGCAGAAAGCAGCGGCGACTTGAGGAGCCAGGAAAAAGCCATCCGTTACATGGAGCATTACGCGAACGAGGGAGATATGGTGGCCAATTGGGGTGTCCTACACTTCACGCACGTTCCTAACCGCTTCATGGGCCGGCTTTTCGAGCGCAAGGGAAAGGGACACCTGCTCAATCAGCACTATCTAAATTACATGTTTCCGCTCGGCCCTGATGGTCGCGCGCTTGACAAGAATGACTTCATGGAGACGGAAGTCGACTTGGATCATGATGAGCTGGATTGCGACAGAGAGGGTCTGGAAGACAGCCTGTGCGATCTCCTGAGCGGATCCGATACTGATTCTGATGACGAGAAGGCTGTTGTTGACGATGTGAACAGTCCCGTAGAGCCTGTGACTCCAGCCTATTCGTCACTGTCAAGCTCGCGTCGTATGCCAAGGTACCCAAAGGTCAAGGATTTCAGTCGTTTGTGGCAGTACCGGAATGGACGCTCGCCGAGAAGCTGAGGATCGGATGTTCGGACAAAAGTGTCGATTTACTACGGTGTTCGAAGATTTGTAACAACAGCGCTGGACGTTGGACGTTAGCGGAGAAGGATGGCGCGGTCTCAAAGTCTGAGACCTTAAGGTCTTTGTTTTATATTAGCACAGCGTTTTTGCAGCTCGGATCGCCTTTCAATAGACGTTGAATTTCTGGAACTGCGACTGATCACAATGGATATCTCGGGAGCTCGATCACTATATTGCACAAGGGTCTATGTAACAGGCGGTTG
Source organism: Neofusicoccum sp. Z2 (assembly GCA_037356115.1). Taxonomy (NCBI): domain Eukaryota; kingdom Fungi; phylum Ascomycota; class Dothideomycetes; order Botryosphaeriales; family Botryosphaeriaceae; genus Neofusicoccum; species Neofusicoccum sp. Z2. Next base: position 78,390 of record JBAWJY010000015.1, read on the forward strand.
GTGTTAGGAGACCATTCAAGTGGTTGGTTGTATTTTCTACGCCTTCTGGGTAACGATCCCTGCAAGCTGTTAGCACTGCCTCCGAAATCGCAACACAATCAACTCACTCTCGACGTCAGCGACGCTCTGGTCAAGGATCTGCTTGAGGACCTTGGGGTTCTCGAGCTCCTTCTCGATCTTAGCAATGACGGCCTCGGCGAGCTCCTTCTGCTGCCTCTGCTTGACCTGGCCCTCGTAGCGGACCCAGGAGTCCAAGACAGTCTTGGCCTCGGCGGCGAGAGCGGTCTTCTGCTCCAGCTCGTAGGCCTGGGCCTCAAGTTTGGCGGTTTCCTGCACCACTGTCAGGCTCATCGGCCCAGCGGAAATCCAAAGCGCACACGCAGCACGGAGGATTCATACCTTCGAAACCTCGAAGAGAGACTTGGTGATGTCAATGACACCGCTCAGGTCCTTGACGTTCTCAATGCGCTTCTGGACGGCGTCGGTGTGCTCCTTGCGCGCAGAGTTCAGGATGTCCTTGACCTTGTTGCTCTGGGCCTCGGCCCACTCCTTGTACATCGGGCCACCGTACTTGCCAACGGCGAAGAAGACGGTCAGCAGGGACAGCATGACGATGGATTCCTCGTTGACGACGTAGAGCTCGTTGCTGATGGCGGCGGCGGACAGACCAGCGCCCGCAGAGAGGATGGCGGCCTTGGAGACGAGGCTGTTGCCGGGAAGGGCATCGACGATGGACTGCGCCTTCTTCTTGGGGTCCTCGGAGGGCACATTGGAGGCGGCGCGGGCCTGGGAGAAGGCCGTGGGGATGGCAGCAAGGCCGCGGACGGAGACGGTTGGGCGGAGCCGGGCAGCGCCTGTACACGGTCAGTTTTGGCGCCAATCGCTCCGCTCGCACGCGGCGACGGCTGCGGCATACCGACGGCACTCCTTGCGAGACGCGAAGCCATTGTTGTGGATGGGAGCGGAGAGGTATTGACGGCTTGACGTTAGGTGAGGAGCTCGGAAGTGCTCGCTGCAAGAACCTGTGGATGGGCTTGGCATCGGCGCCGACGCAGGTCCGAGCGCTGCGCTCCCCGTGAACTTTTTTGATGCGCTGCGTCGCGACCGCCCGCCAGCACACCCTGCCCGCAAGCACGTCGCAGCGCCGAAATGCCCCTGATGGCTCCGGAGGCCGTCGCCGGTCACAAGCGAAAGCGCGCCGCCGAGGGCGCGGCGCACGAGAAGCGCTCCAAGTCGAAATCGAAACCGAAAGCTACCGCCGCCGATGGTGACGACGAACAATCACGGATCCTGCTCCTCGAGAGCCAAATCACCGAGTCGCGGCGCCACTACAACAACATTGCCGAACTGATCACCCTGGCGAAGACCGATGGCGCGGACGAGTCGGCGACACTGGCGACTGTTGCGCTCTGCCGTGTGTTCTGCCGGCTGATGGCTGCTGGGAGCTTGAAGAAGAGCAAGGGCTTACCCGACTCCGAGCTCATGATCATACAGTGGTTGAAAGAGAGGTACAAGGAGTACACGGATGTTCTGCTCCGTCTGCTGCAATGCGGCGAGCCTGTCCAGCAAAGCACCGCTTTGACGCTGTCTATGCGCCTGGTCAAGGACGAGGCTTCCGCACAGAAGGGATCGGGAGATGAGGCGTGGAGACAAGGCTTGTTCTTCCAGCTCGTGCAGAGCCTTCTCGTCTCTGCTGATGCGGAGAACGCCCGCGAAGAGTTCGTGGAAAAGTTCATTGAGGAGTATGACGACGTCAGGTTCTACGCTCTGCATGCAATCGCGTAAGTATTCTGGGATGAATCCCAAGCTTTCTTCTAACGTAGATAGTGCATGTCTGAAGGACTTGGCATCGCCTGCCGAGCAAGAGTCCGCAACGTCCAGCAGCTTGTTGATCCTCTCAGCCTTAGAAGGCATTCCGGAATCCAAGGATGAGCTCGAGGACTTCTACGGCCCAGCTCCAGAACACCCCAAGCATCAACTCTATTCGCTTTCGGCACACAGGAGACAGGGACAAGACGCCTGGCTGGCCTTGTTCCGATCTGGTCTGAACAAGGAGCAGCGGAAGACGGTCTTGAGCATCATGACCCACAAGGTCACACCGTGGTTTTCAAAGGTCGAGATGCTAATGGACTTCCTGACCGACTCCTACAACGTCGGTGGCGCAACCTCCCTGTTGGCACTATCCGGCCTCTTCTACCTTATCCGGGAGAAGAATCTTGACTACCCCTCGTTTTATCCCAAGCTCTACTCCCTCCTCGACGACGGGATTCTGCACTCGAAACACAGGTCGCGCTTCTTTCGTCTTCTTGATGAGTTCATGTCCTCAACCCACTTGCCAGCTGCGCTTGTGGCCAGCTTTATCAAGCGCCTCTCGCGGCTCGCACTACATGGACCACCGGCAGGCATTGTCGTGGTCATTCCCTGGGTATACAACATGCTCATGAAGCACCCTGCATGTACCTTCATGATACACAGGGTCACACGAGACCCCGAGGTGCAGAAGAAGCTCGAGGAGGAAGGAATGGATGACGCATTCGATATGGAGGAAGCAGACCCGATGGAGACGGGCGCCATCGAGAGCAGTCTCTGGGAACTCGAAACGCTGCAATCCCACTACCACCCCAACGTGGCGACGCTGGCCAAGATAATATCGGAGCAGTTCACCAAGCGCTCATACAACTTGGAGGATTTCTTGGATCATTCATACAATGGGGTGAGTCTTGAGTCACGGATATGAAAGCGCAAGTTACAAGTACTGACCATTCTCGCAGCTGATTGAGGCCGAATTCGGAAAAGATATGAAGAAGACGCCAGTGGTTGAATATGAAATTCCGAAGAGAATCTTCACGGCAGAAGAATCTGATCTAGGACCTCTTGGTGGGCTTATGGCGAAGGTTCTGGAGGCGCGTTAGTGAAGCCCTTAAGGTGGCAGAATCGAAGCCTTTCTCGCATATGTATCCGCAGGACGACGTCACCGTGTTGCTCCTGGCATTCTCTCGCTAAAGCCCCTTCTGTTGGTGGTGTTTCAAACCGCCCAATAGCACCCAAGTAATGAAGATCACAATATCGACAAAGAGGCTCCATTTGCAAAGGAGTGCACAAGGCCGGAAATCATAGACACGCTCAGGCCATAACGAAGACGGTCGCATGGGGGGAGCATAAGCTTAAAGGGGAAAAGCTTCAGCGCGGATGGAGCGTGGCGAGTCATGCATAGGGCTGAAACGATCACGTGTGCCTCTGGACTTCACTTCGTCCGCGCGCCAACGAAGGCCCAACTGCCATCCACCCATTTCCCTGTCGCCCACCCGCCCACAACACGTCTTCGAGTTCTTCCTGTTGGCACCCTCTCGCGCCCGCTGGCCCGCAGCTGAACTGCCCCGAAATGTCAGAAGATAGCGAATTGCAAGCAAAGATTGCCGCGCTCGCTGGTAAGCTCCAGACCGCCAAGTCGAACCGCCGCCCACTTCCTAACCGCCCTCTTCGCCACAGGCAGGATCAACGTCCACAAGCAGCAGCAGCAGAACGCGAACTTCCAGCCGGAGCCTCACTACGGTAAACATCTGCCACGGGGATCTCATCATGGCCGGGACTACATTGCTGATGCCGGTCAAGGTCGCGGTCGCGGACGCGGGGCCTGGACTCCGCATCGCGGCACTCCCTACGGCGCTCCTCGTGGTCGCGCAGGCAAGGTCTTCAATCGCACTTTGGTTCTCAACAATAGCCGAGGTAACAGTGCCTCGTCCATCGCTGGCGCTGCTCAGAACAACGGAACCGCTGTGAACGGCACCAATGCACCTGCAAAACCGGGCGGCGACGGATCTGGATGGGTTGTGAAGCGGGATAGACACATGCAACTCATCAATCCGGCCATCTACGATCAGGTGGCCCAGCAGCGTGCTAAGGCTATTGAGCAGAGCGAGGAGCAACGCCGACAGCAGCGGAGCATGAAGGAGAAGGCCAAGCTTAACAAACATTTCCAGACCATGCAAACGCTCCCCGGCCATGCAACCGTTGGGGCTCCGACTTCCGCCAACCAACAATCGTACGAGATCGAAGTTGACAACATCCGTTTCCGCGTAGCAGATGGCGGCAGCAAGCTCATCAGGATCTCCAGTACGTGGAGCAGCAACACCATCGAAATGATTGACGGATCTAAGTATTCAGCAGACGATCCCAACACCGCCCGAGCGACGCCCAAGCAAACTAAAATCGGTGGGGTTACGTTCTTGAGGAGCAAAAATGGGAACCTCTACCGCTCCGGCCTCATCAAGACCAAGCAGTACGTTCGGACAGCGTTTGTGCTGCATCGGCAGACTAACATCAGCGCAGGAACAAGCCGGTCAAGAAGATCAACGAACCTTGCCCCAGGTTCACTACCACTGGTTGGCCCTTTCCCTCCCGCTCGATGGATAAGGACGACGCATCGCGCTTCGTCATCCGGTTCGTATGCCCAGAATCTGCACTAACATGAACGCTAGGAACGTGCGCCAAGGGGCCTCAATGCCGGTATTTGCATGATCCCAACAAGGTTGCCATCTGCAAAGACCATTTGCTGAGGGGCAACTGCCCGCTTGGCGATGGTTGTGACCTGTCGCACGAGCCCACGCCCAATCGCGTTCCTGCATGCGTGCATTTCCTGCGCGGAAACTGCACCAACGACGACTGCCGCTACGCCCACATCAGGGTCAATCCGTCTGCTCCCGTTTGCCGTGCATTCGGAACGCTCGGCTTCTGCGAGAAGGGATCTGACTGCGCTGAGCGCCACGTGTTTGAGTGCCCTGACTATGCTAACCATGCAGTTTGCCGGAATTCGAAGTGTCGCCTTCCCCACGTTGACAGGGCTGGCCAGATCCGCAAGGCGGCCGCTGCGCAGACTGCCAGCGCCGACGAGCTCGGATCGCCGGACCTCTCGAGTGACGAGGAGTACGACGAGATCGATAGCGACGACGTCGATTCCGAGGACGAGCTTGAGGACGACGTCATCATGCAAGGCTCGGACGATCACGGCCATGAGCTGTCGCAGCAACAGGACTTTGTTGGCTTCTGACCTGCAATTGTAAGTCTTCACGGGGACAGGTAAACGACGAAAGTACGACCGGGCTTCTCCCTTCGGCGCGAAGAGAGGAGAGACCTTCCTAGGCCGTAGCGTTTCCATCACGACCACCGGCCATTTGGCGCGGGGGTCTTTCTTTGCCGGTGTCGCTGCGCATTTGCAGCGTTGCTTGGAGTTAATGGTTTCACGGCTTCGGAAAGAGTCATGATACCCCATGGTTTACGGGACATTGCTGTACAATAGCTTCAGGGAAAAAAATAAATGAAGACGGTCTGAAAAAAATTAGCCTTCTCCACGCTCATTTCAGCGCCGGGGCGGTCCCACGCCTCCTCCGCAACGGCGTCCCGGCCACCGAGCTTAACTGAATCGCGAGAAGCGGGTGCCATGCGAACGAGAAGGGAAACTCGATCTCCGCACGATGCCGGCCGCGGGCGATCACTGTGCGGCGATTGCGGGGAAGGTCGATCACCCGCGCTGGCAGACGCCTGCAGCGAGCTCTGCGGCATCTTTTCTGGAGGCTCAGACGCGCAGCTTCGCGGGCGCGTCGAGGGCGATCGCCGGGCGCTTTGTGCCTGGCGCATGGCCGCCGTGGTAATTAGCCAAGCCAAGCAGACTGGGGCTCGCGATTCATTCCAGGCACCTCCGCGCGCGGCTGAGCCCCTCCCGCTGACCTCGAGAAGCTGTGCGCCTGTACATTAACCCAACGCCCGGCTCCATGCGCCCGCTGCTCCTTTCCAGGACTCACAAACGATACAAGGTCAATCGCCGTGTTGGATAGCTCTGCGCCGCGGCTCTGCTCGACCGCATATTGCAGCACTCCTTTTGCCAGCTGGCCGCATTTTTGCCCGCCTCGCCGCCCGAACCCGACCCCGCCGCGCAGCCACCATGACGCTGAAGGACCTGCTGAAGAAGAAGGACAAGATCAGGAATGCCGACGCGATCCCACCGCGCGTGAGCGCCGACGGGACGCTTGCCCCTTCCCCTGGCGTCCCAGAGTTTACCTTCATGCGCACCACCACCACCACCCAAGAGGTGATTGCGCCGCCCTCCTTCCCCGGCGAGCCGAGCACCCACCTGTCGCCGCACGCCGCGCCCAAGAAGACCGAGAACACGCGCAAGAGCATCTTCGGTCGCTCGCTGTCCGTCAACGCCGGCGCCAGCCCCCGCGACAAGCGCCTCTCGGAGCGCCTGCACCTGGGCGGCCGCGCGCGCTCCAACTCTAGCCTGGTGAACCTGCCCTCGGACCTGCCCGACGTCGACGAGGATGTGGCGAGAAGCGCCGAGCACGAGGCGCAGTGGGAGAAGCGGGCGACGATACTGGCCAAGGGCACGCTGATCAGCAAGTCGGGCAACCTGGGAGACACCGGCCTGGATGCGCCGCACAGGAGCCCGAGCCCGGCCGTGAGCGACCCGGGGAAAGACGTACGTTCCTTGCTGCCGCTCCCATGTGTGATATGCAGGGGAAAAAATGCTGAGACTGGCTGCCGCGAGTAGGAAAACATCCAAGAGGCCATCAGGCTTCACGAGGCTGGCGGTGAGTTTCAATCCGTGGTTTCACACGGCCAAATACACGGGCACATGCTGACCGGCCGCATGCAGACCTGGAGAGGTCGACGGAGCTATTCGGCAGGCTGGCGGACCCGAATGGAGCCAACAACGCTCTCAGCCAGGTGCTCTACGGGCTCGCCCTGAGGTCAGTCACACCTCAGCCACACGCGGGAAGTGTGATATTGCGCGCGGCCTGCTGATCCGGGAGGCAGACACGGCTGGGGCTGCACGCCCAATCCCGAGCTGGCAGTCACGTATCTTTCGTACGCGGCAGCGAATAGCGCCGAGATCGAGTCTTTGGCCCTGGCAGCAGGCATGAAGAAGGGCGGTGCCGCGAAGGGAGAGCTCGTGCTCGCCATGTTCGAGCTGGCCAATAGTTTCCGGCACGGCTGGGGCGTCAAGAAGGATGCGGCGGCGGCCAGGCAATACTACGAGACGGCAGCCAACCTGGGAGACACTGACGCAATGAACGAGGCGGCTTGGTGCTTCCTCGAAGGCTTTGGGTGCAAGAAGGACAAAGTGAGTCATCGGATCCATTTTTGGCACGCCACGGGCAGGAGAAAAAAATGTCTTGCGCAAGCCACATCTCGCGGCATCTCTCCGACAGCCTCACTTGTTGGGCAGCAACGGCAGAGGCTAACTGATTCACGCGCATTGCAGTTCAAAGCCGCACAGTTCCTGCGGTTGGCGGAAGAGAAGGGGAACAAGACGATTGGCAACACCTGGTAAGCAAGCTTTCCCGTTTGTCCCAACACACGCCTCTCCGGTTTCACGTCAAGCCCTCAACCGTCCTGCGGGCTGCCCTGCCGTCCGATTCGAGCGCGGCGCCACGCGTCGCGAGGCTCGAGGCGCCGCGGGCGTCACGTTACCGGCGGATGAGGTCCACGTCCATCTGCGAACGCCCGCCCACAGGCGATCACGCTGCGTCATCGGAATCCACCTTGCGGACCCTGCCCGCGTTCGTCCCGCGCTTCGCGAGCAGCGGGCGGCGGCGCGCGAGAGTCAGCGGCAGATGGCAGCAGCCGGCGCGGCCGTCGCGGGCAGCTGTGGCTTCGTCACGGGCGCACCCGGACGGGACCGCGCCGCAGCGCAAAGCGGGCTAGCGCGTGTCAAGATCGGAGGCGGCGCGCGAGGCATTGGCTGCGACTCCTCGTCGCCGCTCCGACGGCCGGCGACTGCTGCCGGCGCGACTCTCTGCTCTGCTCGCTTCGCGAAGAGGCACGGCGCGGCCCCCACCGGCTGCTGCAGCGTTCCCTGCAGCATGCACGCCGCAATCAGCAGCTCCTCGCAAGCAACACCCCTCTGCCGTGCATACACGTGGCAGTGCTTCTGTGGTCGCGCCATGCCCGTTTCGTCCCCCGGTCGCTTCCCTTGACCAGTTCTGCACCACCGGACCGGATCGTGCGATGACGGGCATGTTCGACACGCCCGCGGCAAGGTGCGAACATTGCGACTGTCCACGACAGCGCCCGCGGGCGGAGGGCACGGCGAGCCACCGACGACGACCGCAGGGACGCGCGAGGGCTCGGGCAAGCAAGCAGGACGCCGGCAACGCGAAAGAGAACACGAGAACGGCGCAGCACCATTTCCTTTCTTTTTTTTTTTCCCCCAGTCTTCTTTTGGCCTGCCCACCACGCTCTCGGTTTTCTTATTTTTTTTTTGCTTTTTCGATTTACCCGCTGCCCGCCCATCCCACGCAGCAGAGCTCCGGGGGCGGGCGAAGCTTATGCGGACCTAACCACACGCTAATCTCTCTCCTTTACCCATCTTGCGTGCTGCACGACGGACGGGAGGGAGGGAGAGGCGTGGGTGGTGTGTGTGGTGACATTGGCATGGGGCGGATCAGAAACTTGGTCTGCACATACTCGAGGGATCAAGATCGGCTGACGTTGATTCGGCGCATCTCACAGGATCTGGAAGGAAAAGTACAATCCCAAATCATGATGATGGGGGCCGACGCGGCCGCGGACTGGGGGGTGTATGTGTGCGTGTGTGGGTGAGGGAGGGAGGGTGTGTGTGTGTGGGAGACGGTTTTTTCCCATCTTCCCCAGCGCTTATGGTTGGACCGGTTCCTGTTTTTTTCCTTCTCGGCGGCCCTTTTCAGATGATGACGCTTTGTCGTTGAATGTTGACACATCCCTGTCTGTCAGAGACACGGGACGCCAGGGGCTAGAGGGAAAGCGTGAGCATCGGGGAAAAAGAATGGCGAGGCAGAGATCTGGATTGGTGTTGGAGGTGGTGCGCGTGCGCGGGCTGGATGGGATGGATGGATGGGCTTTCTCGGCTGGTGGCGGCTGTGCTCTGGCTGGCTGGCTGGCTGGCTGGCATGACCGGCCGCGGGGGCGCGCGGGAGTTGGCGCAATACACACGAGTCACGGGCTAAGCATCCTCTCTCTCTCTCTCTTTTCCTCTCGATCCTTTCCGTCCATCCTTTCTGTTACTACTAATCTAATTTTGGCGTTCCCGTGGGCGGGTGCGGGCGGCCGTGGTGGTGCGGGTTTCAGCTCATGGTCACTCGTCGGTCGTCAGTCGCAGAGTCGTGCCGTGCCAGAGTCAAGCCGGTCGAAAAAGGTCATCAGTCAGTCAGTCCCTCAGGGGTTGCCAGTGGAAGAGGACGCATGCAACAGTAGTCAGTCAGTCAGTCAGTGGTGTGGTCTTTCCCTCTTTCCGCCCGCCCTTCCCACAAGTCATCGAATCTCTCCACGCTTCGCCGGTCACCAGCGCTTCGCTATTGGGTGCGCGTCTTGCATGTGTCTCTGCTCCATCTCCCCATGCGCCCGTGTGTGTGTTGAATCTTCTCCTCGGATATGCACGCTTCGGCTCTTCTCCCTTGCAATTGGGGCCGCCGACACGCGACTATCGTTCTTCCTTCGTGGCTCTCTCCGCGTATCTCTCTCTCCTCTTCCGGGGACGACAGGCTGCGAGTAAGCGTACATACGTACGCACCTGGCTTACTCGGCAGGCTCGGCAAAAAGACGGACGCGTTCGAGAAGGAAAGAGAGGAGATTGCGAAGTGGGCTGAGCGGAACGAAAGAGGGAAAAATGAGGAGGAAACTCGCGAATGCGAGATTCCTTTTTTTTTTTTTTTCCCTCCCCCTCCCCCTCCAGCCGGCGTTGGGGACTCGGGAGGGGGGGGGGGGAGGGAGGGGAGAGACCCACACATCTCACCATCTTACCTGCCGCAGGATCCGTGGGCGGTCGTGTTCGGCATGCGTGTATGTGAGGATTGCGTATTTCCGTGATGATGACGAGTGGGTGTTTGTCTTGGGGTCTGCCCATCATCACCAAATGCACAGGCCGGCAACGGCGGCGGTGGTGCCGGCGGGCGGTGGGCGGTTGTTGGCGGTGGAGGCGGAGCAGCATGCATGCATCATCACCATCATGTGTTCGTGCGGGCGAGCGGCTCAAGAAGAGAGATCGTCAGATAACGACATCTCGCTCTCATCATCATCCGCGCACGCACGAAAGTGGGGAGAGACAAGAGGGTAGGTTTAGGCAGAGGAAGAGCCGAGTCGGAGAGAAGAATTGTGGACACCGGGCATGAGGCTACGCCCCAAAATACGACGAACTAGCTGCCATTCGGCTGTTCCCTCCGCGGGGCTGATCGGTGTGTTCACGCATGCACGACACTGTCCCCTCCTCGACCCGTTCTCCGGATTTTTTGTCGTGAAGGTGAGGAGCTTGGAAGTGGGGGCCCTCCCCTCCCTCCTGCTCCTCCCCTCCCCCCCCCCCTCTCTCTCCACTTGCGGCTGATTTCGCAAGAAGGTCCTTTGTAGATCTTTCTTCATCGGCTCGGGGCCTCGTCCTGCAAGTATCAGCGGTCGTCCCCTCTTTCCCTCCTCGTCCGTTCGCGCTCGTCTAATCTTGGCCCTTGGCCCTTGCCGCGCGAGTCGTGGGGTTGGCCCGTCCGCAGGGCCTCTGCTCGTCCATCAATAGTGGAGACCAAGCGAGAGGCTCTCAAAAATTCAGGTGGCTGGGAGAGACACAGGTGCAGGGACGACTGTGGGGTTTTGGGGGGGTTCGTGCTTCGGTTGGTGGTGGGCCGACGAGAGGCTGCTGCGGCGGTGGCGACGGCCGCAAACGCGCGCGAAGAGCTTTGACGCTCGCCGCCACTGCTGCTGCTGCTGCTGCTGCAGAGCGCTTGGATCTCTCTCGTCTGTTCTGGCTGTGTCTGGTGCGCTCTAGCTTGCTGCGGCTGCTCCCGACCGGCTGGTTCCAGTTGGCTGTGCTCTCTCTGCCCCCCTCCCCCCCCCTCTCTCTCTTCAACGTGAGGCTTGTGCTTTGATTTGGTCCCCGCATCTCCTTCGTCCGTCCGTCCTCCCCCTTCTCATCTAAGTAAATCCGAAGGGCTTGAGCTTTCGTGAGATAGAGGGAAGAGGTGGTTTCTGCACTCCGAGTGGTCGACGATCGACGCCCGCAATATCTACGTACGCGCGCGGCGCGGACTGTAGCCTCGATCTAGGTGGGTTGGCTTACTCGCCGTGTCCACCCGCCGCCTCAAAGTGTACTGCCACTCCGGAGGCTCTGGCTGCCGACTGCGGCTCCTCGCCAAACGCACAAGGCAGCAGCAAGGGCCCTTACTTAGCGGTGGCGCGGCGTGTTCCTTCACACCCCTAACCCTTCTTGTGTTGTTGTTGTTGTTGTTGTTGATGATGTTGTTGTTATTGTCATGTTCCCGTTGGTCGTCGGCGTTATTCCCGTCGGCGTCTTCCTTCTGGCGCGTCTGGCGCCCCGTTGATTCCCGTCCGTCCGTCCCATCCATCTATCTATTCCCGTCCGCAGGAGCACGTTACGCGCCACACTAGCAGTAGCAGCTTCTGTTAGGAGTTTAAGCCGCGGCGCCCCGCTTTCCCTCCCAACCCCCCCACCCCATTGCGCCACTATGCCACCACCCCTTTCATCTAAGCTTCTTGCGAATGAGGCAGCGTATGTCATCGTCTGTCGTTCAGTGGTGCATGTCATGACTTACGGATATCCTATCGTCGGATTTCGACCGTTTTCCCCCGCGAGAATACGGGAGTACGCCCAGGCTTTTGCCTACTTTTGCCCGTAACAGATAGGCGCGGAGCATCCCTCCCCTGCAGAAGGAAGAAAAAGAATGGAGGTGAGATGCCAGGCTAGACTACTCTAAGAGATGCCAAATGAGAGATGGAGAGAAAAAGGAGAGAGAGAGCGGGCCTTCTCGGGCGAGCAGCAGAGCCAGCCTCGGACGAGCAGAAAGCGTTGAGCTCCGGTGGTGGTCTGAGAGCTGCGAAGCTGCTACTAGCGTCCGTCTATCATCATGCAGGTCGCGTCCCTTCTGACCATGGTGTTGAGTGCCTAGCGGCCGCGCGGTGGCGGTGGTCAGTGAGCTAGCTAGCTGAGCAGCGCTTGCTGCGCCTCTTCGTGGCCCCTCCCCTCCTCCCTACGTATCTGCCGGTGGCTCTGTGCTCTTCTGCAGCCTGCCTTAAACTGCCTCCGTGCGTTTTTTTTTTTTTTGGCGCGGGCGTGGAGAAGTTGTTGTGTCTCTCTGTAGTCCGTGAGCAAGCAGCGATGAGGCGTGACCGCGTACGTGCGCAGTAGCGTGCGTGCGTGCGTGCGCTCGCGCCATTGCTCCGGCGGCCGGATAGTTATCCGGATAGCTATCCGGCTCGACAGCGCGAAGGGCGTCGGGATAGCATGGAGGCCAGTGACGGCCGTTTGATAGACGGTGGCCAGTGTGTGCGCCCGCGCTGTAGCGGCCAAGTTTAGAGCGGGCGCGGGCGCGGGCGCGAATGGACGCGGACACGGACGCAGGCAGAGAAGAAACGGCCAGTGAGCTCCCTGTTGATGATGATGAGCAGCAGCGCGGCGGCCGTGTGTATACGTATGTAGTCAGTTGGCGCGGGCGGGCGGGCGGGCTGGTGGTGGTACATGCGCGAGAGCGGGCTAGCGCGGCGCCGGGTGGTCTGCCCTCACTCGCCCGCGACATAAATTCTGTTGCGCGCGAAAGCCGCCCGCCCCGCGGCAGCGCCGGCGGTGGCTGCGGCGGTACGGCGGCGATGGGGCGGCGCGGCGCGTCCTATCTTACCTATCTGGACGGCCCGCTGGCCGGGGTGCCGTCCCGGTGGGTGGTTGGCTGCCTTTTGGGACGCGGGCTCGGCTCAGATCGCGGCCAGGCTGGCACCCACTCGCCCACTACTGCCGCCGGGCGGCTGGATCCGGCAGCAAGAGACGACGCCGCGGACGAAGTGTGGCAGTTGTGGCAAGTGCGTGACACCATCCGTACATCTCTGTGGGGAAGCTGTCTGTGACTGCGGCTGCATGCCGCCGCCGCCGCCGCCGCCGCGAGCTCGCCCGACACCCGGCACGCACCGCCAGCACCGCCAGCAGCACCGCCAGCAGCACCAGCACCGGCGGGCGGGCATGGCAGAGTCGCTGGCGGCCCCTCCCCTGCCCGTCCGGACGAGCCCCCCGGCCCGCCGCCGCAGCCTGCCCTGCCCTGCCCAGTGCCCGCCCTCCCCTCCCCTCCCCTCCCCTCCTCTCACTCCTCCTCCCCCGTGCCAGCGCGCGGTTGGCCGGCGGCCGGCAGGCTCTGCGGGCGCTGCTGCTGACTGGCTGGCGCGCCCGGCACGGTCATAATGGCGGTGAATGTCTCAGGTTCTGCACGATTGCGGAGTTAGCGCGCTCATCAGGGTCTCTCTTTCCGGGACATCTGTGTCTGCTGAGTGTGCGTGCGCAGCGCGCGTGCGTGCCCGTCACCGTGCGCTTGCAGCGACAAGCGGCAGATCCTTTTTTCACGGTGCGGGAAGCAACGGCGACGTGATGATGGCTGCCAGCACAGCAGCAGAAATTGGCGGCAGCCGGCGTGAGATCCAATTTGCAACCCAGTCCAGATACCATCTAGCATCGGGCCTGGCATTAGATACAGGAATGACAGCCCTTGCCCGCCAGTCCCAAAATAGGGGCGCGCAGACCAGCAAAGCCGCCGCCAAGAGAATCGAATCGAAGTGCGCTAAGGAAATCGAGGGAACGAGGAAGCCTATTCGCCATGTTGTCGATTGCACGCTGCCGGTGCTGCCGGCCGCGTCGATGGAAAGCCAGTTCCCAATCTGAACCATCCTCCGTCCCCTTGCGCAATCTGCTCTCTGAGAGTAGAAGGATACGAGAAAATCAAGAAAAGTCGCTGCCAGAAATGGAAAGCCCGCCGTATCAACATCACTCGTCATCATCCTTCCATCGTGTCACATGTCCCATTCGTTCCCGTCCCGCCCACGCTGTTCCCCCCGTCTGCCCAGTAGCCCAGCCCAATGTTCATGAGAGTTCGCATCACAAAGGAAACAAGGAAATCGAAGCACAGATGACCGCAGAAATGCTCACACTGCAAAGAAATCAAGGAAAAGATCGCTCGCCACGCTCTGCAAAAATGATTCAAATCAAAGACACAAAGAAAAGAAGACTCAAGAAAAGGGCCACAACACCCCAGAGCCCTTCGACGAGGCGTGGTGCGTGATCGCTCCCCCGCCGCGTCAAGCGGCGTGCGGCCGGTGAGGCCATGCGCTCGTTCCCACAAAGGGGAAGAGGCTGAGCTGCCGCGCGGGCGTGACCGCAATCCGCGATGGGCAGTAAAGAAGCCCTCGATGCTTCGAAGCCGATGGTTATGCTGGCATCGCCGAAAAACAAGCAGGCTGAATCGATGGAAATCCGTGGTGATAGGACAGTCGTGGAAGCGAATACACGCCGGGCTGGGGTTGTGTGGTGGTGGTAGTAGTTCATTCAATGATCGTCGGGGCAGGTGACCAGCGGGCACGCCTGTTTCAGACGTTGGCTGCCTCGCTCTTCACGCTGCCGGGGCTGCTGCCGCCAGCGAGGTTGTTGTTCTCCTCGACCATTCGCTTGAATTCGCGAACAACCTCGGTGGGGATCCTGTCCCAAAGCAAGCTGCGCGTGTAAACCTCGGCCGCAGTCTCACCCTTGCGCTCCTCGCGCATGGCGGCGAGCGACTCGGCCAGGTTGCGGCGGTGCTGCGATGTGGGGGTCGCAGGCGGGGTGCCCTCGTCGCGACGACCGAAGTCGGTCGAAGTCAGGCTGTTGTACTGAGAGGGCGTGATGGAGAAGACCTGCTCGGCCTCCTGTTCCTTGGTGGGCTGAGTCAGCTGAGCATGCAGCTGGTCGAAGTGCGGGTTGCCGGTGCTCTGCGAGATCGACGCGAACTCGGCGCCGGAAAGCGTCGACTTGGGCCAGGCGGTGCCGGAAGGACCGGGCTCGAGAGCCTCGACACGGTTGACGAGGAGGTTGTGCGCGGACTGGGCCGACGGCTCGACGCCGGCATCCTTGAAGATGCTGTCGAGAACGGAGGCCGAGGCGGCGCGGACCTCGTCGGGCATGCGAGGGATCGTCGGCGGCGACGAGCCCGAGTTGCTGGCGACAAAGGCACCGCACAGCAGGAGCATGAGAAGAAGGCCGGAGGCGACCGGCTTCTCCTGGTCGGCATCCTTCTTGCGGGAAACGACGAGCGACGTCTCCATCGGCTGCGGCTGCTGGGGCTGCTGGCCATTGGCCTCTTCCATGCAGAAGTCGTTGTAGATGTAGCTGTCCCACTCGTTGCCGCCCATGTTGAGGTTGTCCATGTCGTTGGCGAAGTCGGTGAAGGTGGAGCTGGGCACGGCGGCCATGGCCGGGCTGCTCTGGCTCTCGAGCTTCTCGGTGAGGATGGAGACCTTCTTGCGAAGCTCGCCGGTCTCGAGGGTGTGGTTGCGCACCATCTCCTCCTTCTCCCACTGGAGGGTGTCGATGATCTGCTGGGTCTCCAGCTGTTGCCTGTGCCACTGCTCTTTCTCGTGCATCTGAGCCTCGACCTGCAGCCGCATGCTCTGCAGCTCCTCCTCAAGCTGCACGACACGCTCGGTCCAGAGCTTCTTCTCCTCCTCCAGCTCTTCGGTGTGCTTTTTCTTGCGCTGCCGCGAGTCAAGACTGTGAGAGAAGTTAGCAGAGGGAAATCAAGAGACCAAAACACGCCGGCAGCAAGAACCAAAAAGACCAAAAGCGGGAGTGGGAGAATCGTACGCGGCCTGTCTGTTGCGGAGGAGACGCTTCTGCTGCTTGAGCTCCTTGATCTCCTCCTCGTTGGTGGACTGGGCGATGAGCTGGTCGATGTTGAGCAGGCTGCGCTCGGGGGGGATCTCGAAGCGGGCGTTCTTCTTGCGGATGCCGTCGCGGCGAGGGAAGGGCGAGTAGGAGCGGGCGGGCGGGGTGTTGGGGCGCATGCGCTTGTTGATGGGGCGCGACTCCATCTCCTGGGCGGCCATGGCCATCCACTCCTTGTTGGAGTGCGGGGACGGCGGGTTGCCGGACGGCGTCGGCTGAAACACGGAGGCGGGCCGAACGTTCATGGGCAGGCCGGAGAAGCCGGCGGGCTCGGTCGAGCCGACGGCAAGGTAATTCGAGTCGTAGTCCTGACCAAACATGTTGGAGGCGGGCGTCCGCGAGTCCTCTTCGGTCATGGGGGGCCAGACGGGCTGTTGTTGGTCGTAGATGCCGGGCATCTGCTGTGCGGCGCTCTGGCGCATGTAGGGGTTGTTGTTGTTGCCCTGGAAGAAGGGGTTTGTCGACACATTGGCGCTGCGGTCCAGGTATGCGGGCGCGGCGAAGTCGTTGTCGAAGAAGTTGGTGGCCTCCGGCGAGAAGATGCCGGCGGCGCTGGTGGTGGGGGACATGACCGAGGCGGCGTTGTCCAGCAGGGCGTCGTTGGCGAAGTCGTGGTCGTCAAAGAAGCTGGATGGCGGCTTGGTGTCGTGCGAGAGGCGTGATGCTGGGCGGGCGAAGTCCATGGGCTGGTGCAGAGCCATGGGTGGAGCGCGGGCAGTACTTGTACAAAGTACGGTGTGACTGCAGATCTGGCGGTGAAGCGCGCCCGATCGGGAAAGGCAGCGAGCTGGGCACGGGTGCGGATCGTGTGCTCGGGGCGGCGTGCTGAGGAAACGCGCGGCGTTTGGCTGTGCGCGGGCAAGATCCGGGCCAGCAGCGGCGATGATGGTTGTGTCTGTGTGATGGGCGGGAGGGGACGGCGTGGGCTGGCGGAGCCATAATGTACTGCGCGGCGTGCGTCCTGGCTCCGGCTGCTGCTCGAGTCGCGGGCGTGAGGGGTGCGGAGCGACGGCTGCCACTGGGATGCACGCAGGCGGCGCCGCGGAGGGCTGCGATTCGGCGCCTCAACGCTCGCGTCAGGTAGCTGTGCAGCTCGCGCCCGCACTGACTGGCTCTCGTGCGCACTGCTCGGCCCATCCTGACCAGCGTCCCAAGCGCCCGATCCCCCCGGCGCCGCCCAGCCGCCAGAGGGCTCTGGCCCGCGCGCGCGATGCGAAGAGCAGTGTGCGCGCCGCCGCCGGTGCTGCTATGGCGGTGCGTGCGGCCAGGCGCGCCAGCCGTGTCGTCGTCCTCGCCTGACCCGCCGTGGCTGCTGCCGTCGCCCTTCCCGGCACACCCTCGCGCGCCGGCTAGTGCCTCAGGCAGCCCGCGTTTCTTCACCGGATCCTCAGCAGATCCGCGATCGCGATGCGCGACGAACACCACCGCCGCAGGGGCAGCAGTGAGCAGGTCCCGGGGCCGCCCTCAGCAGCCGTCACCCGCCCGGCGTTGCAGCCAACTCTTGCAGCCTGACCCCCCCGGCGCACGCTAAAAGCGCCCATTCGACGGGTGAGCGCGGGCGGTCAGCGCCGCTCCGAGGCACATACGCGCATACAAGGCAGCGTCTCTCTTCAATGTCCGCCCGGCGTGCCGTCCGCGAGATTGGCCCGGCGATTCACCCACGCGTCTAGCGGCCTTCTCGAAGCGATGCCGCCGTCGGGCGCCCGTCCGCGCGCTCTCGCCGTGCCATCACGGGCGCGAGCACCGTCCGGCGGGAGAGCTCTGCGGGCGCGCGTGAGCTGCTGGGCCTTCGACGGCCGTTTCGTCGCGGGCGATGGCGCAAGTGCCGAAAGCGTATTGCGCGCCCTGCAGAATCCGGGCGAGTCCAGAGCGGCGCGGGCAGGGTGCGGCGGCAGAAGTTGCAGAATGCGTCGCCGGATGGCAGGCTCGCGTTCCCGTTTGCTGCGCAGCGCTGCGGTGTAACTGCGCGCCGGGGGCGAGACGGGCCAGTGGCAGCGGCAGGCGGACGCTGCCAGAAACGGCGCCCCGGGTCCTGCTCCCTCGCCCATTCGGTGCGCCGCCCTGGCTGCGTGCGCGCGGCGGCATGCGTGCTTCCCGCCTGGGACGGCGGCGGCGTCTCGCGTGACGGCGGGTGGTGGTGAGCTGAGCTGACGCTGCGCCGCCCGCCGCCTGCGAAAACACAAGGCGAGAGCGCCTCCTCCGCCCTCCCCGGCCACTGACTGTTTTCTTAAGCCCGTTGGCGCCCAACGATCGAGGCTGCATTCATGCGATTCTTCTGCATTTCCCATCCTGAGCCCATCTCCGCGTCAGCGCCGCCCCCAACGCCTGTGTCTCACCTCGCGCCCACAACACCGCGCCCGTCACGTGCGGCGGGCAGATCATGCTTGTCATCGTCCCGCCGCAGATGGCGTCTTCCGTAGCACCAGATTCTGCGCTCCGGCGCCTTTCCGCCGTTTCACCTCCTCCCTTCTGGCTCCGCCCGCTGGTCTTGGCCCTCCCGTGCCTCCCCCAGCGTGCGTCGTTGCTCTCGTATCCGGAGCCCTTCCTTGCCGCGTGCAATATCAAGAGCTTGGGAACCGGCGGCCTCTCTGGCTGACGCCTCCGTGGGGGAGCAGGCCTCTAGGCCCAGGCCCATGTGATGTAGAAGGCGCTGCTGATAGGAGGGCGCTGCAGCCTTGTGAGAGCATTGGCGAGCAATCAGTCTCGAAGCGTTGCACGGGCGGGGACGGGGATGCTGCCGGCTGCCGCTCGCGCTGGCGCGCAAACACCATGGCTGATGGTGCGCTGTGTCCGGGGGCATGTTCTGTGCTGCGGCGCACCGCATGAATCCGCGCCCATTGGAGAAGTTGCCGAAAGCGGAATACAATGGCGGTCTGTCTCAATCAGCGCAGGCGGCGCGAATTGCTTTTTGCCTGACCGGTGCTTGAGCCCCCTCCAGCATTCGCACCTCCGCGTCTCCTGTTTCGAGTGCGCCGTGAGTGTTGGGGGTTGTGGCGACGTCGCCTCCGCCCTTCCCTCAACCCCGCGCTCGCGGGACTGCGCCGGAAGAGCCACGCGTCCGGGATTCCAGCAATCTACCGCAGAACCAAGGAATTGCGCGCTTCCCGCCCGTGACGATCGCGTAGCACCGGCATTTGGAATCTCTGACGTAGGGCTAGCCCGCTTCGGGCAAACCGCTTCCGATGAGGTCACCCGCGAGCGCGTATCTGGTGCTGCACGAGCTGTATACAACCCTCCGAGCGCTCGAACGGAACCAGACACCGCCGCAGCGCGCATCAGGCACCACCCGCCGCCGTCGCACTCGCAGCCCGCATCCGGAACCGTCTTCCCGCCAGCCCGGCAACGGCAGCGCTGCAGCTCCCCAAACAGCCACTTTCCCGCCTCCTGCTCCCGCAGCCCTACCTATCCCTCTCTGCCCTGCTCCTTCGCGTCTTCTCGCTTCCAAGCCCACCATCCCTGCCCCTTCCCTGCCTCCCTCCTGATCACTTCATCCCCCCTGTCCTGCCAACCAGCAACACCACCCCGACTGAGCCTCCTCTCCTCTGACTCCCAGTCAGCCCATTGCGGCCTGATCCAAGAGCGCCGCGTCTCGCCCGTTGCCTTGCACCCAAATGATGCCGTTCGCCTTACTCTCGAGCCTCGCTGACTCTTCTCACTACGCCTGCGCGGATGCATCGACACCCGACGCGTGACGGCCGATGCAGAACCGGCTGCGCTGCAATGCCAGGCGGGGAAGATCAGGCGTGCTGCCGGAGGTGTGCTGGCAAGCCATTGGGAGGGCGGAAGGAGAGATTCAGCGGATGGGGGGGGTTCTGCGCTGCGGGTGTATGCATTCGATGCGCGTACAGTATGTATGTAGAGGTTGATTGGACTGGCAGGGGTGCGAGCGTGGTGAGGGGAGTGTGTCGGAGAGGCCGATGTTGTCTGGGGTAGATGAAGGAAGGTAGGTAAATGCGGCTCGTTGCAGAGCATACGCTTCTCTTCTTTTTTTCTTTTTCCTTATGAGTCCCCGCAAATCTATCAAAGCAGTGCTACAGAGGGGTGTTGCAGCCGACAGTTGGCGCGGAGAACGTTGGCGTCTCAACATTCAGCATGCTCGTTGGGAGTCGAGGCATTTATCCGGGAAGGGAAGCGCTTAGGAATACACGCGAAAGCCATCCAGATGAATGCTTCAACTTCCTATGTAGTTGTGTTTATTGAGAGTAATCAAAGTCAACCATCGGCTGCAACTCCCCCCTGTACGATCCCGAGAGCTTTTTTAGTCAGAGGCCCATTGTTCTTTCTTCATGCTTCCGAGCGGGACTCCAAATCGTGTGAAAGGCCGGGTACCCGCATTCCTCCACGAACCTATAAGATCGAAGAGCGTACTTATGACCGCCAAGCTGCAGTAAGTGAGTCACCACTCCTCGAATGGGCTCTCCAAATGCCCAGTTGCTTGCACCTTATGTAAGCTCTTCGATATTCTCTCTGCAAATCTCCATTGCGTCTTTCTATTCGTGCAATACTGGTATTTATGCCTTGAAGCTTTAATTCCACTGCAAAATATGGGCCCGCTTTGGACTACTGTTCGTATGTAGTAGACCACTATTTTCCAAAGATTCACACGGGAATCTTCGCTATCCTCCAAAGAGGCAAAGTTGTTTACATCAAAATTATCCTGGGATGACCCATGCTTTTCTCGGGGCCAGGCCTTTCTCGTATCCAGATTCACAACAATGAGTTACAGCCGGAAAACATAGCTTGCTTCTAGAACCCATCGCTTCAGCCACTCGTGCCCGACTGTGGGGTCGATTTTAGCTCAAAGATCCGTCGAAATCCAAATGCCCGCATTTACGTAAATCATCAATGCGGAGAGTCTAGGAACCGGGCACGCAAGTCAGGTACATCCGAGTAAGTAGTGAAAATCCGCCGATGTTTATCTTTTCTCCATCCCTTCTCTCGCAAGGATCCGAGATGATAACACCGGCATCCCCGGTGTTATGAAGACCTCCGCCGACCGACGATCCTAACAAGGGCGGACTGTTCCGGACCGAGGAACTCCGGCGACCATTAGGACTTTCCGGAATAGGTAGATGGTCCGTAGGGACGGACGCTCTGTAGTTGACGTACCGGGCAGAACAAATCCCGGTTTTGCTGTTGACACGCACGAAGGCCATGTCTCAGGGTATCCTTTCCCATCAAGCCCGGGTAAGAGGATACGTTCATACTTTGCGGGTTCCTGCCTTTACTATATGCAGGGTCGCATAAAGTACGCAAAAGAAGACGATCAACAACGCCGATTCCTGGTACTGGGCGCCTGCCATGATGGCGCAGTCGCGAAGCTTCTCGGGATAGTACCTGCTAGAAAAAGGAAAGAAAGTTCCGTCTGTTAGGGATTCGTCTTGCATCATCCTCAAAACGGATCCAGGGGAATGCTTGTGCCGGCGTTATCGCTACGCTGGGCTTGACCCAACAAAGGAACCTCAAGGAAAGTGCAGTACTAGTGGACGAGCGCTTGAGCTGGATTTCAGCAGTGGAAAACCAAGAATAGACAAACAGCTCGCATGGCAGTGTTGGAAATGCCACGAGAGGGACACAATCGTGTGGGCGCCAGACAGGTTTCATGCAAGCACGAGAAATCTCAGGAGTGAGCCATGGAAAACAGAAGAGAACTCTATTTGTGTGGTGTCACTGAACCAAAAACTCCAATGTGCGAAGTACCATGGTGACTGAAGAAAACAGCCGCCATTCTTTTTGCTCACTGCTTCCACATTCCCTCCTCTCAGGTATCTACGCAGCGCTATCCACCCCAACCAATATAGCCACAACCAAGGTATCCAGCATGCGGCAAGACATGGATTGGACGTCGGGTGGTGAGGAGTCATGTTGACGAGGAGGGTCCGAGCATCGGAGAACCATGGTCGAGCGTCGTCAACAGCGGAATAGGGACTCGAGGAGCCGTGGAATACGACATCGCTGAACCGAAATGCGTGCCGTCGAGAGTTCGAGGGGCACCTATAAGAAGAACACACATCGCTCAGCCGCTTTCGCAGCTGAGTGGGGGGGTATAGGTTTCCTTGGGTGGTTGTCATCATTGGCCTAGCCTCAAACACCAGATCCTTGAAGTCCGCATCCCACACCCACCTTTTGTTTCATTCCGAGCCTTGAGCGGTGATTGGATGTTGGACTGTGACCAATGATGAGGAGACACCAAGGCGAGGTGCTGCGACCTGGGAGCGGCGTTTCCGTTTGGAAGCACGCTGCTGGGAAGAGACTTGCAGGTGCATGCTGAGGTCCAAATGAAGTTCAAGAGAGGAGGGCCTGAAGAGCCGTGATCAAGGGTAAAGGGGATTAGAAGCACAGAGCTGGCGGATGATGGCGATGGTTGGATGCTGATGAAGAAGAAGAGGAGACGGAGAGATGGCTGAGAAGTCGCCCTTATGTAGACGAGCAATACAACTGCGTGGCAGCTTCTCCTTTTCAAGAGTAAACACAAAATAATGGCGGCGTCAAGTGCCATGGCAGGGGCGAGGTTCTGGAAAGCGAAGGCAGTGCGTGAGCTCTCAGCAGGCGCTCGCTGAGGACGGCATGATCCATGAGACGCAACCTCCCTGGCGCTTGTGTAAGTAAGACCTGAGCGCAAAGGCAGACAGACACGGCGCACATCCAAAAGGGACAGCAACTGAAAGGTTTTTGAAATTGTGAGCGTTCCGCGCGCATCCACGCCCCCCTGAGCCTCATGTATATTATCTCCCACGAGGAACAGCACTCTAAGCTTGAAGAGCACGAGATCTCATGCGGGTGTTGTTTGCATAGAGAATCATCTTTGCTGTTCTGCTCTACTTCCTTATCTAAGACCCACACGCAGTGGTGTGGCAAGTGCATCGACTACAGTGGGGGCACTGACTACTCTATTTAGATTGCGGCGCTCTAGCAGCGCTCTCGCCGAGACAGCACTTAGCATACCCGGAAGCAGCATGTTAGTTCCTGTAGCCGCTCGCTCTGCTGGAAGTGATGGTCTTCCCACCAAGTATGTTTCGATTTCGATTCCTCCTCGGAGAGATTTGTCTCTCTTGCCTTCTCTCTATGCTTTTTCTAATCATTGCATACGCTTAAAAGCTACTCTAAATGTATCAGGGCCTAGAATCCGTGTCTCTTTTTGGAAGCACCAGTGTGCGGCGGCGGCGCCAGCTCCCATGACGTCACAGCCATTCTGTGCGTGCGCGTGTGCCTATCTCTCTTGGGTGTTGCGCCCAACAGCTTCTTCGACCGCGCGCGCCGATAGGGGAGCGTTCGACGGAAGCTACCGCGTGCTTCGGCTCGACAACGGCTTTGCCTTTGGCCGGTCCTGCCTGTCCTACCTGCACATAAGCCGTCCTCGAAGCCCGTGCGTCTGCTCTTTCATCGACAACCGGCCCGCCACCATGTACACGAACGCTCCGCCCGGTCTGAGAATGGCTCTAGTAATAGGGATGGCGCGTAGCACCTGCGCGGCGGCGGCGGCGGCGGCGAGGGGCGTTGGCGGCTTGAGCCTTCTTGCTCTTTTGCTGTTAGCTCTTTTAGATCTATTTGGAATGCATCATCGCGCGCGGTTGCGCTGGCCATAAATCAGAGCTCATACACACGTACAACACTCGAACCGACCTTCTACCCTGTACTAACAGACAATGTTTTATCACGAGGAGAAAATGAGAGCAGCACCATGCTGTGACTCGCATGTATGCGGACGATGCCTCGGACCGGCGGAATGTGTGCACAAGCTTTTAGTGACATTTAACGTCGAAAGGTGAGGGCTCGGTTCTTTATACAGCCAGACAAGCCTTCATACGGATCTCTTTTTGGTCCAGAAAGCGCCAGTCCCACATATGATACAGTAGATGATCGTGCTCGAAAAGATATTCCCGTGGGGCCACCAAGCCCACCTGTGCTTGCATCCCTCAGAAGGCTCGTGCGGAAATCCCTCGAAAATGCAGTCCTTCGTCGTTCCCCGTAGCCACGCCGGGTCGTCGTAATCCCCAATCCTTACTCGGTTGCCATCATTCTTCATTCACTCCGCCTTCGCGCTCTCAGCCTCGACCTCTTCGGAGCTTTTGACCGTAAGCTCAGTGATCCTCAGCACCGTGTACCTGTGCTTGCTCTTGACGTGCTTGACGTGTCTCTGCCTCCTCTTCGTCTTCTCCTTGATGCGCATCGGCTCGCTCTCGGTGCCCACGACCACCGCCCTGCACACGAACAGCCTGTCGTCCAAATACCTCACGATAGTGCCCGGCCGTTCCCTGGTGCCCTTGACAGGCGCCGGCGCGCGGAGCGTAAAGTCTCTGCTTCCGAGAATGGTCGCCCGGTTCAGGCGCAGCACGTCGCCGGGCTGGACGTCGGGCATGAGGAAGGGTAGGCGCAGGGTGTCGCCGGCGGTGAGGAGATAGGGGCGCGCGTGGATGTGGGCGGAGATGTAGTGCGGCTTCTGGGCCCGGAGGAGCGGGAGCAGCTCCTTGACGGAGTCGGAGAGCGGCGTGGTGCCCTGCGAGGGCGCTTCGGCGGTGGGCGAGGGCAGTGGTGAGGCGGAGGAGGGTGCGGAGGAGGGCGGCGCCGCGGCTTCTGAAGGTCTTCTTGCGGGCTCGGAGGTCTTGTGGACGCCGGATCGGATGAGCTCGTCCGGGACGTTGCCCGGCTCGAGGGTGTGCGAGACGGTGGTCGACAGGCGCGCGCGGATGGGGAGGGCGGAGGTGGACGGCAGGAGGGCGTTGGCGCTCTGGAGGCCGCGCCGTATCGACCGGGACAGCATTGTGACGCACGAAAGTCGCAGCGCGCGCGGACTGGGGAGCAATTGGTGTTGGCGGGCTGGGCTGGCGCTGCGGAAGTCGTGATCACCGGCCGGAGGTGAGAAACTCAGCGGCCGAACGTTTGGCCGACGAAATCTTGTCGGCGATCTACGAACCTTCGCCGCCGCGGTCTCTCTCGAGAGCACCGCCCAACACCCACCCCCACGACCCCCCACCGCGGCCGACATGCCTCAGAACGAGTACATCGAGCGCTTCCAGAAGCAGCATGGCAAGCGCTTCGACTACGAGGAGCGTAAGCGCAAGCGCCTGGCTCGCGAGGGCCATGAGGCCTCGTACAAGGCTCAAAACCTGCGCGGCCTGAGGGCGAAGCAGTACGCCGAGAAGAGGAGGAAGGAGAAGATCCAGATGAAGAAGCAGATCAGGCAGAAGGAGGAGAAGAATGTCAAGAGCGCCGACGCCGCCGAGACCTCCAAGACCCCCGTGCCGCAGTACCTGCTCGACCGTTCCGACGCCAATCAGGCAAAGGCCCTTTCGAGCGCGATCAAGAACAAGCGCGCAGAGAAGGCCGCCAAGTTCTCGGTGCCCATCCCCAAGGTTCGCGGCGTTACTGAGGAGGAGATGTTCAGGGTGGTCAATACCGGCAAGAAAACGGCCAAGAAGAGCTGGAAGCGCATGATCACCAAGCCGACCTTTGTTGGGCCTGATTTGTGCGTCAATATCCTCATCGGGCTCTGAGATTGCTGCTAACAGGCCTTTCTATAGCACGAGACGGCCGGTCAAGTTTGAGCGGTTCATCAGGCCGATGGGTCTGCGCTACAAGAAAGCCAATGTCACGCACCCGACTCTCGGTGTTACTGTACAACTACCTATCATTTCGGTCAAGAAGAACCCCTCCAATCCGTTGTACACCCAGCTCGGCGTTCTCACCAAGGGCACGATCATCGAGGTCAACACGTCGGAACTCGGATTGACCACTGCAACTGGGTAAGCAGCTCTGACTCTTCTTTGGAGATCATTCATTGACGTTCTTGCAGCAAGGTCGTTTGGGGCCGTTGGGCGCAAATCACGAACAATCCTGAGAATGACGGCTGTCTCAATGCCGTGCTGCTCGTCTAATACCACTTGATCTTCATGGGAAAAGCATTGCACGGCGTTACGGATACCGGGAAAATGGGCACACTTCTCTTCGATATGGCCAGGCGGAGGGAATATTGATACCGACTTTGCAATTGAAAGAAGAGACAAAGCGCATGGATCTGGAAGATTTTTCTGGACTAGATATCGGACGGGCTTGCGAAAGAATAAATCAAAAGACTGCTTCAGTGCTCCACGGGGTTGTCCATCTTTGTCGTCTCTGAGAGTCTCATCTCTCAAATTCTTCTCAATAGTTCTGCATTCATGTAGAGAACGGGAGATTTTCTAATCTCCTTTTTTGACACTGAAAAAAGCACCTCTATGACTGACGTTAGCAACCAATGTCTTCCACGTTCGCAGACTTGATGCATTCAACTTTCAAGGCTCAACTTTGCTCCGAACGAATGCTTAAACTCGATATAACAGGACCAGCCATTGAGATAATCCTAGCCGAAGAAGAGTAAGCCCTTATCACGAATAAGTCGAAGAAAATGTCAGCAAGGGCGACGAGAACGTCCACTTCCCGTAGTTTGTCTGTTCTCCCAATCAAGTAGATGGAGCTCTGTCAAGCGGTCTATTTTCAGCTGCTATAGATGATCCGCATAGCAGCGCCTCACTAGCGTCTTCTTTACACCTCCACCCTTGCGTAGGAGCCCAGGATCCAGGGTCTTTTTTGAATTTGTTTCCGTTTATCTCAATGGGTGTATGAGATCAGCCTTTTTGATATTACACTCGGTCTGCCCTCCCGCCTTCCTTCCCGCAAAAGGCGGCACTATTTTCCCCGAACTCCGGTGGGAATCTGGATTCACAACTTCATATGAAAATGGCCCATCAACCAAAAAAACAAGAGAACGAGAATTGGAAAAAGGATGAAAAGACGCGCATTGATATACCCAACCCCCACCCCCCCTGGCTGATGTGTGATTCCCGACGCCGTTCCATGCAATCAAATTCAATCAAAGCCGCAAGTCTGGTCTAAGAGGAATCTCACAACGCATCGACCATCTCCTCGTCGCCCTCTTCCTCGTCATCCTCGCCCATAAACTCAGGTTCGGGCGCCATCTCGTCCTTGACGTCGGCTTCGTCCAGATTGAGGTAGTTGCTCTCTTCTGCGTCCTTGTTGAGCATCCACGTGTTGGCGAACTGGCCGGTGCGGACGAGGGTCGCAATCTTGGACAACGTCTCGCGCAGGTAGGCCTCGGGTTGTCTAGTGCGGTCCTTGAGCGCCTTAATGGGCCAGTATTTGTACTCCTGGAAGAGCTTGAGCAGCATGTCGAGCAGCTGGTTCTGGGGGATACGGGCGAACTTGTTGTCCTGGGACTTGGGCTTGGCCTTTGTGGCCTGGATGTCGATGGTGGGGTTGCCGGCGGGAGTGGTGCCGCCGATGAGGCGGGTAAACTCGTACAAGTTGTTCTCGAGCACCAGGCGGTTGGAGGCCTGCTGGGTCTTCTTGTTCTCGCGGGCGCGGAAGCGGGCCAGCTCGGCGTTGTCGACGGGTATGCAGTTGATGTCGAGGAACGAGCGCGCAGCCAGGGTCGTATGCTTAGGGATGGGCTGCCTCCTGCCGCCGCGGCCGCCCCTGTTCCACCACTTGTCCACGCGGCCGTCCTTCACGCCTTGGCCGAAGCCGCCCTGGTTCTGGCGGCCGGGCCGCTTGTAGGCGTTGGGATTGTAGCCCTCCAGGTCCTTCTCGGAGAAGACGAACTCGTTGATGGGGCGCGGGTTGGTGACATTGAACTTGTACTCCTTGGGGTATTCTGCGAACTCGGGTATCGTCTGGCGCAGCTGGAGCTTCATCTGCAGCGGCGCAACGCACATTCACACATGTCAGCGCAAAGGCCAGGCAGCACGCTCGCGCACGCGCAGGGACAGCGCACCTTTTCCTCGTTGCCCTCCTTCCACTGCAGCAGGCGGCCAATCTCAATCTCGTCGTCGTCCTCGACCTTGGACAGCACGTCCCACAGCCACTTGGGCACGCGCGTCAACCACACCTGGCGCTGGGGGAAGTCCGGGGGGATGTTGAGCTCGCCGGTGTCCTCGTAGACGTCGTCGACATCGGCGAAGCCGGCAGCGCCGGGCGACTTGGTGTCCGGGTCGGGCTTGATCTGCGGGTCGACCTCCATCTTGACTCCGTTCATGGCGGGCGGCGGGGGGAGCGCCGGCAAGCGCGGCGCGAACGAGCGGACGGGTCGCGGCTGGCGGTGCGGGGGCGGCGGCGTCGGCGGGGGCTCGCGGGCGCGGTGCAGACAATGGGAGGGCGGGTGGTGGTTGGAGGCGCAAGCACGCCGTCATGCCCAGCCCGCGCCCTTGGCCCTGCGCCTGCGGCCTGCGGCTCCCGCGCCCTATCGATAAGCCGCGCGCCGCCCGCCGCCGCCAGAGCTCTGCTACTGCTGCCTCGTGCTCGAGCTCCCGCCTCGCCATCCCGCCCGCCCCGCGCCGCCATTGCCATGAATCCGGACACGCTTGCCTCGGCCGACGTCGCCGCAGCTCTGCAGCAGCTCGAGTCGTCGTCGGCCGCCTCCAAGGCCGCCGGCTACAACGAGCTGCTCACCAACATCATCGACACGTCCACGCCCGACACGCTCGCCCCGAACCTCATTGCCTATGTCGAGTCGCTGCTGGGAGAGACGCTCGGCATCGTCGCGTCGCGCCCGCTGCTCGCGTCCTTCGTGGCGCGGTTCCGCGAGCTCAAGGATGCCGACGTCAAGATCGAGGTCGGCACGCGGGCTCTGGCGCTGCTGGCGCCGAAGGTCGTGTCGTACGAGGAGCAGGACACGGCCATCAAGGAGATCCTGGCGGACGCGTACCAGGACAACGAGGACTTCATCGCCTCGGCCAAGATCCTGCAGGCCATCCCGCTCGACTCGTCGCAGCGCACCATCTCGGCCAACGACAAGGCCGCCGTGTGGATCCGCATCGTCCGCTGCTACCTGGAAGAGGACGACCCGACGTCCGCCACCACCTACCTCAACCGCGTCAAGAACATCCTGCACGGCGTGACCGACAAGGCCACCAAGCTGCAGTTCCAGCTCTCCCAGGCCCGCATCCACGACTCGCAGCGCAGCTTCCTCGACGCCAGCGCCGCCTACCACCAGATCAGCAACGAGCCCATCATCGACGAGGAGGAGCGCCTGCGCGCCCTCTCCGCCGCAATCGTCTGCGCCGTCCTCGCCCCGGCCGGGCCCCAGCGCGCCCGCACCCTCGCCCGCCTGTACAAGGACGACCGCGCCTCGCAGGTCGACGAGTACGCCATCCTCGAGAAGATCTTCCTGGACCGCCTGCTCACGGCCGCCGAGGTCGAGGCCTTCGCCGCCAAGCTCATGCCGCACCAGCTGGCCAAGACGTCCGACGGCTCCACCGTCCTGGACAAGGCCGTGCTCGAGCACAACCTGCTCGCCGCGTCGCGCCTGTACAGCAACATCGGCATCGACCAGCTGGCCGAGCTGCTCAACGTCGACGCCGACCGCGCCGAGAGCTACGCCGCCCAGATGATCGAGCAGGGCCGCCTGTCCGGCTACATCGACCAGATCGCCCGCTACATCTACTTCGAGGGCGAGGGCAGCGGCCAGAAGAAGACGGGCCACCTGGAGAGGGTGGTCGGCGGCGAGTTGAGGAAGTGGGACGACAATGTGCGCGGCCTGGCCGAGGAGGTGGAGCGCGTGACGACTATGATCCAGAGCCAGCATCCTGAGTTCTATGCCCAGCATATGGTCGTTTGAGCGATATACCACGACAAAGACGGAGGTCTGATTACGATTACTATGGTTTAATGGGGGTCTGGCGATGCTTTCATAGCGCTTGGCGTTCTTTTGCTCGGGAGAGATAGGAAAACATAAAGATGCATTTGGGAATTACTGCGGAGTTAAGAAGTGAAGGGAGGCGATCGTCTACTCCGACAGCTGCGGAGGAGGCTCAGTGATTAGAGCATAATGAAGACATGTTCACTTGGGATCTGGAGAGTCCTACTTGGGGGTCCTGTAGACTCATCAGAGTATGGTGCCGCCATTTCAAAGCTCTCAAGGAATATGTTAATTTTCCAACATCCTCTGAGCTTCTCTTTCCTTGGAGCGACAAATAGACCGGCATTCACTCGATGCCTATTCCATTAACCTACTCTATATGCCAATATTCTTTTTTGGTTTCAAGATGATAGGCCGCGCAAGCCTTCCTACTATGTACGCTTCCACCTTCACCTCATGTGTCGGGTGAAATCTCCATACAGGAGTTCAAGCATTCATTCGGATGGGGTAAGTCTATATTTCGGCCCAGCATGGATATCAGCGGCTTTCAACTGTTATTGCTCATTACCAACGCCGCGCCTTACGCAAGCCCACCGGGGGGAAACAGCTAAGAACTAGTGTCCCAATCCTCGCTGGCAAAGCGCATTCCACGTGCACTACTGGATCATTTAAAATCGTACCATAACTCATTCATTACGAGCTAAAAAAGGATACTAGACAGTCATTTGGAGTGCCGCCAATGTCTGAGCGTCAGGCGTGACTGTTGTTGAGGTTCAATATGACTATTCTTTTATAGACGGTGCATTCCCTGCCTGCTCCCATGAAATTCCATCTGCAAAGCCCACCGTTGAGGATACTTCATGATGAAGAATACCAAGACCTGTAGCGATGTGAGGACTAAGAAGAATATTCTTAGTTCTACTGTGGCTGAGGCCTATCACGCAGGTTGCGGTCATCTTCGTGGTCCGAGGTGGAGTAAGAGTAGGCGGAGTTGTAGCCGTACTCCTCCTCCTCCTCCTCCTCCTCAACTTCTTCATCAACGTTATCAGAAGAGCCCTGGAGATGAACGCTCGTAAGACCATAGTAGAACACGTCGAGCTCTTGCTTGCCGTCCATCTTGCGACGGAGCTGGACACGGAAGGTTCTTAGCGGCATCTTGTTGTGCTCTTCCGAGATGTCGCGGGAGTGGGCCTCGCAGTAGGCCATGACGAACTTGCGCTTCAGCTCTTCAATGCCCCGCTTGAGGGAGCGGGCGCCGAACTCCGGGTTGTAACATGTACTGGCGATATACTGAGAGACTTCCGAGCCGTTGCCAAGGTCCAGGTAAGAGTTGCCAAGGTAGCGCTTGATATCAGGGCGGCAGTCGATGGGCTGTCGAAACTCGTCGACGAGCTGCAGCAGCAGGCTATGAGCCACCACGCCCTGCTCGATCGGTCCGAACGGGAGGAATGGGACGATGATGTCAATACGCCCCGTGAAGGGCGGCTGCTGACAATTAGCACATGCATTTCAATGGCATTCGTGGTTTCAAACTTACTCCAAACACGTCCTTGAACTTCCCCAGTATGTCTTCCTGAAGGGGAGCGATTGGTACATCGGCCTTCGGATCGTCCGACTCTATCTCAACCTTCTTCTCATGGAATTGCTTGATCTCCTGGTCACCCAAGTTCGTAGCCAAGACCCACAGAGTCTTCGAGCAATCGACTGGCTTGTTGTTGCGGCGATCATGATAGATACCTATATGATGTTAGCACCGTACATTCAATATTATCCCAGTCCCACGTTAGGGTTAGTGTTACCAGAATCGCAAATGAGCAGAAGTGAGTGACGGATCTCTTGGGGGGTCTTGTCAAACTCGTCCAAGAAGATGACAGCACGTTCGCCATCATGCTTGGCAAGGAAGTTGTTGAGCTGGGAACCATCCTCGGAACGCTTGTAGCCATTGCGTGAGCCGAGTAGGTCAGTGTCGTGCTTCATGTGGGCACAGTCCACGATTGTGATCTCAAGCGAAAGAAGCTTGCCCATCTGGGAGGCCATCTCGGTCTTGCCATGACCCGAAGGGCCGGCGAAGGCCATAACAAGCGGGTGCTGGCTGTTGGTAAGAATATGGGCGAATACAGCATCCTTGACCAGCTTTACGGCATAGTCTTGTCCGACCAGATGGTTATCAATCGTCATGAGACCCCACAAGCCGTGGACAGAAGCAAGCTGTTTCTTCGGTCCCTTCGGGAAAGGGCCTTCTTGCAGACGGCGTTGAAGGAAGTAGGCCTGGGAGACGTTCATCGCATTCTCACAGCGCTTAGGCCAATTGGTTGTGGAAACAGGGTCGTATCCAGGAGCCGAAATCGGGTTGAGAGTCGGATAAGCGCCTCCCGAGAGAAGGGCCTTGACGATGTTCAGAACGTTCTTGAGCTTGTCTTTGCCACGGATGACAGCGAAAGCAAGCGGGGGTATCTGGCAAGGTTGATTGGTTGGTATCATGCGTGCTGTTGGACCAGCACCGTAGTCGAGCAGTAGCTCGATGATGCGGACGTCGTCATGCTCGATAGCATGCTCGATGGCGTAGAAGAGAGGAGTGCAGCGACCGCCAATCGTATCATTCATCCTCTTCTTGACGTGCTCCGGTACATAGGTTCCAAGATAGTTGGACAGAGCTTCCGCAGAACAGCCCTCCTGGAGAGCAGCGCAGACAGTCTCAATGCCGAAAGACTTGCGCGAGACAGCGATCAGAGCTTCGGTGACACCCCCGTACCGAGCGTCAGGAGCGGGAAGCCTTGGCAGCGGAAGGCTGTTGATGTCAGTATCATGGGCGGCCATGGCCGTGGAACCGCTACCCAAAGTAGTAGTAGTAGGCATCGTGCTCCAAGTGGCCCTTGGAGAGGACTCTGTCTGCTGACGAGGAAGGCCCTGGTTGGCTTGCTGGGTGTTGCGGCTAAGCATCTGAGAAGTGCCTGGATCCTGCTGTGAGTCACCCAACATGCGCATGTCGACCGTCAAGATTGAAGTGTTTTGACTGGCAAGATCCTCTTGCGGATGAGTCTCGGTAGTGTTGGCGGGCATGACGGGGCTCTTTGGCTGCTGCTGGGGCTTGGGCTTAGGACTGGGCACGGCGGATCCCGTGGCCTTCTTCTGCGTAGCAGCGGGCTGGAATTGAGGTGCCGCGGTGCTCAGAGTCGTGGCCTTGGGCTTCGGGGGAGCTGGGAAGATAACGGGCATCGGGAGAGCTGCGCCACGAGCAGCGCGGGCGTCGCAGTCGTTGGCGAAGTCCACAAAACTCTGAGACAAGAGACTGAGTTCTCCTGTAAAGCGGTGTCATCGTTAGCCTTACTCGAACGCGTGCTTGACTCTTACTGTGCCGGGAGAAAGGGTTTGTCTTAGTGCCCTTCTCGGGCTTCGCTCGACGACTGCTCATGGAGTAATGGATGCAATGCACTCACGAGAAAGTAATGGGTGAGTCAGTGAGATGCGGCCGAAGGAATGATGGGGTGTGGGGAGGAGAGGCGCAGAGGAGCGGCGGGAAGTTTACCCATAACCCAATGTGCGCGCCAAGACTCGCAACAAACGGAGGAGGAAGGCGCGCGGCAACGGCGACTGCCACACAGGGACCTTGCGAGAAGTTTCCGCCGGCCTGTCAGCCGCCGCGACGGCGACGATTCCCTGCGCGTGCCGCTTCGGCCATCTCGCCTCGGCTTCCGCACTTCCACGACGGCGGCTGCCTACATGAGGCGGCTGCCTGCATCCGCAGTGAGACGCCGGTTCACGATGCTGCGTCGTAACTTGATGAGCGCAAGGGACAACACTTTAGCCTCTCGTGAGCTAAGGACTTACGCTTTGCCTCCGCCATTGGGTCAGCCGAGCGGTCCATCCGTCTCGATTTCGCGGCAAGCCAGAGTAAGAATCCCGTAGCGCTGCTCATAATCAATGTTCTCGTGCAAGGCCACTGTCGGGCTTTTAGGAAAGGGGCAAAGCCAGAACCTGGGAGGGATGGAAGACGAAGCGATCTGGCAGAGCTGGAAAGATCCAAGAGGTGGGATGAAAACCAAGGATGCTAATCGAGCTGGAAATGATGGAACGAATGATAGGCTATGAGTTTAAGAGGTGAAGTGAAGATTTGACCATGCCGTTCTCTTGAAATGTTAATGACGTGTAGCTATGCGCCGTTGAGGACTCCTCGATATGTATAGACCTATGGATGATGCTATGAAAGATGTTCCCAGATGCACCTTTCGTTGCCTTGGGCTTGACTCATCTGCAAAGGGCGGTTGAAGATGTCAGTCTTTACTAAAAGTGAAGTCTAGTAGCATAGCTCTTTGAAGTCTTACAAATACCGGATTGGCTTCCAACGCGCTCCGGCTCTCCCACAATGCTTCTATTTGAGTGTATTAAAAGACGCATAACAGCATTTAGGAACGCTAATGCCACGTCGAGGACGAGTTGGGCTGCTGCAAAGAGCAGACTGGCGTGCGGCGCGATGTCAAGCTCCGTTCGCAAAGGATTGCAACAGCAAAGCTGCAGGGACTCTACTTGAGGAGCTGAAGCATTCGTACAGATGAGAATTGCATCTAGATGACTGCTTTAACACCGTATGCGCTGCGGTTGCAACTCTGTGCGGCCGGACCTCGTAGGTTGTTGTTCGGACAAGCATCACACCGGCGCGGTCGAGAGAAACCCTGTACTGATCCAAGCGTCCAGGCTTCATCCCAAGGAGGAAATTTTGCCGACCTCGATGCCCTTCGACATTTCCAGTAGCACGCCCATCCAGTAGAAGCCTTTGCATATGTCAGACTTCATAGCAGCTGACACAATAATGCGTAATTGCTCGGCTGTCATGTCCCCAGACCCAAATCCTGCTTTGCGGCCACAGGAGGTAGCCGCACCGTTCATGGGTCCATTCCAGCTCGAGAGCAACCATGACACCCTGCGCCAGATCGCGGGGGCAGGCGACATCTCGATGAGATGACCAAATCGCGTAACCAGCTGACACAATCAGCGAGGAGTTTAAGGACTACCCAGCCATGGGAAAACATCTGGGTGCTGAAGGCAAAAAACTCGCAAATGAAGATCGCGAGTAGTATTAGGTGCTATGTTCTTTCTCTTTCGGAGCATTTTGCTACTCTTCCCCGAACACGTAAAAAGGAGCAAGGACACGATTGAGATTGCATGAAAGCTGCCCTGACCCGCATCAATAGGTGAAGAAAGACTTGTCGAAGCTGCAAGACATGTCACCCGATCACGCCGGGTTTTTGCCGCTGTTAGAAGGTCTGAGGCGCGACCTGCATACCAACATCGAGGATGAGAAGCATGAGGGTATCGCTGCGTTCCTGCGCACTAAGATGATCACGCTGAGACGCAGCTATCCTTCTGCACCCAGCTGGCCGCCGCTCGAGACTCTCGCGGGTTTGTTGGTCGCGTCGACTGGCCGGTTGCGTGATTTGGTGCGTTCGTCCCCGTCGGCAGAAGAGGGTGGGGATGTGGGGATCCGAGCTCTTTGTAGCGTTCCAAACTTTGAAGCTTCCAGCGAGAAGAGGATGAGAAATAGCGTGGAAGTAGACAAGGAGAAAGGACTTTGGGTGTCTGTGGGCAGTAGAGAGCCTCAAATGTACATGTCTTTGGGAGGAGTAACGTAGCCAAAATGCAATCTCAAAAATGCCATCGTTCGAGTACAAGAATGAGGAGAAACGCTGAACCCAACTCGAAGGATATGGAGAAGACGCCAGAAATAGAAACGCCCCTCCCACTCCTTCTTGCATCAACCCCCGAATTTGATCATTCTAAGGGACTAGGGAGCAAAAAACAAAGACGCGGCCCAAGGGGCATCAACCATCCACGCATGGGCTTCTTTGCTTTCTTGTAAAGTACATTTCTAATCACACACTGCGCTCGCCAGGTCAATCGCAGAAAACATGGTGAATGGCGGTCATGGCGCCTACCGGATTTCGCCAATGATGGCGGCAGCCTCCTTGTACATCTTGAGCATCTTGTCACACTTCTCACGCTCGGACTTAATGGCATCGTCCTCGTACAGGAGCTCCTCGAACAGGGCCTCCTTGTAGAGTTCGCTGACCAGCCTGTTTTGGACCGCGTCCTTGGAGTGGTTCACCAGCAGGTGCATTACGGCCTTGGGAACCTGGTCGGCAATGGTCTCGCGGACGATGTTGAAGTACGAGGAGATAAGGCGACGAATGAGCTCAGTCTCGAGCGCT
Source organism: Neofusicoccum sp. Z2 (assembly GCA_037356115.1). Taxonomy (NCBI): domain Eukaryota; kingdom Fungi; phylum Ascomycota; class Dothideomycetes; order Botryosphaeriales; family Botryosphaeriaceae; genus Neofusicoccum; species Neofusicoccum sp. Z2. The sequence continues at coordinate 113,932 of JBAWJY010000015.1, forward strand.
TCACGCTCCGTAAGCGCTGGTGGCTCTGGTTCTCCCGGCTGTAGCTAGTCAGTACTAGTTCTAGAGAAAGGGAATTTCGAATCAATGCCAACTTACGAATGGGTTGTCATAGTCATTTCTCGGGATAGCAAGTTCCGTCTCGTCTGGCGAAACTTCAAAAATAGGACGCTCAGTGGCGCGAGCATCGCCTCTCCTTAAACTGCCAGCGAAGCTAGGCTCTTGGTTCTGGCTTACGTGTCTGCTCGCGGGAAGGTGATCCAACATAGCAGCAGGTGGACCGTTCGGAGCGGGCATTCCACCCTCCTTGCCAAAGAAGTAGTTTAAGAAACTATCCTTGGTCGATCCCGCCTGTTGGAACCTCGGTGGCGATGTGGCGCGGGCACCGTTTAGTGCGCTTGCGATGCCAGACGGAGTGGCAGCACGGCCGATAGCTGGTGACATGCTCCTGCTGTTCTTGCTGACGTGACCGCGAATGGTCAAATTTGCAGCCTTCTCTCCTGGAGCTTCTGTCTCTTCTTGTTCTTCTTCCGGCGTCTCCGTTCCGTTCACACCATTCAACTCCTTCAAACGCCTCTTTTCCCGCTTTTTCTTCTCTTCTAATGCCGCAGCCTTCTTTTCCTTCTCCTGCTTGTCGTGAATGACTGAAGACATGGCAGCAGCCGCGCCAAGGAAGTTGGGGTGGTTCGTATTGATGTAGGCGCGCTGGATGGAAATGAGAGATTCTACATAAGAAGAGCATGGACCAAGACGTTCGCGCAGAAGGTCGGAAACAACTTCGATCAATTTGGCCTGGAGACGCGGGTACCGGCTGAGCTCGTTGGAACCGCAGGTGTGGCAGATCTTGATCAACTCTTCGTAGACAAGTTCCACACAGCGTTGGCTGGGGGACTCGAGAAGCTTGATCTGAGGCCTCACAAGGAGGTCGAATGCCATCTCTGGAACGAACAGACTAGGCCGAGGACCGGTGGAGTTGCGGATAGCGGTTCTGATATCCAGCGCAGACAGGTTCATGGTGGGATCAATGGTTTCGAGAGAATTGCCAAAGACCGAATTGAATATGTAGTAAATCCTGGCTCCGCCGCACAATTCGCGTGTTGAGATTTCCGAAGAAGTACCGTCAATGGAGGAAATGAACGACGAGGCAAAGCGTGTCATAAGTTGCAGGACCAAAGAACCGCGGTGCTCCTTGCCAATGAAAGCCACGTCTCCGTAGCTAGCGAGCTCCTGCTGCGTCTGGCCCATCAGAGTGTTCAAGCGGGCCTTGATGTCGGGCAACCGCTCCCGAATATGCGCCATGAGCGTGGTATTCAGGGTCTTGGCCAAGAATTGGGTTCCGCAGCGGTTCGCCATGTTCCTGTATGCCGGGTGCTGCCTGAAAAAGTCGCGCTCGGCTTGCAATGCGTCGGAAAGAGACTTGTTCTCTTGGATGTCATATTGAGAGCGGTTGACAACTCCGATGAAGCCCAGCTTCAATGGGTACACGCGGCCGGACAGGATGTCGAGGGCGTTGGTTCCATGGTCCATCAGGTCCAGCTTAGTGAGCACACCGATTGTCCTACGGCCCATGGGGTCCACATGGCGGGCAAGCTTGAGCGCCTCGGAGTTGACAAGGTCGACGTTGGCGGGCGACACGGCGAGGATGATGCTGTTCGGCTTGGCGATGTACTCGGTGATGAGGTTCCGGGTCTGCTTCTCGATATCCGAAGGCTGGTCTCCGATAGGCACCTAGACCTCCAGTCAGTTGGTGTTCCGTCTGCGGTGCTCGCGTGCCACAAACCTTGGTCAGACCGGGCAAGTCAACCAACGTCAAGCTCAGAACATGCGGCGAGTAGATCTTGAGGTTGATTGGCTGGCGGTTGATGCCCTTGTTGTTGCCCGCTATCCGCGCGGTCTCGTTCTCGATCTCGCGCCTCACTTCGCCGAAGTCGAAGAACTTTCTCCCGGGAATGTGCAGGAACTCGGCCCACTCATCCTGGCCGGCAACGCTTGCGGGGGTGTGGGGGATGTGGACTTCGTCGCCGTCGGGCTTGTCGTCGCGGTCGCTGGGGACATTGATGAGCTGGAGGACCAGCGGGCGGCGGGTGACAATGCCGCTGCCGCGAGGGAGGAAATCTCTGCCGACGATGTTCTCGAGCACCGACGACTTGCCGGAGGACTGCGAGCCGACTACGACCTGGGCGGGGGTCAGCGGGCCTTGGGTCCCCCTGGGGCGGGAGGGGCCGGGGGAGACTCACAATCTGCGGCAGGTCCAGGGAATCATTGCCGATGGTGTTGAAGACCAGGTCCTGGAGCTTGTTCACGATCTTGAGCAGATCTTCGCCCAACGACATGGTTGCAGGAGAGCGCTGCCCAGCGGCTGGCCGGCGTGCGAGCGAGGGGAGGCCGAGCTACGGCGGGTAAACACGACGGCGGCGCGGGGAGAGATGGCGCTGAGGGCGATGCAGATGTTTTTGCTCGGGCGCGGGCGGTCAGCGCGGCGGACAACTGGGCTGCTCGGCCTCGGGCGGCGTGCGGGTATCCGGGGCAGATGACAGCGCGAGAGGGACCTGGAGCGGATGGCCTCGACCCTGTGACGGTTTGCCCAGTTTTGCTGTCCAGCCGTTGCGCCTGGCTCAGACCGCTAGTACGGAAGATGCTACTGGCTGGCTCGGCCAGGCTGCGCGACCGGCGCTGCCGCCGCCCGCACCGCCCGGCAGGTACGTGTACGGCAGCCTGCGCAGCGCGCCCCGACCGCCCGCGCACGCGCCGCGCCCTGCCAGCGCCGCTCTTATCAGCAAAACCTGCGACACAACCCTGCTTTCGGCCGCCTAGTTCCTGGCCACCGCCGTCGCTCGCCGCTACGCTGCCTGCGACCGTCGCCGGGACCGCAGCAAACCGCGCCTTCTCCTGTTGCTTCCGACATGGCCGTGTCTGTTATCGTCTTGGCCACACGGAGGCCGGGCGTGTAGGAACAGGACCGATATAAAAGATGGGAGAGAGCGGCTCTCGTCGCCGTCTCCCTTTCTCCTTCAAGTAGTCACTGCGCTACCCTTCTCTCTCTTTTCTTTTTGTCCTTCTTTTCGTTCCTTCTCTCTGTACACGTGCGATTCCTAACCGCAGCTCACGCGACAAAGCCACCGCCACGACCGTCATCCAGTGACCTTGGCAAGCGTCGCCCTCTGCTACACGTGAGCCCCTCTCGAACACATGGCTCCAGCCGCGATCCAGCCCGTCGAGGAAGTCACCGTCGAGGAAGTCACCGTCGAGGAAGTCACCGTCGAAGAAGTCGAGTATTGCGGATCGGAGCCTGTCCCATTCGGCGGCGACGACCAGTGGCTCTACATTCCCGAGACCAAACGCTTCGATCTCACCAGAGGATCCAAGAGGAAGTTGATCATCGACGCTGATGATGGCATCCGACACCACCGGGGATGCATGATCGACCCCGAGAAGACGGTTCTCGTGGTTATAGACATGCAGAACTTTTTCATCCACCCCGATATCCATGTCCATGCAGCAGGACTCGCAGCCGTCGATCCGACCATCAGGACCATTGGGCGCTGCAGGAAAGAAGGGATCCAGGTCGCCTGGCTCAACTGGGGAATCGACGAGCATGATCTCCGTGTCATGCCTCCGGCTGTCCAGCGGGGCTTCTGCCACAAAGTCGCCAAGACGAGAGGCTATGGATGGCACGTCCGCCTAGGAGCAGATATGGGCAACGGCTACGGGCGCTGTTTGTTCAGAGGGACCTGGAACGCGGAACTTTACGGACCTCTGAAGGCCGTTGTCGCCGAGGACGACCTTTTCTTCGACAAGAACCGTATGAGTGGCATGTGGTCTCCGGACGAACCTTTGCACCGCTACCTTCGCGAGAGCGGAAAGAAGACGATCATTTTCGCGGGAGTCAACACCGACCAGTGCGTTTTCGGCACCATTTCAGATTCGTACTCGTGGGGTTTCGACTGCATTCTGCTCAGCGATTGCTCCGGGACGATGTCCGGTCCGGAGGCCCAGGCTGTTAGCGATTACAACATTGCCACCAACATGGGCTTCGTGACCGACAGCCAGGCTTTCTTGGCAGCAGAGAGTCTTTGAAGGCATTAGGCTGTAGAAGCCATGTGGCGGGGAGTGGGACGCAGTGATTGCTTTTCCCCTCCTGTGATCATGTTCGCATGGTCCATGTGACCATTACACGTCGTCCAATTTCTCGGTGGAGCATGCGACTTTCCGGCTTGAAACGCGCTTCGACACCGGGGGCACCCTCGATGCAATCCAACTTTTGCGAGGCAGCTACGCTCGGCATCCAGACTGAGATGTGCTCCATTGGAGCAAAGCAGCCCGAGAATCTCAGGCGTCGACTGCATCCATTTCAGCTTTTCTTTTTTTTGTTTCAAAGAGATATCCCATTATTCATTCGGTACCACAGAAATTTCTACCCTCCGACCTTCGCAGTGCAAGATGAGCGTAGCGCTCGGCCCTAAAACATGCAGTACCATGGTTCGTTCTTACTAAGCCACCCAGAGTATTCCGCATATCAACCGTGATGGTAAAGCATTGTATGTTAGTAAACCCAATTCATTGCAAGGATGTGAATTTTTGGTGACTTGGGCGCAGGAGCTGGGTGCCTGAAGCAGCCTGACCGCAAGCACGTTCCTGGTTCCTGCGTGATGCGACATCCATGCGACAGAATGACGCAATGATGCGGGGAGGCAGCTTTAACTTCCGCGTCAAAGCTACGCGTGAACTCCAACATCGACCTCTTGGAAGCTGATTCTGCTCCCACGCAAGCTCTCATTGCAATCTGTTCCTGGCAGCGAGAGGAGCGCTTGGCGAAACGCCACTTGACGGCTTCACCATACTGGCGGCTCGAAGCGAGGTCTCACTCGCACCATGGCTCTCACCACCTTTTCTCTAGGCTTCGTCCTTTTCTGGTCGCTGACGCTCGGCTTTGGCACTTATGCATTGCCCACCGAGCAGAACGTCTTGAAGAATGCCGATACCACATCGAAGAGCATCCTGGCTGTCCGAGCTGAGTGCGTTTCCCGAAATCAAGCCCAGCACGTGCATATGTCCAGAATAGAGGCTAACGACTTTGACCAGGCTCATTAGGGCAGAAATCATTCCAACTGGTAAATCTCTCAACCTGCACTGCATGAGGATGTTTGTGCTTACCTTCGCCGGCTCTAGTCATTAATGACTTCCTGCCTTACATGACGCTCAATATCACTTGGCCTTCCAACGAGACCGCCGATCTTGGAAACACAATCAAGCCAGACGATTTGAAGAAAGCACCTTCAGTAAAACTGGATGACGCGCCAACCTCCTCTGTGAACAGCCAATGCAAATCAAACATGACTTACGTCCTAGCAATGACAGACCCGGATGCTCCATCGCGTGACAACCCGGAATGGTCTGAGTTCTGTCACTGGATTATCGCGGGAGTACCCCTTCCCAGCCTTGATGCTGCTTGCTCCAACGAATTCAGCACCACGCCAGATTCCAGAGATGCTCAGCCTGCCACACAGACAGCTGCCAGTGGAATCAGAGAGATCATGGAGTATTACCCCCCAGGACCACCGCCAAAGACATGGAAGCACAGATACGTGTTTTTGGTTTTTGCACCAGCGAACAGTACGAGCCAGCCGCTGCATCTGACTAAGCCGAAGGACCGCAAAAACTGGGGGACCGGCGTAGAGAGGCACGGCGTCAGGCAGTGGGCCCAAGAGAATGAGCTTATCCCTGTCGGTAGGTTTGCCATTCGTGAACTTGTACCAAAACGATCCCGCTTCAGGTTGCATGACTAACAATCAAAGCTGCAAATTTCGTCTACTCCAAGAATAAAAAGCAGTAGGCCGATCCTACGATTGGACCTGGCAACGGTAATAAGGAATGGTCGAACGGAAATGCAATTCGCAGTAAGAATGACTACGGCTTTGTAGTTGCTGCTGGCAACCGCTTCTTCCAAGATCTGTGTATGATATTGGCGCCAAGCTGGAAATATTGACACACACACTTGGCACGTTCCTGCTCGCTGCGCCTGTTTGTATCGCGAAATACGCTTGTGACTATCACGCACCAAGATTAATTTAAATCTGGCTCCGACCTCCTATATTTTAGTGAGGCAGCACAGGCTTCAGTGACTCTCAGTGTTATCACTTCGACCTGAAGGCATTTTCCTGTGCCTATACCCTTTTTTTTAACTTTTCGGGTGGGTAGAAGGACTCTTCTGATTTCAAGATGCAGAAAGAGCATACCTTAAGCTATGTTCTATCTGCTATCTTCTCCTTCTTCTTCTTCATCATCGGTCTTAGTACAGCGCAGGCAATCCCTCCCGCAAGTAAGTTTTCTTTCAATCACGAAAGAAGCTATTCTCTCAGTCCCTAACATCTATATACAGGCACTTCGTGCGCTCCACAGCCGATCGTCACCATCACAAAGAGCATGTGTCTGGTCACGAAGATTTCGACAACTTGGGTCATTCCATCTATGTCAACCGGGGTCGCAACCGCAATCCGATAATTCACTGGCGAAGCCAACTACTGCTCCTAGCTTTCTCATACATCTTCAGACATTGTCCGAGCCTTTACATCTTGCTCTTAGAGCTCAGCAAAACAAAAGTGAGATGGCGGGGGCTGGAGGAACCTCTGTTTCGCACAGTTTTCGCTTCGCTTGCTCCTCCACCTCAGTCTTATGTTTTTCTGGACTGCAATAATATTTGGACCTTGAGGTAGGAATTTCCATCCCGCTACTCGGCTTTTGCAGACACTAAAAACGCATGACAGACTATGGTGCTTTCTATTTCTCGGCGCCACAATACTCTCGACATTCGTTGCGCGGAATCGTCTCTCCATGAATTACCACGCTTCAAAGTAATCGACAACACTCGGAGATTAGTATCTGGTCGGGCTGTTCAAGCTGATGGTATCAAATGATCATCTTTGGAGTTGATAAGACAAGCTCCAAATACAATGCTAGTACTCTTGTCTCGTGCTCCCTAACGACAAGTTGCTTGATCTATATATTTCTCGAATGTATCCTGATACATAAGAAGAGAAAGGCAAATGACCACTGAAAATGTGCACTGTTGACCCCGATTGGACGTGGTTCGATAATTTTGGCACACTCTTTTTACATTAGGCTGAAATTTCGAGTGGGATAAATGCTACGTACGCTTACTGCTTGCTCTTATGATAAACATAATAGAACGTGGTGGAAGATGTTTATCTCGTGTTGCCCCGACCAGCCCCCGCTGACGACACGCGCCGCAGCAATTCCACCTGCACCGCACCACGCGCCCAAGCTTCTCAGTCCCCGCGCCACCCGCAACGACCACAACCCTACCAATGAACACATGGCCGTAGCAGCCCGCCCAACCCTCGAGACGACGACGACGACAACGACGACGACGACGGCTCGAAGACGCCCCGTCGCACCACCTCTCTGCCACCGCCCGCCGTGAAACGATGCCTCCTTCGCCCAACGCCGACAACGACGACGCCCTGCTGGCGCGCCTCAACGCCCTCAAGAAATCAACCGTCACGCTTTCCTCCGTCCCGCCGGGCGCCGAAACAGCGCCCGACGTCTTCCACGACTTGGGCGTCTCCTCGTCGACAGCCGACGAGCCTGCTGAGGAGGACCCCATACTCGACCTCGCGGCACGGTTCAAGCGCCTCAACAATCCGAGTCGCGGCGCCAGTCCGAGCTCAAAAGCTGCAGGCAAGGCGCCTGCGGTTGGCGTGGATGCTGCGGAAGCTGCAGCGGAGGAGGAGAAGAGCTTGGATGAGCTGCTGAAGGAGCTGGGTGGGGAGGAGTGGGACGTCTCGAAGCACGAGGAGACGGACGTTGGAGCGCTTGTGAGGGAGGTCAGGAATATCCTCCCGGATGCCCCGACTCCGAAGCGCGAGGGCCTGCAACAACCGGGGGAAGCTGGGGCTGGCGACGAAGCTGCTAAGGACGAGGATGATGTCGACCAGAACGCTCTGGACGAGCAGGAGGCGGATGAATATATTGCGCAGGTGCTCGCAGAGCTCGATCTAGACGTCAAGTACGGCCTCGAACAAGAGGAGGCCGAACGTGCTGCGGAGGACGTAGATAACAAGCAAGGAGAGGGTTCCTCTGCAGCATCTCGTGCAGAGGACGTCCCGCCTGCCTTTTCTAAGGCGTCGGAGGGAAAAGGCGCGTCTATCGAGCCATCGCTTTCCCTTCCGGCGGCCCCGACCGACCTCCCCACTCCTCCCGCGATGAAAGACGACTTTGACCGCGCCACAGCCGTCGATGACGCCCTGACTGCGCGCCTCGCCGCGCTGTCCCGCGGCAGCCACAGTCCCGGACCTGGTGGTGCCTCCAGCCTACCGTCTGCGCCGTCATTTGCCCCGTCCAAGAAACCGCCTGTCAAGGCTTCGAAGTTCACGGATGAGGAAATCGACAGCTGGTGCATCATCTGCTATGCTGATGCGACGGTGAGGTGTCTGGGGTGTGATGGCGATTTGTATTGTCAGGGGTGTTGGAACGAGGGGCATCGTGGTGAGAGTGCGGGGTATGAGGAGAGGATGCATCGCGCAGTGCAGTTTGTGAAAGGAGGAGGGCTGAAGAAGGTTGCTGTTGGCGCGGGTTGAGCCAAAATAATGAGAGTGAATATCTTGAACAAAGATCTCGGGGGAGATACGGAGCACGCAACACTCCCTGCATCGCCATGCCACGGTTGCTTCATCCAATGTTAACATCAGTGTAGGAAGATCTAATCCAATGAACACACACAAACATGGAGCTTCCTTCACTGGATGAATGAACTGAGGATCATGTCATTTAGGAAGCAGACCTTGAATTGCGGAATAATTCATAGCTAACCTGGTTCCTTCTCAATGTTTTGATTGCTGTTCATAGAAGCTAAATCTGGATCTTTTGGCTGGAGAAGAAAGCCTGTGGCCGCTTTAGGTAATGTCCGGCTTCGGAGGGAGGAATGCGGAGAAACTGGAGGCCGAGATAGCCGGAATCTTGCGCGCATCGGCAGATCCATGACGAAGCGCAGATCCCGGCTGGGCGATGACGCACTGCACGAGCATACAAGAAAGGGTATTGCACAAGTTAGCATGTTGCGCCACGCGCGAGTAGACTCATATCGGCTCTGCGGCTTCACAATGACTTGCCGCCTTCAACATCTTCTCCTGCGCAATGACGGACCACCATGATGAGCGCTCGCCGCTCCTCCAAAATGGACGGGGCGAAGACCCGGAACACAGAGAGGTACGACTGTTGAACGAGTCTTCCAGACTGCGCTGCTGACAGCAGTGCAGCAAATCAAGTTCTTAGATGACGACCCCGATAACCCTCGAGCATGGACAAAACGAAGGAAGTTGGCCAATGTGGCCGTCATCGCTTCTATGTCGAGTGAGTGTCGACAGCAGTGAAAGGCTTCCACAGAAGCAGCGATGCTTATAACATCTCGCAGTCCTGAGCCCTCTCGCGAGCTCCATGTTCACACCCGGGATCCAGGAAATTGCTAAAGGCCTCAACACATCATGGGACAGCGTCATCGGCGCAACCACTGGTTTCGTCGTCATGCTGGGCATCGGACCACTGGTCCTGGCGCCGCTATCCGAAACATTTGGCCGGAGGAAGCTGTACCTCATATGCTTCTCGGTCTTTACGCTCCTTCAGATACCTACGGCTTTCAGCCCCAACGTTGCCGTGCTGATCACTCTGCGCACAATTGCCGGCTTCTTTGGAAGTGTTGGCATCGCCAATGGTGGAGGGACCATAAGTGACATGTTCGTTCCCGAAGAACGGGCAAGTGTATTTGGGTGGTATCTTCTAGGGCCTCTTCTTGGACCTACGATAGGCCCTTTGCTGGGAGGCGTGATTGTCCAACGTCTGGGCTGGAGGTGGATATTCATTGTTTTGACTGTCCTCTGCGGAGTCAACACTACGTCCGGATTCTTGTTCTTGCAGGAGACGTATGCACCCGTCATCCTGCAGAGGAAAAAGGTGGAAAAAGAGCAAGAAACAGATTATGATGGCTTTAAGTACTGGTACGAAGGCGAAGACCACCGCCCGCTGTCCACCAAGTTAGGTCATTCGTTCTTGCGACCTGGACGAATTCTCATGCAACCCATCATCTTGACGATGTCTATGTACCAGGCATTAGTATTCAGCACGACTTACAGCCTGTATACGAATTTCCAGGACATCTATGGCGGACAGTACGGCTTCAATGTTGAGCAGGTCGGGCTTATGTATCTGGCTCCTGGAATCGGATTCCTCGTTGCAGTGCGGCTTCTGGTTCCTCAGATCGACGTCGTGTTCAAGAAACTGAAGGCTCGCAATGGCGACGTACCGATGCCGGAGTTCCGACTTCCGCTGGCGAACATAGGATCAGTGTTCATACCGATTTCACTTTTGTGGTGAGTCATGATTTGACTCTCGCTCTCTCTGTGTTTTCCGGACACTAATTCCTCGACAGGTTCGCATGGACGGTACAGTTTCATACTCACTGGCTCATCACCATCGCCAGTACCTTTTTCTACGGCATTGGTCAGGTTATGATCATCAACTCGGTTCAAAATTATTACATAGACGCATTCGAAAAGTACGCGGCGTCCGCTATCGCAGCAGGAGCAGTGTTCCGCTCCATTTTCGGCGGGGTAGTGCCATTATTCGCTCCCACTCTTTTCAAAAGCGTAGGCTACGGATGGGGCGTCTCGGTCTTTGCACTAATAGGCCTTATACTCGCCCCTTCACCTATTCTGTTCTACCGATATGGAGAACGCATACGCGAGACATTCGCGGTCGAGCTGTGATTTGGGTTTATCCTGCCAAGGAGACCGCCCCACTGCGGCCCAGCCATCGAAGATAGTGAAGATAAGCGTCTTTTCTAGAAAGATACGGGGGGAAAAACGGTAGATCAAGCCTGAAGCATAGCAGGATCAGCTGGACCACGTGGAGTGCGGCAATCCTGCAGGAAGATCGCCGGAGGCATGGGTGAGGCGATCAGCGGGTATCGTACCGGGAGGACGAGAGCATAGATACACGCGATATTCTTAGCATGGTTACCGAAGGCTAGAAAAAAGGACAGTTCAGTATGGCTTGTACTCAGCAAGACGTCTGCTTTCTTTATAGTCAACTTAGCGGTCGTGTTTAGTCATAGTATGGTGGAGTCTCGTAAACCGAGACGGAAGATGCCCGGCAAATTGCAGTTGCGTGCTCAAATCCGGGCGGACTCATGCTGCAGGGCAAATTCCGTTGCACCCGTGACAAATCCCATGCGCGCTGGCCTGCTGCTTTAGTTCCGTGCGTAAACCAAGTTCCGAAATCGCAGTCGCACTATAATTGATGGACTGTAATGGAAGTCGGGTCCAGGCGCACGACGTAAGGTGAAGAGTTGATCGTCTTGAAAGGGTATATAGCTTGCTAATCCCGGATTCCTATCCTCAAACAGAACCCTCTCTTTGTCGTAGACCCGTACCTCGCCTATTGCCTCCCCATGCTGGCACCTGCTGGATTGTGTTCTGATCATGGCCATGGAGGACGGCTGGTTTCTGCTGTTCCTGCGAACGGGCCTTCAGAGAACTGCGGGTGCGGCCTGAGCGTCTGTCCGACACGTCTGCCACGCATGCGTTATCCTCTCTTGCAGCAGAAAGTGTTTCTACCTTCGCTCATCGTGACTGTGTCGGCAGGCCTCAGGAATTGAGCTTCTTGTTCCGCTTCTCCCTCCTCTTCAGTCTCTCCACGCGCTTAGCGTGCATCTTTGCGGCCATCTGCTCGTATCTCTCGCGCTCGGCCTTCTTCTCTCGCTTTTCCTTTATTTTCTGAATGCGTTCCTGTGGCAGGGCGCGTCAGCTGCGTGCGTCGGAGACCTGCGCCAGAGATACACCCACCTGCCTCTCGGCCTCCTTGTCATCCTTCATTTCCTTCTCCTTGGCCTTGACGGCAGCGAGGGCCTTGCGCTCCTCAGCGCGCTTCGCGAAGGAGGAGAGGCCAGCCTGGGGGCGGAAGGGCTTCTTCGACTGGTGCCACTGCTTGCCTGGACGCACGCTGTCAGCGATGGCTGCGTCGCGAGGGCAAAGCGGGAGGCAGCGACGCACCGTTCTTGCGCATGCCGGCGGCGGGCGGCTTGGAGTCGGTGGCAGCAGCAGCGGGCGCGGCTACGGCGGCGGCGGCGTCGGAGGACATGGCGGGAGACTGGGGAGGGGTGGGGTGAGGAGGGCAGCGGCTGGCAGGCGTTTGCTAAGAAAAATGTCGTGGCTCCTCCACTCGATCTGATAAAACTGATGGCGCTAGATAACTCTAAGCGGGCGCTAGCCGCAGAGAGGGCAGTCCGCCCGCCTTGGCGGCCCCGCAGACGCGCGCTGGGTGGCAGCTCGGGGCCGCCGCGCGCCCAATTTTTTTTCGCCTGCGCCCTCCAGCCCTGCGCCTCGCCTCTTGCGACTGCGCTGCCGACCCCGGGCCTGCCTGCTGAGCGCGCAGACTTGGTTTTTGCATGCCTTCACCCACACGCCTGCTGCTCCCGACGGGCCATTCGCCGACCGCGCCCGCGGAAATTCCCTCACGCCCTCCACCGATCTCTGCGCCGTAATTTGCTGCGCGCTATAAATACTGCGCCGCCAGCGAAAAGCCCGCAGCGCCGGTCGGGCTGCAGTCGTCACCACCTCCCCTCTGCGCACTGCCCACACCGCCGCCGCAACCCCGCCGCTCCTTTTGCTTTAATTGCTCATATACCACCATGCTCCCGCGATAGCGCGCCCTCCCAGAAGAACAGACTCGCGCAACCCGGCCCGGATTTCGCAATGGCTACGTACTCGGAGCGCCCGCTTGGCATCCCAGACGCCGAGCTGGCCATTCCCGCCCACACCACCTCCCCGGAGTCCACGAGAGAAGCGCTTGCCGGCCAGGGCATGGAGGCGCTCAAGGACGTCGCCTGTGGCTCCATAGCTGGCATTATTGGCAAATACATCGAATACCCCTTCGACACCGTCAAGGTGCGCCTGCAGTCGCAGCCCGAGCACCTGCCGCTCCGCTACACCGGGCCACTGGACTGCTTCCAGAAGTCGTGGGCCAAGGATGGCTTCATGGGCCTGTACAGAGGCATCAGCGCGCCCCTCGTGGGCGCTGCTGTGGAGAATGCCAGCCTGTTCTTCAGCGTGCGTACCGAAAACCCCGCTCTCGGTCGCCCTCCGCACTTTCTAACCTGCGACTGCAGTACCGCCTCTTCCAGGAAGCCTTGCAAGCCACGCTTCTCCCGCCCTCGCACCCATTGCCCTTCAGCGCCCTGCTGGCCTGCGGCGCGGCGTCTGGCGCTTTCACATCCACCCTCCTCACACCAATCGAGCTCGTCAAATGCAAGATGCAGGTCCCAGTGGAGACCAGTAGCGGACACGTCGTACGAATGGGGCCTCTAGGGGTCATGGCTTCAGTATACCGGCACCAGGGAATTGCAGGGTTCTGGCACGGACAGCTCGGCACGCTCATCCGCGAAACGGGTGGATCGGCCGCGTGGTTCGGTGGGTATGAAGCAATGAGCCTCCTCTTCCGCCAGAGGCGCCAGAAGTCCACCGGCAAAGCCAGCGATGAGCCTCTCGCCGTCCACCAGCAGATGGCCTGTGGCGCCACTGCCGGCGTCAGCTACAATTTCCTTTTCTACCCCGCCGATACCATCAAGAGCCGCATGCAGACCGAAGACGTCAGCCGCAGCATCGTGGGCGAGAAGCGCTCGTTCTGGTCTGTCGGCAAACTGATCTGGCAGCAGCACGGGGTGCGCGGCCTGTACAGGGGATGCGGCATCACAGTAGCCAGATCGGTGCCGAGTTCGGCCTTCATCTTCACGATCTATGAAACCCTGAGGCAGTATATTGATTGAGGCGGGTCTTGGTTGCATTCACCGGTGTCAGGCGTTCGGAGCAAGAAAAGCGCACTTCAAAACGGGGAACATGGCAGATAGAGGGTCTTCAAGCGTGGGCGCAGAACTATACCATATGCTGCATATAGACGTAAACGGACGGGATTCACTTTTTAAATGGCACGAAATCGCTCACTCGGCGGCGGAGCACCATTCGCGGGGCACGCCAAACGCTGGCCTGGGGAAGCGCGACAGTTGCATCATTTAAGGGCGCAAATGCCGCAGCAGTGGTGAAATGGCCCAACTCCCGAATAGGTACAGGCGTGCGCAAGCCGGGACGCAGGCACCGCGCGCTTGACAGCTGGCAGCTGTCACGACGAGCCTTACGCCGATGCACGACTCGTCCAGAAATAGTCGAACCGTGGCTTGCCTCGCTCCGGGCGCGCCTTGTTTTTTTCTGGGAAGCACGTGGGGAGACGCGGTGGGACGGACCGCCCGCTGTTGTCCCCTCCGTGTTGAGACGAAACGACACCAGCCACATTCACATGCCAGAAGCGGGCATCAGCCGCAAGCTCGGATCGATCGCGTGGCTTGACCCCGGCTCCGCGAATCGCTGCGGGACAGCTCTGACGCTCAGCGTGAGCCGAGGATGCCGCATGTGCGCCGACATCATAGCCGCGACAACGCCGGCTGCCCAACCCGCTTGTGAGAAGACGAGTGAACGCCTGGCGCGGCTGTCGACTCTACCCTTCGCCCCCCCGATGCCCCGGATCACAAGCCCCTGCTGCTCTCTGCTCCCCCGTCCCGCCGAGTCTTTGTTTGCGCCTGGAGTCGTCGCCGCGCAACGATAGTCCGACCAGCGCTGCGCTGCCGACGTACCGAGCTCGCGACGACCACGAGGAGCACAGCCGACAGCCGCGACGCGCTGAGTAGTAGTCTGCCCTGACGAGGCGCCGGATACCCAGGTCTTGGAGTAGGGAATACGAGACGGTCATGGCGGACAGAGCAATGGAGATTTTGAAGAGCATGGAGGTCAGTCTTGGTCCGCCAGTGCCTTTCAGCTGCGGCTTTCCTGCTATCGCAACCGCACCTGCGCGACTGCCCACGACGCACGCAAGAAAATCATCTCGGGGAAATTTTTACATGTTCATATACATGCCGGCTGGTGGCTGACTGTGATCTGGCGAATGCAGGCTTCGGCGGAGCGCATCGCGCTCGACCCTCGCTACCATGAAGTCCTCACTCTGGTCAAGGGCGTCCGGAATGGTATTGTGTACGGGACGAAAGTGCGATTTCCGCACGCGCTTGTGTGAGTGCCATCACGCACATCTTTCCAAGCTCCGCTGGAACGAGAGGTGCAGGCTCTCGTTGAAGTATGCCCAAGGACTAACCAGACCGTAACCACCTACAGGATGATATTCCTTTTCCGGTCCGGCGAGTACGTATTCCTCCACACCTTGACCTGCAATTCAGCCAAAAGCTTCAGCGCTGACATCCATCCTCCCCCCCCCTCTCCAGCCTCCGCACCAAAGTCAAACTCGTCCTCAAAGCCACCCGCATGCACGCCCGCAACCTCGGTCTCTTCTGCCTGATCTACAAATCCAGCATGCTCCTCCTGCGCCACGCATCCCCAACCGGCAAAGAGCGACGCTACGACGCCTTTCTGGCGGGCCTGGCGGGCGGCTACGCCGTCTTCGGCCGCACCATCCACTCCTCCGTCAGCCAGCAGATCGTCATCTACGTGTTCGCCCGCGTCGTCCTCGCGTACGCGAAACTGATGCTGCAGCCGCGCGGAGAGCCCAAGGGCCACCACCACCACCATCACCACAACCACGGCAGGGTGGGCAGCGGCGGCGGTTGGGAAATGATTAGCGACCCGGTCCTCGCGGCCAAGATCAGGGATAATGCCTGGACCGTCTTTGCGAGCTTGAGCTGGGCGCTGGTCATGTACGTTTTCAGGTGGCATCCGGACGTCGTGCAGCCGAGTTTGAGGAGTAGTATGCATTATATGTGGGTGTTCCTTCATCCTTCTCGTTGGGGTCGTTGCTGACGTATGAACAATTGCAGCTACGAGCAATCGGATCATTGGGACTCGTTGAAAACGCTCATCTGGCACAACAAATAATAGAAAAACGGGGGGTGGGAGATAGGCCTCTGTCGGAATATTCGAGGTACGGTTTGCATTGGAATGGCGTTGCGGGGTCCGGTAGGATTGAGTCACTGCCTGCTGGTCCAAGTCGGAAGGGCTCCTCTTTCATCTTTGTTGGTATTCGCTTGCTATCCTTCCGCGGACACTGTCATTCTAACGGAAAGAATTGATTTATGTAGAAATACATGCTTGGCAGGTTGAAATATAAAGTTTACAAAGATTCATATGATAGGGATGACAGCAAGCCCTATCACGCGTCACGTATTTGAAGTTGAGAAATAGGAGCCAAAGATAAGAATGTTAAACAAATGAATATGATCATCGCGCCGAGCCAGAGCAAGATAGACCACGATGACGTCGGCCCGGTATCGGCACGGCTCCGCTATCGAGTTCACCGGTGAATCAGATGCGGCAGGTGAGCAAAAGCAACTTTTCCCCTGGAAACAAGCCACCGCAAGTGCCGCAGAGCACGAGCTGATCTCGGCCTGCCGGTCAAGAAGAAGATGCGCGATATCTACGTTACGTCTCGAGGTCGGGTGCGTGAGTTGGTGGCGGACGTGCGGCGATGCCGATGCGGTTCTACCTACTATGTCATGTGTGCCTTGCCTTGCCACTTGCCTGCCTGCGTGGCGTGGCTGAGCAGCACAAGAAGCGCACTGGCACGCTGGGCAGCGCAGCGCAACGCAACGCAACACAAAGTACCGCTCGGCAGAGCGTGCGCGCAAAAAAAGGTTCTGATCCTTTTGTTTCCTTACCCCAGAAAGTCTCCACAACGTTCTTGCGGCACTTTCCCGATGCAACCATACGTATTGCGTGCATATTTGGAGTACCGAACGCCTCCCAGATCCTTCGACATCAGGGCAGGGCGGCCAATGGCGGGGTCGGGAAAAGAGCCGCATGTGCGTGATTTTTGGTGAACACGTACCTCGTGCAACTCCTTTCATTGACCGGCTTGATGGATCGAGTAAGCTGATAGTGAGGCATAATGCGATGCGCCATGTATCGGGACGTGCTCCCCGGCGAGGCGGTAGAGGAATCCTCCAAAGGACTCAATTGCATCGTACCGGATCGGATGTCTTGCCGGTGACACAGTAAAGGGAAACATGCGTTCAGGGGGCCGCGAGATAGACGAGCTTTCCCCGTCTCTGATGAGTCAATCGGAGGAAACAGGACTGGCAATTGTCGTGCGAAGACGGATTCGGCTAATGGCGGCTGACTTCGCGCTGATAAATCTTGAATCGCTCCCGACTCTATCCTCATCCGCCCGCGATCGCCTCCTGTCGCCGGTGTCGGTTTCGCTTTCTTGCAGAAGTGTGCCGGGTCGTTGGAAGAGCCAGGCAACGGGTTGATGGTAGGATGGCGAGTTGGACAGATCGTTCGGCCGACCCGAACCATCGACCCAGCAAATCCGCATCGTGGCAGTTGTTTCTTTTTCAGAGCATTCGTTACCGGCGTCTCGCGTGGAAGCGGGGAACAGGGAGCGCCAATCTGCGCGCTAGCTTCGCAAGGCTGACCTGCCGCGCGAGATGGCCAAGAGGCGGCACGGAGAGATAGAAGTCTGCCTTGCAGAGCTTCTAGAAACAAGGATTGTGGTCATCGGCGAGCTGCTTTTGGACGGATCTGCCGCCAGCCTCCTGTCACACCCTGGCGTGGCTCCGACTGCCTCGCTAGTTGACGTCGGCCGGCCGTGCCGATATGGTGTCACGGCGCAGGTGACCCTTCGCGGCCACCGGCTTTCGTGACACGTTTGCGCGCGGCTCCCATGGCGTCGAAACCTTAAGAATACGGCTCGATGCTCTCTTTTCCTCTGTGCTGACTGCCCTTCCTCTCTTGTTCCTCATTGACGAACACCCTGCATCAAATCAGTGAATTCACTTCTAATCGCACGCAGTCTTCGTGAGACGCTGTTCGCAGAGCGCCATTGGTCGACTACCAAAAGGGTCTAGCCTCACTGCAACTCATTTCGGAGAGCTGCAGCGTTCGCCAGTGCTGTGTCCGCTTTTGCCGGGCTCACTTTTATCTGGCCGTCTGCAATTGCGCAACATCCATCTCTTGAGGCAGCAAATGCCTTTCCGCCACGAAGGGAGGCCACCCTAGCCCTCGCCGTCCACGAATTCGAAAGCACCTCCGTACGCATATCTTGACTACCCTATAGCGGCTTCGATATGCTCATCGGCACGTCCGCAGAGATCATCCCGCGTCGTGATTGGCAAGGACAGTCCTCAGAGGCATTGGTCCACCGAACAGTAACCTCTGGGCCCATACCACAGCACTGCAAATACAGCACACCGAAGATGGGAGATATCGTGTCTGCCCCAAGAGACGGGCCACCACAGTTCAAGACAGGCACTTGCAATTGCCAATGCACATGTAACAAGAGGAGTCCCAATCGTGGAGAGGAAGGGCTGGGAATAGAGTCGGACTATGTCATCCTCGACGACTCCGGGGCCTCAGAGGACGAAGGATTCCCACACGGAGAAGAGGGTACCGAGGGATATCCACCGGCGTTCCATTGGCGTTGGAGTGAGGTAGGAAAGCACGTCGACAACCGATTTGGAGGGTTCGATATGACCAGAGACGGATTTCAACATGCGGACAGCGAGAACTGCGAGCCGCTGCGACGGTCGATGATCCTGAGGGACTTGTCTGCGATTAATCGGACCGGGACACCGACTTCCCTGGCCAATGAGGCCACCAGTGGAGAGGCCAGCATATCGGGCTCCGGTTTTCTTCCGGTGCGAAGCGACACACCGCAGAGCCTGCTGCAATATAGCCACATTGGCTCCTGGGATGAAACGTCGCAGACACCTGGATACCACTTCACCGGTCAGCAGCTATGGCTGAATCCATCGAGATGGTCGCAGCGGTACGACTCGGGACACCTCGGGTATCCTCAGGGGATTCGTGATGAGGACATGAAGTAGGCACCTGAGCGGGTCGGTGCATGTTACGGCGGGTGTCTCTTTGTATGATAGCGGGCGGCGTTATGCGAGTGCAGTTGCGTTCTGACCGGCGGATAGCGTGGGCTTCCTTAGTGTATGAACAGCGCGTTGTATCTTTGTTTAGTCCTTTGTTCGCGGGTTGCAATCGACTTTGTTGCGTAGGCGAGTTTTCCCGAGAACGGCTCGTCCTTTCCCATGTATCTTAGCTATCGCAGCTGTATCGATACCTTCTCTTGTTGGCAGCTACTTCGACGATTCCGATGGTCCGGAGAGGTCGACCCAAACACTGCGGCTAGCTTCGAAAGGGTCTTCGGGAAGGTAAAGTACGGGAAGGATGCGTGTCCTTCACCCTGTACCTGCTTGTCGCGACGAACATGCCTGTTTGCGTCAGCCGTTGGACCAAAGGGCCGGCGGTGCAGCGCGTTTCACGCTGCAGGGAGCTTATGAAGGGGAGCGCGGCGCTCGACTGCTTGCATCTGTTGAGGCCCGGAAATAAAGCGTTGAAACGGGTGGCGAGCTTGCGCGCCGCGACCCGGGCGGGCGGCCAGCTGCATCTCGTGTGAGATAAGACAGCTGCCCCGCGCAGGCGGATCTGCACAGCGCGTATCCGTGGGGCGAGGGGCCTAGCGCTGTGGGGGGGCGGGCAGGAGATGCAGTCTCGACTCTCGTGTTCTGCTGGCTGGGCGCCACCGGGGGCAGCACAGCTGGCCTGAGTCAACGCCGTGGTGTGAGAAAACATGGGCGACACGTAACGCGCGATGCCGGCAGCGGAGCCGAACGGCGTCCCAGGAGGCGGGCGCTCTGTTTGCGGTGAGGGCGCCGCCGGACAGCCACGAGCCGCGCGACGCCCCACACGGCTCGCCATCCGCACGCTGCCCGGCGCATCACCGCGAGGCGGCCGCGGGCGGGCGGCGCGGCGCAGGGCGTCGACGGGCGCGCGCCATTCGCTCACCGCATCGCGCAGGGCGGCGCAGGCGAGACTCCTGCTGCTATCGCGGCGCGACACCGGGGTCGCTGCGCTGCTGGGCCCGGCCGGCGCCTTAGCTTGTTCTCGGCCATTCCAGGGTGCGCGCAGCCCCAACCGCGCGCTGTGTGGGAGACGCCGCTGGAGTACTTCTTCCATGCCAGGCCTGTCCCTGTCTCCGCGCTCTGCGACTCCCGCAGCGCCCGTCCTCTGTCCTTGGCCCGCCCACGATCGCGCCTGGGGCTGATTGAGCCAGCTGTTGGGCGGCCCCCGTTGATTCCTCCGATCCTCCCTCGCCCTGCGCGCCGCCGCCGTTGCCGCAGCGCCGTCCACGCCTATCGCCGATTCCACGACCTTCTCTGCGCACCGCGGCCGAGCTGAGACTCTCCCGCGCGCAGCAGCACCACGCGCCCGCCGGTCTGGGGGACAGACGGAGAACAGTGGAGCCCCAGGCCTCCTGACCGTATATTTCTGTCGCTGCACGGCCGCGGCGAATACGGGAGGAGCGAGGCCTCCTGCCTTTTGACTCCCGCTGCACCCCTCTGCGACTTACTCCCGCCCTGTATCGCGCGGCCGCGGCAGCGGGTGTAGTCAACTGCCCAGCGAGATCCTCACCTCCGCCATTGGTCCCCGTTGCTGGATCCTTGATCCGCCCGACGCGCGGCTCCACATTTCTCGACGTCACCGTCGTCGGCGCACCTCGTCGACTTTTCATGACACAGGGCCTGCCCAGCTCTCTGTAGCGCCAATTCTGCTCCAACAACGCCGCCGCCGCCTGCATCCACCTGTCCACTCGCGCGCTGCGTCCATCAGCACCCTCGCCGAAGGTCGGTCCTCCGCATCCGCGCCACTCCTGAGCCCCTTTTGGCTCTGGTACGCATACTTGGGGACGTGCTTCTGACGATACCCGCCAGGCACATACGATCATCTCTGGACTTTTCTCGGTCCTGTGAGCGCATTTCCGGCCCTATAAGTCCACACGAGCCCTGCACGCCGCCCTGCCACGCGCAGCCTGCACGCCGTTCCACCATCAGACCACCGGCCAATTGGCAACGACGAAAAAGAGCTCGGCATCTGATTGTCTTGTGGCTGCAGCTGCTTGCGCACGCGACAGCTCTGGAGCGCTGTTCCGATTCTTCCCGAATACCGTCCACCCCGCAGCCGGTCGAGCGCCAATCGTCGAGCTCCTTCTCAAATATAGCTTGGGACATGCTTTGGTGGATTGGGGATAAGGGCGTTTTATGACGGAGCGACTATTCTTCCCATCATTTTGCGGATCCGGATATAGACTGGCCCAGGCTTCCACGTCTGTAGAACTGGCCACAGACTGCATATTGTATTCTTATTTTCCAGGATTGCCCGGCGACTGATTCAACCTAGTCGCCATGTCTTCTTCACCACCACCAAAGCGGCGCTTCGTACCGGAGCCTGTCGAGACTACGACCAAATCTTCGCGAAGATTTGTGCCAGAGCCTGTGGAAACGACGACCAAATCATCCAGAAGGTTTGCGCCGGAACCTGTGGAGACAACCACCAAGTCGTCGAGAAAGTTTGCGCCGGAACCGGTGGAAACGACAGTCAAGTCAAGTCGCAAATTCGCTGTCGAACCGGTCGAGACGACAACCAGAAGTTCGAGGAAATTTGCCCCGGAACCCGTCGAGACGACTGTCAGAAGCAGCAAGAATAAGCCGGAGCCTGCAGCTGATGCTGCACCCCGGAGACGGTTCGCTCCGCAGCCCGTTGAAACGACCACGAGAAGTAACCGGAACGGAGTTGCGCATAGAGCCAACGGCGCTGACGTGCGGAGCGCTGATGCGAGCCTATCCGACGCCCCGGCCACTCCGCAGATCGACGCTTCCCCGCAATCAGGAACGAGGCCTCGACGCAAATTCGCGCCGCAGCTCATCGAAACTGCCAAACGTACCAGAAAAGCAGGTGATGTCGGTCCTGCGGTCAACCAGGCCGACAGGACCGAAGCAACGCCCGAGGAGGGCTCCGGCAAGCGGCTACAGCCTCCGCAAGCATCTGTACCGCCTGCAAGCTCCCCCAACAACTGTCTTGCCCCTGTTCCTCATCTGCTGGAGGCCCGTCGGATCGGCATTCCCCTGCGCAGCGACTCGGTTGGCAGCAACCGCTCCCACTCCTTCAGAGTTCCTGACTTGGATACTATAGAATCATCTGAGTCAGAAGAGGAAGGCACCCCATCGTTGTCCACATCCCCATCTGCATCAGACTCGGACCAGTCGTACTCGTACAACCATGCGACGCGGCTAAGAGAGAGCGTGGACGAGCGCTTCTCGGGCTACTTGCTGGAGATTGCAGCAAAGGCAGCTGAAAAGCAAATGAGAGAAGCAGCGATGGCAGCGTTTCCCAATGACGACCACCATGAGCCTGTCGATCACTTCATTGCGCACGAAGAAGAGGATGTGGTGGTTGAAGGTGCGGATGGTGCGACCGAGGAGCGTCGCGAGTCTTTTACGAAGGTCAACTGGGAGCTTATGGCTATGCAGAAATTCACAGAAGAAAAGGCCGAGAAGGAGGAGGTTGAGAAGGTCGAGAAGGCTGAGAAGACTAAGAAGGCTGCAGAGCCCACAAAGAAGAACATTTGGGGCGAGCCTCAATGGGGAACGCCGTCGACAAAGAGCCCATGGGGAGATGTAGGTCCAAAGAGCCCTTGGGGAAATCCGGCAGCGGAACTGTATGCCACCCAGCGGGGCCGCCAGGATGAGAGAGAAATGCAGGGAATGCAGCGAGGGGCAAGGCCGCCAATGCTCGGCGGTGATATCGTCTTTCCGCGCTGTCCCTCCCCCGAGCCTGCAAAGTTTGATGTCACCCAAGGTTCCGAAGCATTGCGAAACTCGATGTGCTATCTTACCGAGCAAAGTCAGCCCCAGGAACCCCAAGGCCTCTGGCGCTGTGCCCAGAAGGAAGGGGAACCACCCAAGCAAAAACCAGCCAAAGGAGAACGCCAGAAGCCGCCTTCACTGTGGTCCTCTCCTGGCAGCCGCCCACCAAGTCCGGGCGGTTTGTGGAAAGGATGCTGCCTTGGACCCGGCTCGAGAGAAGGCACCAAACAAGCAGGCATGCTCACGCCGCGCATCGAGGTCGACAATCCCTTTGACAGTCCACCCCCGACGCCGGCGAAAGCGCCACCATCTCCACCGCCTTCAAATCCGGATATAGCGACCATCGACGACAAGCTTAGCGCTCAGCAAGCCCTTGAAGAGGAATTCAGTGACGCCTTCGTGACGCAGGTGTATAACTACCTCTCCCTAGGCTACCCCTCGCTGGCACGCAAGTTCGATGACGAGCTCAGCAAGATTAGCCGCATTCCGGTAGAAGAACTCCGGCAGGACGACGAACTCGCACAGGCAAGGGGATACATCCGGCTCGGGGACGACAACAACGCCAAGGACGCGGGCATCACCGAGGACACCTGCATGCGCTGGCGAGCGCTGCGGGTATACATTTACGAGTGGGCAAAACAGCAGCCACGCTTCTTGCATGCGGGCCACGCGCTTGGTGGTTTCGGTGTCGCTGCCCGCCGCGGCAGTTGGGCGTGGTAAGCGTCCATTTTGGGTGGGAGCAACTGTCTGGTGGCAGCTGGTGCCAAGGGGCTTTGGAGCATTGGAACGCCTTGTACACACTTTTTAATGGCTCCTCTTGCGGTAGAGGACTGGGAGCGCTTTCTTTCTGACATCGAGTACTAGCATTTGGCCGGCGTTTGTCTTTTCTGAGTTGCTCCGGGAAAAGCGAGCATGGCGTTGGACGTGTGTATGTACCTATTTGTTTCCGGTGGGCCGCAGGAAGGGCACCAGGACGGCTGGCGGAGTGAGCGCAGATTCAAATTGACAAAGACTTCCCCCTGAGCAAACGACGATGTGTGTGGCGGCTGCGGGTGCTGGAGCATCGACGGCACCGCGGCTCGCACCATGGCCCCGCGGCGTCCTGTCCCGCACTGTCGGGCCGGCCTAAATCTCGGCGCGGCGCACGGGCCCCGTGTTTCGTCGCGCGACGTGAGCTTCTGCCCGCGGCGCACCCTCGCCCTCTACACCTCCACACCCTCTCCGACACAGCACCGGCCAACGCCCGCGATCCGGCCGCCGCGCCGGCCTCCGTCACGATGCAGCTGTCTGCCGCGGATATGAAGCTCTTGAAGAGCACCAAGTTCCCGCCCGAGTTCGAGGAGAAGGTCGACACGACCAAGGTGCACATGGAAATCTTGAAGAAGTGAGTCCACCCCCGGCTCCTCCCAACGCCGGTGCTGACTGCGACAAGCTGGATCGGATCCAAGATCGCGCAGATCCTCGAGACGGATGATGACATGGTGGTCGACTTCATCTACAACTTGCTCGATGAAGAGCGCTACGTATGTCTTCTTCCCACCGCCTCGCCGCCCCGCTGCCCGCCCCGCTAACACTCTGCCGTGCAGCCGGACCCGAAGAAGCTACAAATTGCCCTCGGAGGCTTTCTGCACAACGATGCTCCGCGCTTCGTCAAGGAATTCTGGAACCTGTGCCTCAGTGCCCAGAGCAACAAGGACACACTTGGCGTGCCTCGAGAGCTTCTGGAGATGAAGAAGGACGAGATGAAGGAGAATATCGTGAGTACCCCTCGCCTGCCTCACATGACCACAGCTGACTGGGTGTTGCAGAAAGCACAGGAGAAGGCCGCCGATGAGGCTCGCAAGCGCCGCGATCACGAACGCGAGCGTGAGGAAGACCTTGAGCGCATCCGTGAGAGGGAGCGCCGCGAACGCGAACGCGAGCGTGACCGCGATCGTCCTCGTGGCAGGGGCCGTGGCGGTCGTGGAGGCTCTGCTTACTCGTATCGTCCTGGACGCTCGCGCTCACGCTCTCCCTACCGCCGTGCTCCTGACGATTACCGCCGTCCTCCTCGTACGGACTCTTACGTCCCAGCCGGTCGTGGCAGGCGCAGGGACTATTCGCCCCGCCCGTCCATCTCGCGCAGCCGCTCTCGCTCCCGCTCTGAGACTCCGCCGCGCCGCCGCCGCCGCCCTTCGTACAGCCGCTCGCCATCACGCTCGGTCACTCCTCCCCGTCGCACCTACGGCAGTCGCTACAGCAGAGACAGGTCCCGCACACGCAGTCCTGTCGGAAGATCGAGGCGGGCGAGAAGCCCCGCCCGCGGTGAAGATCGAGCCCGACCTTCCGTGTCGCCCGAGAGATCTCGCTCACGCTCGCCTAGACGCCGCCGCGGCAGAGACCG
The DNA here is from genome assembly GCA_037356115.1 of Neofusicoccum sp. Z2. Lineage (NCBI taxonomy): Eukaryota > Fungi > Ascomycota > Dothideomycetes > Botryosphaeriales > Botryosphaeriaceae > Neofusicoccum > Neofusicoccum sp. Z2. The sequence goes on from JBAWJY010000015.1 coordinate 139,026, forward strand.
TTCGCCTTCGGCTGTATCTGCCAGTCGCTCACCACCTCCGCGCTCGCGCAAGGATCGGTCCCGGCGCCGCCGCTCCTCTTCACCAGCCACGTCTCGTTCACGCAGCCCTCGCCGCTCCGATCGCAAGCACAAGAGATCTCCTTCCTACTCCGACGACGACAAAGACAAGCGCGCTGATGTTCGCAAGGACCGTGACCGCCATGACCACCGTCGCAGGCACAGCTTGAGCAAGAGTCCAAGCCCTCGCAGGGATGTGAAGCGTCGCCGTTCCCCCGACAGGTACGAGCCAGAGAAGAGGCGCAGGAACACTTCGTCCGCCGAGGCAAGCCCTCCAAGAGATGCACGCAGGCCTTCTACGACTTCAGATGCGTCCATGCATGATGTACCCGGTGGCATGACGGAGAAAAAGGTTGGTGATTGACTACGTGGCCCACATCATTCTTTGCCAAAATTTCCAAGTGCTTTCCCTTTACATCAATGAAGCCTTGTATCAATAGGCAGAGATAGACGAATCAAAAGGTTGATTCTACCACACCTCCCCTACACATGCACTGATTCTGCGCGATAAATTTTACCGGACGACATGGTGTACTTGCGTGGTTGTTCTTAATCGAAGCTTCCGATGCCTCCGAAGCCCACGCATCCACTTCGCACCACTCATCGCCGGGTGCCGGCGTCGGTGAGCATGAGGCGCGCGAGAAGGCTGCCAAGCGCAACTGTAACCTACTCATCTATATTGGTTAGTTGATCAATATCGTCAACCGTCCTCAGGAACGCAATTGCCTGCACAGCTAGGCCTCGACTGTCATCTGAAGACGACATGGTGGCCTCACAACTTTCTCAACATGACTTCCTTCCTTTTTCCGGGTGCAGCAGTTTCGGATGAAGCATAAGTTCATAAAGGGATGGTTTACGTGTACTATATAGTTTCACCAATGCAAAAGACCATGATCTGGGATCTTCCGACACTTGCAGATGATTTGCGAACTTTGACACTGGGACAAGTCACTTTCGGCTCGTTGGAGCGCATGTGTGTGGTTATTCATTAAAGATAAGATCAGCGTCGCTTCCAATTTTGCCCTTTGTCGCACAGCAATAACATAGGGCTGAGCCATTCAGCACTCCTCGCTGAAGATCGCGTGTCCGGCATGGCCCTCGTACTTGACCTGAATCTTCATACTTTCAAGCACCGCACGCTTGCAATCCGGACGCCGCACATCCATGCCAACGAAGGCGCCGTGGGTGCTCTCCCACTCGTACGGCGCGACGGCCTTCCACATGGCGTGGATCTCCGCCGGAGACAGCGGTATCATATTGGGAATGGACCACATGAATGAGTAGGATGTGGTACCCGGGGGACGGTCATGGTGGTAAAGCCCGGACTACTCGATCGTAAAGAAGGGGTAAAGAGGTTAGATAAGATCCGGATATAGTCAAAGACGAACGTTTGTTGAGGGGAGAGATTGCTACTCACAGGAACCGTGACGAACGTGTCGGCAATCATGAGGTGTTTCTTCCAAAGCAGCACCAGGCTTCCAGGGAAATGGCCGCCGGTCTTGATGGCGGTCACCCCGGGAAGGATGGTCTCGGTGCCGGCGGTGATGAGGCGACGGGAGGGGTTCGTGGTGGAGTCGGCGCGGTTGAACCACGAGACGTCTTCGGCGGAGGTGTAGATTGGCACGTTGAAGACTCGCGCCCATTCAAGATGGGTCGTGTAGTAGTGAGGGTGCGAGATGACTATTGCGCGGAGGGGCCCGCGTGATTTGATCTTTTGATCGTTAGGAACGGTGTCTAGTATGAATGAGGAATATGGTGGGGACTTGGCGGAGAGGAGGGAATGGGGGCATACAAACTCAATGGTCCTGTCGTCAAGATAGGTGATCAGGTCCCAGAGGACGTTTCCTTCCGGCGTCTCAACAAGAATCGCCCTCTGCCCGATAGCAAACTTTCCAGAACGTCAGTGTCAAGAAAGGAAAAAACTGATATCAACGCTCTGCACGGCGTCCTATCAAATAGAGAATTGAGGCATACTTTTGGCTCTGTCCAAATGGACCACATACTCTTCTCTTCCGCATCCTGCTGCCATTTGTTCTCGTACTTTCCGCGCAGGTCAGCCAAGCTGGTCCACTTCTGGCCTGTCGGCGGGACGAATTGGCGCGGATCCTGTGGCGGAGAGTCAACACCTGGCCAGTACAAACCATTGTTGCTGAAACATACGTCACATATTCTACAGGCTGGTATAGGGCTCTCGGCCGGCACGTCGAATTGCGTGCCACATGTGTGGCAAATAAGGAGGTTCTCTGCGTCTGTCATGTTGGAAGAAGCTGCTGCCTTTTTGGCTGAACAGGGCAAAGGCTACTTATGGCAGCGGAGACTGCGGGGCTAGTGCGGGCTCGACAAAGGTGGGGTCTCCGAGTGAAGTCATCAGATGCCCATCTATGCAAGAGTGGGTTCGCAAGCACCACATTCGAAAACCCCCCAACACTAGAACGCGAATATCCCGTAATCAAATTCATGGCATTCTAACCGTGTGGTCTGTTCGCATACTATCGCAAAGATGCATACGGCGTTGAAGCGTTCATATGGAGGTGAAGAGCGTATTTCTTACTGCACTCTCACATTCGGATGAAGCTTCAACTCGTCATGTATAAACTCCTATAGTGGTGCAATACCAAATTGATCTAGCAGTCGTAAACTCATTCTGTTGTGCCGTGTAAGGTATCTCAATCTCCAACAAACACCTGGAAGCCAACCGTCACAGACATTCCCGAACTCATATCTCAGGCGTAATTCAGAACGCCTTTGATAATCCAGACTTCGCCGTTGGCGACCTTATCGGCAATGCTGGCAACCTCGACATCGCCAGGTTGAAGCTTTAGAGGAACATTAGATAGAGCCTAGACAGAGGCTGCTGCGGACGAGCTTACAATCTTCTTGCCATCCTTGATCTCGTACCAGACAGTATTACCGGCCAGTGTCTCAATTTTATGGTTCTCCTTCCACGGGCTCTCCGGCACTATGTGCGCGTTGACGAACCGCTCCAGATTCTTCTGCGCACGGCTAGACCCATCGCTGCCCTCGTAAGCATTTGCGCCTAGGGCCTGGTAGTCCCTAGGATCCTCCCACGGCTTGCGGGGCAGGCTGTGGATGGCACTGTTCTCCGGCGCAAGGATGGTGGCGTTCTGGGAGCCGTCGTCGAGCCGGGCGGAGACGCTGTCGACATCCCGCGTAAAGCCGCTGAAAATATTGATGCTTCTATCTCTGCCGACCACGTCCGACAGGATGGGCGCATCGGAGGGCTCGTTCGACGAGGAGGGAGGCATGACGACACTCGGGATATTGAAAGAGGGCACCTGTTCGAGCACTTGGTCGAGCTTTTGCCGCCACAGAGGACCAGCCCGGGCGGAGGTAGCGAGGAAGAGCGAAGATGTGAGCAGAGAGCCGAAAAGAAGAGAGTGCCGCATCTTGGTGTCGAGTTGTCCGGTTTATGGAGCCTGCCGCCCGCGTGGGGAGACCGCCATGCCCCGGCCGTGCGTCATCGGGCGCGTTGCTATCTTATCGCCACGTGCCAAGCCGGTTAGCGCGCTTTCTCTCGCGCGCCCGAGCTTGTCGTCACTTCTTTCTTCAGCTCCGTCGCGTCGACCCACACACAACATTCACGGAGCCCGACGCGGCTGGTCTCGCCGCTACGCTCCCGTCGCGAAGCTCACCAGGCGCGGTACGCCGGCCACCCACTATGAACTACTCTTTCCCCAGGATCGTGATCACGGAGGTACGTCTTTCGTGAGCCAGATGCCGGTTGGCCGTCAAGCTTACCACCGTTACAGGACGATCTGCGCGAGTTCCACCGCAAGCATTTTTCGAACGCCCCTGCGCCGATCCATTTCTTTTCCGCTACCTGCGGCGCTGTCGCGGCTACCCAACCCGCCCTTGAGCAGCACGCTTCTGACGCGCTCACTTCCCTGACGGCTTCTGACTCCGCGCCCACTGCCACGAAGCGCAAGCACGATGAGTACGAAGATGAGGCTGGGTATGAGGACGAGGGGGATGATGGCCTAGGCTACTACCATGATGGCGTCAAGCGTACTCTCACCGACGAGGACGTCGCCTTCTTCCGTCGCTCTGAGATCTTGCAGATGATTAAAGATGCGAGGCGTCGCATTGCGGAGCGTGATGAGCGTGAGAGCGTCGAGCAGGATGAAGAGCGTGAGCTAGATGCCGGTCATGGGCATGGAGAAGATGAGAAAGAGAGCAAAGACGGAGGAGCCCAGCCCAAGTCCCTTGCTGAACTCGAGGTGGCTACGTTCGATAGCTTGCCGATTGCTGCCCCTGAGGCTATCGAGACCAACCAGACAAGCGAATCAGCTACCGACTCGCCTACCACTTCTGCCTCTGCCTCTGCCTCGAAGCATACCCGTAAGCGCTCAGAAATTCCTTATGAAATGACAAGGATAACTACAACGCAGGCGAAAAAAGGCAAGAAACGCAAGCGGGCGGCTCGGCACATAGAGCCGCGACCGATTCCCTCTGAGAATCAAGGAATTACGTACCGCAGAATCGCTCGCGAAATGGATGAGCAACAGAGCGAGTCCATCGAGCTAGACTACTGATTGATTGTATTCGGAACACGCCAGCATAGTGCATGTAGGGAACTCAGCATACGCTGTGTCTTGACTGCACGGTCAGCCCAAGAAGGTACGCCTGTTCAAACCACACTACACAATTCCCGCATGTCATGATGAAAACCTTGTATCGTCATCCTTAGGCGTAGATCGAGACGCATGTTGTGCGCCCGTGGGAGGAACGTCTGTTGTGCACTTGCTGCACACCTGCACGGGACCTCGGGAGCCACATGGGCAGTCTTGATACTGCCGAGTAATCTTCTCTCTGATTGTTTGACATCACACCAATTTTTTTTTGAGGAAAGTCGTTTCGAACAACAAAGCTGATGTAAACAATCGTAGGTCTTGACTGCACCGGGCATGATTCTAAACCCAGTTTCGACGGGCTGGACTTATACGATACCCCAAAAAGCGAGAAGAAAGATGAGGCCCATCAGCCGTTGTCTTTGATCATTATGGTTAATACGCATCTACCCAAACAAGCGGCCCTCTTCCCGGACTGAGGAATCTCGAGTTGAGTATGAGGAGGGGCTTCTCATACCCTTTTTTTTTTTTTTTTAAGGCGGCCTCGATTTGAGCGGGAGCTCTTTAACGCTGCAATGATTTCAGCGAAACGTTGGCCAGCCAATCGAGTGGAGCGTGGCCTCCAATATGAGTAGCATGAAAATGAAATTCAAATCCAGTTATATGGTAAACAACCACACTTGGTTGCTATGGCGTGATGAGCGTGACTCGCAAACGTCCAGAGACCCTGCATGATGAAAGAGCCTCACTCGCCCGCCCCACGTCATTCTTTGACTCAAAACTACTCAACACGGTTTTCTCTCGCAACAAGCTCAGACAACACTACAATGGCAGCTAGCACCATGTCCGCCAGCACGCCCAATGGCGTACCGCCGCCTGCGACGAAGTCTGTATGGGCCGACAAATACCGTGGGGTAAGCATCGCCCATCGCATGTTATCGTCGGCGGGGCCCCTTCCACCCGGCACCCCTCAGCCCACCAGCCCCGCGTCATGCGGCCTCACTTCCGATAGAGACAAGCCAGCTTACGCGCACTCGTCAACCTCAAGACTGACATGACCCGCAGGCCACAGTCGAAGACCTGGACCCGCCGTCCGCGCTGTCCGTCTCGCCCAGCGACCCCATCTCGCACGCGCTCATGTCGGCATTCGAGCGTGACTACACGCACCTGACTGTCGTGTCGCCGGAGAACCGCGCGCTACTCGGCTATCTCAACATACCGCGCCTCAAGGAGCTGCTCAAGGAGGACAAGGTGCGCGAGCAGGACCCGGTCGAGGCCGCCATGCTCCGCTTCCGCCGCAAGGGCCGCGTCTACAAGGTCATCACCATGGACACGCCGCTCGAGGAGCTCGAGGACTTCTTCGAGGGCCGTGGGACTGGCGACCAGAAGCAGGATTTTGCCGTCGTTACCGATGCGAGCAGGCGCTTTGTGCTGGGCGTGGCGACGAGGTCGGATTTGGAGGAGTTCGTGAAGAGGAGACCCTAAGCTGAAGGATATGGATGTGATGGGAGTCGAAAGCGTGCATTTGGCTGGGTGAACAGCATGGAAAAGGCGTTTGGGGTCTTTGCGGTGTGGGCAAGGCATAATATCAGGAAACTTGGAATTTGATACGCCAAAGTCGGGCCAAGTCTGCACGTACGGTCAGGCCGGTTTTCAACACGAGGCCCGCGGTCATAGTCTGAAATATATCTTCTCTCGCCCCCGCCGATCATCCGCTATGTGCTTTGCAGGTGGCACGATGCATCGAGAAGATTAGCTCTGGGATAGCTCTCTCCATGCTGGAGACCGCGCGCTCCGGAGAGCCTATATTCTCGGCGAGAATCGAACAATTTGTACGCTACGTATACAAATCGCTTTTCTAATCCCGAACGAAGTGTCTTGAGGCCCCTGCTTCCTGATTTAATGTTGCGTGGTTCTCTAGATTTAGATCTGGCTTCGATAAGCGTGTGGACGGCCGCATACGATCGGGATAACGAGTCAGATCAAAAATCTCATGCGCTCCCACCCCAAGATGCAAAGGCAAATTAATCGACTCGCATCGTGTATCCGCGATGAAATTTTGGGATTGTCCCGCTCGACTCGCTCGTAGCGGGCTTCACGTGCTTTGACTAAGCGAGTCTCTCCCGCCCGACGTCCATCGGGTCGGACACGCCAGCCCTGCACACCCAAGTACCAGATCACAATCAGCCTCGAACATTTTCGACAGCCTTACGAGCCTCATGTCCATCCAGCCATCTCGCCGCCCGCCTTGCACCAGCCAGTGCGCAGATATTTTTGATCGAGCGTTTCGCGCCTGTGGGCCCCGGATCCCACAGCGCACCTCCGCGACACGAGAGAGATTGCCTGTCCACCGCCGCGCGATCTCGGGCCCCCTTCAAACGTCCGGAAACATCTCGAGATCACCCGCTCGGTCGTACTTCATGTGCCTCGCCGAATCTACTTCAAACCGATGACTGGTCGCATCGAACATCCCAGTCCGCCGCCAGGAACAAACACAAACTCGTACACGCGGTGTTGGACATCGTGCATTAGCGCTGTGTAGATGGCCGCATCTCTCGGCTGGAGCAAATTGCGGCGCTCCGCACTCGTTGGGTCTTGATCGCCCATGTTGGCGTCGCTGGACACTGAAGCTCTCGCTGCGAGAGCTACCCAGTTCCGACCAGGCGGCAGTATGCGCTGGTTGGGAAGAGTGCTCTGAGACTTGAGTCCCTTTCCAAAAAGAAAAAAAAAAGCCCTAGAGAGTTCTCCCTTCAGACAACATCGTAAGTGCTGCAGATGGAAGACATCCAGGCGGACGCGCTAGGGCACCTATAGTGGAAGCACTCGTCCAAAGTTGGCACGCGCAAGCAGCGTTCGGTAAGCTAGAATTCTCTTCCCCCGGACTGGTTTTTTGATCTTTATGTCTCCACCGTTCCTCTTGTCTGTTGCTTCTACTCGTCTCGAATTTCCGTGTTTCCTTGCCGTAGAATCTATTGATTGCTAAACCCGGCAATCAAATGCGAATTGCGTTGCGCGTCTGCTTCTCGTTCTCTGGTATTTCAGGGCACTGAAATACCAATTTCCTCGCATCAATCCCGCTGTTTCTTTTTCCTCAAGTCTCCTCAATATCTCATGATGGAATATATGATGCCTTCCCCCAAGCTTCGTATAAAGCAGAGACGAAGAAGTGGTTTTTGGAGGGTCCGGTCAAGAGCAAGGCAACATAGTATGCATGTGGATTCAGGCTTTCATGCCGGGAAGCGATGGCATCGTCTCTATTCGGCAAGTACTCTGGCGCCTGGTCCCCCCCGAGTGCATCAGTTAACGTGTGACAGATTCCGACTTGCTGCCGGAGCCGCCGGCCATCGAGGTAGCCAAAACCAGACAGCTCTATCGCAGGATGCTTGGCGCGTCGCCCTGTATGGTAGGCTGCGGCGCGGTTTCGTCGACCAGCGCGCGTGCGGCGAAGGCTTGCGGGCTGAGGCAAAGCTACCCCGCTTGGGCGGACACCCCTCGACGAGAGCTTTGTGCCCAGAGACGGTACGATACGGCGCAGCTTGGCCGACAGAGACTCGGTGAGGCGAGGCGCAGGCAACGACTGGCGCTGTCACGCTCGCAGGCTGCCGCGCGGGAAGCTCGGGCGCTGGTGACGCGCTCCCTCAGCGAAGCGAACCTTCCGCCCGCCCAAGGCTGTCGCCCACAGCACCACCACAGCGCGCGCGCCGCTCCGACCGTCGACACGCGCAGCTCTGCAGCACGACCCGCACACGCTCTGCACGCCCGGCGCAATTGGCAGCACTGTTCGGCGGTGTTGTGTCGCGCATCGCGTTGTAACGTCCGTTCGCGTCGCGTCGCCGCCTTGACTAAGCACCTGGGCACATTTTCCGTCGTCGTTCTTCCCCGACCTTCTGAAAACTCCCAAGGCCCGTCCTCCACCCTTCTCAACCCACGCCGCGCCATCAACCTCATCGCCTTCCATCCTCCCACCCCACCTCGCCATCATCGCAACACCCTCCCCGTCGCGCTCGCCGCCTGCGACCCTTGTTTACGCCAGCCGCTCACGCATTTACGCGTCGTCCTCGAGTCGATCACCACCAGGCTCGTGCAACCAATCGATCGCGAACAATGGCCGACCAGCCGTCCGCGCCGGCTGCTGCCGCTGCCCCCAAGCCTGACGACGCCCCCGCACCTGCTGTCGAGGTGAGGGCCACCACCGCCGACGCAACCCCGGACGGCGTGCCAGCCGCCCCCAAGGAAGATACGAAGGCTGAGGAGACCTCGGAGGGTGAGTGGCACCACGAGCACCCGTCTCACGTTAATCTACTGACGCTGCGTCATCTCCCTCAGCCAAGCCTGCCGCCGAGGAACCTGCTGCCAGCACCACCGAAGACCAGGCCACCCAGGAGAAGGATGGCGACAACGCTGAGGATAAGGAGACTGGTTAGTGCAGTCGCAGGAGGATCCCATGGGTCTTCTCTGTCACCATAGCGTGAAGGTCTGCTGACAATTCGCAGGGGCTGAGGCTGGGGAAGATGCTAACGGCGCACCTAAGACGAATGGCAGACGCAAGTCCACAGGTGGTGCCTCGGACAGCAAGGGCAAGAAGCTTAGCAAGAAGAAGTCCATGGTCAACCTCAACCTTGACGTCAAGGCCGGTACCTACTGGTGGGCTAGGATGAAGGGCTACGCTGCCTGGCCCGTTATCATCTGCGATGAGGCAATGCTCCCGGAGTCCCTGCTCACCAAGCGCCCTGTCAGCGCCATCCGTCCCGATGGAACCTACCGCGAGGACTTTGCCGACAACGGTAAGAATGTCCGGGACCGCCGGTATCCCGTTATGTTCTTGGGTACCAACGAATTGTACGTCTTTTCCCCCTGAAATGTCGATTATCCTTATCTCTGACATGATCCCACAGCGCATGGCAAGTCAATACCGAGCTCACTCGCCTTGACTTGGATGAGGTTAAAACCGCAGTTGAGAACAACGAGCAGGGCAAGAGGGCGAAGAACCTCTGGGAAGCCTGGAAGGTCGCTGCCGAGGGCCACGACCTTGAGTACTTTAAGCAGCTTCTCATGGATCACGAGAAGGCCATGGCAGAAGATGCCGAAGAGAGGGCCGCCAAGGAGGCGGAAAAAGCGGAGAAGGCTGCCAAGAAAGCTAAGCGGAAGAGCAAGAGTGGCGAAGCTGAAGATGTCGAGATGGAGGACGCCGCCGATGGCTCCGATACTGCTAGCAAGAAGGGTGCCAAGAAGCGCAAGAAGGAAATTGACGCTGAGGCAGAAAGCGAAAAGGTGAGTTGGCCGTGTTTCTTGTTTCACATGCGTTTGACTGACTGTTTCGCAGCCCGCGAAGACGCCGAAGACCAAATTGAAGGTGAATGGCCCGAAGACGCCTGCGGAATCATCTGCCACCAAGACCAAGAAGACTCCTGCTTCCAAGGCGAAGAGCACCAAGAAGGCTGAGACCGAGACGACCCCGAAGGTTGTTGAGGAGGAATTGACCCCAGAGCAGAAATTCGAGAAGCGCTCGAAAGCCAGTAAGTTACCGTGATTGTCCAGGATATTTGCGGTTTCTAACTACGATGCGTTTAGTTCTCTATCTCCGTCATCGTCTCCAGAAGGGGTTCTTGACACGTGATCAGGCACCTAAGGAGGAGGAGATGCAGCAGATGGCAGAGTACTTCACCCAGCTTGAGTCTCACCAGGAGCTTGAGGAGAAGATCATTAAGGAAACGAAGATCAACAAGGTCCTCAAGGCCATAATCAAGCTCGACTCGATCCCTAAGGAGGAAGTCTACAACTTCAAGAAACGTTCCACCGACCTCCTCAACGCCTGGACCAAGAATCTGGGCGGCGATGCGAAGGCCAATGGTGTTGAAGCAAAGGAGGATACCGCCGAGACAAAGTCTCCTGCAGACAAGACTGCCACCGAGGAGCCCAAGACCGAGGAGCCCAAGACTGAAGCGCCCAATGCGGACGAGCCGAAGGCTGAGGAGCCCAAGACTGACGATGCCACCAAGGATGTGGAGATGAAGGACGCCGAAGAAGCTCCTGCAGAGGGCAAGACTGAACCTGAAAGCAAGGCCAGCGCGGATGGCGATGTTGCTATGGAGGATGCTAAGTCTGCCGAAAAGCCGGCGGCGGCGCCTTCCGAAGGTGCTACGGAAGAGAGCAAGGCTGAGGGTAAGCCCTTCGAGAAGGCTACCGAGGAGGCTACTGCCGCCGCCTAAAGTCACTGGTTCCCAGGCCAAATAGTCCATGGTCAACAACGGTCAACAACAACGGATGGCTCTTCTTCGCCCAAGTGAAGCCATGAGATGCCTCTGGTCGTTACGATCCAATACAAAAAGCAAGTCGATCACTAATGTTTTGAGAGAACCCTTTTTCCCTGCCTTCTTTTTCTTCTGCTTTCGACCACCCCCTTTTTTTTCCTCCGTGCTCGCAGCTGCCCAGAGCTGGACACACCTCTTCTTTCATGGGCTTTTTTTTTCCTCCATTGGATCTGTACATAAAGCGTATACGGCGTGAAACGGCAGTGATGGATGACGGATGGATGCATGCAAAACTGCTTCAAAACAGGGCAGAATCGAGCAAGCGCTGGGATGGATGGACAGGGCTAGATGAAATAAAAAAACCACACTAGTCTTTCGAATTCTTGTCTGTTTCTGTGTGTGCTTGCGTTCGTATGCATGACGAGTCGACGTGCGCTAACCGATGCCCGCGCCAGTGGTGGCAGATGATTGGGCTAGCTGGAACTACCATGTGCATGAGATGAAATCGACAATGACAGGCCCTTTGAAGTCGGTTGAGAAAAATGCAAAGCTCTTGGTTATTAGGTCATTGATGGTTTTGCCTTCCTCGCCTCCAAGATCAGGTTCAGAGAGTCCTCAGGCAGCCGTCAACCCCGCGAAGCCGGGCCTGGAGAGCCTCCTCGCCGCCATCACCCGCCGCCCCTCGTCGGATCACCATCTAGAGAGTTTTTGGGACGCCCGCCACTCCTGGATAGGCATGTTGCGTAGTCGCGTCTAGACTGCGCGGTAATTAATTTTAGGTACCACTAGGCTTAGCGGCGGCCCAAGGGCTTTTGCCTCTCTCCAGGCGGTAATCTAGTACGTAGGTAGGCGCGGCGGATTGGGTCCTGGCCGCCGCGATTTGCACTGGGAGGAGTAAGATATCAAAGGGCGGTTGAAAAGATGCCCTTTTCCCCGTTTCCCTGAAAAGAGATTAATGTGAGATTGGAAGGGGGAAAGGACAAGTCTTTTTTATTTTTTTTTTAACCATTTAGCTACGCATACTAGCATGGTAGAGCTTGAGCATGTACAACCCTAGCTTCCACTTACCTGCACGTGAGATCCAGTAACGCCTCTAGGTTGCCTCTAGACCTTTTGATCATTGGTTGTACAGGCCGGCTTGTTCAAGGGGCGAGGACTCCTTCCGGAAATCCAGCTTTGGTATTAGAATCGTGGGAAGAAAGGTTGAAAGGTTGATTGAAACATTTAAAACAGTATAGCGGCCCAATCTCATCCGATCGGCTGTTCATATTGCAATAGGATTGCTACAAGAGTTCCCATGCAATGAGCTGAAGCATTCACCTGAATGTGAGAGCGCGGTAGCAAATAAGCTCTTCGCAACTAGATCACTGCTGTTTCAAAAGCATGCAAGTCGACCGCAAACTGAGAATCCATCCACGCTACAACAAACGAGGAGGCATGACGGACACTTACGACGCGCGCCACAAAGCATGAACAAAGGATGAAAAACCCTTGCCAGTAGACAAAGGAAGTCGCACCATAGGCGACGGTGGACGAGCAGAGGCGGCAAGGCTATTCGCTCGGGAATAAGAGCCGAGACCTCTTATACCTCCCCCAATTAGCGCTTCTTATCCGGGGCGCCGGCCGGACACGGGGCACATTCGATAGGCCCGGAGCTGAGTCCCGCCTCCCCTCTTCGTACATGGGCCGTGTCGGAAAAAAAACTGACTTCGGTTTTCTTTCCATGTAGCCGTGGATCCCGACAGACGGGGTCATCGCGGCCGAATCGGTTGGCCGTGAGGGCGAGAGTTGGTAGTCGTGTGCGTGTATGGGGGAGGGCCATTTGCGGTTGCCGGAGAACTGTCGCGGCCAGCGCCGCTTCCTGCAGGATTGATTACCGTCGTTGCCGGGCTGTGGGGGGATTCGTCCGCGAAAAGGGACGGGATCTGGAGCGATTGCTTTTTTGGCTTTTTTTTTCCCGAGGGTATCGCGCTGTTGGGCTTGAGGGATGGGCGCCAGGTCTCGGGCTGACGGACCCTGGGTCTTGCCGATTTGCGTCCTCTTGCCTGGATTGGCCTCATGTAGAGCGATGGAAAGTGTATGCCGAAGCGGTCGCTGCCGTCGTTTGGTTTTTATCTTCGGTGCAGGGACTCATAGATGGTCTGGACCGGTGCGGGTTCATTGTTCTGTCTCTGCTGGCTCACCATTTTAGCCCGATGGAACAGGATGCATTGGCGGGAGGGCGGAACGGGCGCCTCGAGACGAGGGAGACTACCCGTTCTGATGTGCGCGTGGTGGACAGCTGGTCTGGAGAAGTGGCGAGAGCGAAGTCGCGGGGCTAGGCGTGTATTTGCAACTGTCGTGGCGAGACGCTGCGGCGCTAATCGTGTCTGACATGGCTACATCGTCGATCGATGAGACTGGAAGACGACTGGTGGAAGTGAGCGGCCAGCCAGCGAGGCGTGAGTACCCGGCGCCGTATCCAGCCACGCCGGCGTCGAAGTTGTTCAGGGTCTTTGCGGCCCGCCGTTGTTTCACGCTGACAGTTGCTGATTGTCGAGCTTCTCTCTACGTCGACGCAGTGTCAGTGGGATGATTAAGTTTGACCAGCGTACCTAGCAGCGGCTCATCCTGCAACCACGGTACGGGACAACTTGCGCAAAAGTACCCGTACCGCCCATCACTTGAAGATCCGGCAGCCGGCATCCGACCAGTCGAGACGGGAAGCGATCAGAAGAAGCCGGCTACTCCAGGTGATGCTGGCTGGACAAGGCCTGCGCGCTCTCGTACGATAACAGCCTGCTGTTGACTGGCAACTATGCTCGTCTAGCCCTGCGTGCAACGCTCTGAAGATGGCACCGTCCCAGGCAGACCCGGAGCCAGCTCCCAATCCATGCGCCTCTGTGACAGCATCCTGTCACAGCAACGGTATCCAAGTCGCCGTCCCGGGCCGTGGAGCGGCTGGCGAACCTCGTGTAACCCAAATATACGTGCTCACGGCCTACGAATGCGGGCTCGTCCACGCAGCGGCCTCCACGCGCCTCCGTTCATATCGAGAAAGAGTCTTCGCTGGCGGGCGCGATCGAATGGTTGGAGCGGCGTGCTGAGCGGCTCTCGCACGCGGGCCTTTGGAGATAGGAATCAGGAGCGATGGCGGAGACGAGAATGGCGAAGGCCAAGGCCGGACGCGTGTTCATCGAGCATGGAGGCTGTCGGTGCGATGATTGTCAAAGAGACGATGGAGATGGGGAGTTTGGCGCTATGTTAACGGCCCAAACGGAAACGAGCCAACCCGAGGTGTCCCCCAAGCGCAGACTCTGCGCTCGAGCCTTCCATTATTCCGGCTAACTACAAGACCTGGCTCCAAAAACACACACGCCGCTCTCACCTCTAAGCCTGAATCACCGCCTTGTTGCCCCTTTTCTGGTCCGAGTGCCTCTGGCGTTAATCCTGAAGGTGGTGGTGGTGTGGATGGTGCGTAAGGCAGGGTTGCCGGCACCAGTGCCAGCGGCAGCAACACCATCGCCAACCACAGCATCAGCATCGCCGCTGGCGACACACGACACGACGGCCTACCTGATATGTCACAAGAACCAAGTCTGATGCACGTATAGGCTCCAGAAGACCACTACGTGCCACCTCCTCCGCCTCCCTTCCTCCGCGCCCGTCCGCCCATCCTTAAGGCTCTGTCCTAGCAACTTTCTCCACTCGCATTCCCAAAGCCTACGATTCTAAAGATATTTCGAGCGGCGGGCAGGAGTAGCGAGGGTGATCGACCAGGACGTGTGGTTACACTACGGTGGCTCCAGGGAGCTGGCTCCAGGAGCTGGTCCGAGGAGTGAAAGGCTTCACTGGAGCTCCGTTTATCGTCGAGTAGCTATCTCGATCTGCAGGAAATGGTGCTCTAGTAGCAATTTCGCGCCGCCTTGCTCATACTGCTGCTTTCTCGGCGCGGTCCTGCTGTCATCTGCTTCTGTACTCGGATGAGGCTACATCTTGTATGCCAAGAAGCCTGAGGAACTCGGAATGAAAATGCAGGCTGCCGGACGAGTCACCAAAGTCCTCGAAAGTCTACAATATCCTCGAGGTATAGGGCATGGCCGACGCTGGACTGCCCGTCAGGGAGTAGTATAGGGCCTAAGTGGAATTCTGAACAGATCGAGCAAAGACCCCTGGAATGAAAATTGCAAGGCGTTGGCGCCACGTTATATCCGCCTACCAGCATTGTGCGCGTGCGGATGATGCGTTCCGCGCAGAGGGAGTATTCGTACCAGTTGGGCATTGCAGCCGGAGCTCTAGTCCTCTCCACATTGTGCTCGCCTGAAGGTGTGCGGGTAGAAGGCCGGTTGTAGACCAGGATGCTGATGATCGTAGAGTCTGGTAGTCCAGCGTCTCTTTGCATGGCTATGGTCGTAGCTCGTGCGGATATCGCGTCGCAAGGATTCAGAACATAGGAAGGATTCAAACTACAGCAGCGCTGTCGACGGACGCTGAAATGCCCTCGATTGGATCGGGCTTACAATTTCCGCAGCAGAAACGGACATGTGCCAGACTCGCGCAGCAAATTGGAATTGAAAGTCATCTTCCCCCGCGCTCTCGTTGATCCTCAGCCTATCATTGCACTGATCGTCTCTTGCAGCGGCTTGGGCTTCCTGCCATGTTTTGCGAGGAGCCTCTCCAGCGTGTTGTCTTTGTTATCGCATTCGTTGTCCCGCAGCGCATCATACGTCTTGGCCCACCAACGGACGTATCCAGGGTCGAGGTCGCGCTGCTCGATGTAGTATTTTTCGTGCTCATCGCGGCTGGTGACCTTCAGCTTGATCTCGTGCCCCTTGGCCCCGGACACCATGGATGCTACGTCCTGGAGCATGACGCTAGTGGTGCTGGACAGCGTAAGCGTAACGCCTGCATAGCCGGAGGGCTGATCGACCAGGATGCAAGCGGTGGCGAGGCCTAGGTCGTCGATAGCGGCCCAGCTGATACGGCCGTCGCCCGCGACGACAATCTCGTCCCTGCCATCCTGGCCGGCCAGGTCGAAGTGCCCCAGATACAGCGGCCACGACTCGTTGTACAGGCCTTCGCGCAGGATGGTGAAGCCGGTGTCGGAGAGCATGCGCAGGAACTCCTCGGTGCGGTTGTGCGCGCGCATGACGCCGCTCTTGCTGGCGCTCCCGAAGCCCAACGACGTGTAGTAGATGTGCTTGACGCCGGCCGCGCGCGCCGCCTCGACGGCTGCGAAGTGGTGCGCCTCGCGGCCCTGGCCGTAGGGGGCGTCGTCGAAGTCCATGCTGATGCGTGGGGTCGACACTAGGAGCAGGCGCTCGCATCCGGCGAAGGCAGCCTCCATGGAGCTCTTGTCGTCATAGCTGGCCTGACGCACAATCACGCCCTGAGCCTTGACCGAGTCCCAGCGCGGGTCGGCCGGGGACGACGAGGTCGAGACGACGATGTCGGCAGGCGGGATGAGCTTGTAGGCCAGCAGGTTGCGGAGGACGGCGCCGCCCAGCTTGCCAGAGGCGCCAGTGAGGACGAGAGTGGGCATTGTGAGTGCAGTCGGCAGGGGAGACGCGGAGACGGAGTCACATTTGAGGACTGCGAAAACAGCAGGTGCGCGCACGGCCACCGCTTCTGGCGGCTTCTAGTGCTCTTATATTGAGAGCGTCACGGCGAGCGGGCACGGTGGAACCAGAGCGCGGGCGGCGCCCACTCGGAAGCGAGGGCGCGAGGCATGGCGAGCAGTAGTGCATGATCGCCGGAGGGTGTTTGCGGTTGCGGCTCGGTGGGCATGGCGACGCGGCGGCGGTCGAGGGCGCCGCGCGCGCCAGGACGGGGAGGCGGAGCCAGCACCGGCTGCAGGGAAGCTGCAAGGCGGGCACGCGCAGCGAAGGGATGCGTGGGCTGGGCCTGCGCTGCAAGCACCGCCAGCGGACGCCGGTGGACGCGTGGTGGAGCTCGACTCGGGGCTGGCCACGGGTGACGCCATGCGCCTTATCGATAAGATCTGCAAATATCTGGCGCCCTCCGCCCGCCGGTCCACACGGGCGTGCACACCATGGCCGCCGCGGCTGACAACGACCACCTGGTCCTCTCGGGCGACCCGGCCCATCCGGCCAACCTGATCTGCGAGCTCTGCCGCAAGTTCTACACCTGGGGCTGGGTACGGCCCTGCATCCGCTGCGCGTGCCCCCCACTAACTGCTGCAGGTCACCGGCACTGGCGGCGGCACCAGCATCAGGCACCATGACCACGTTTTCATCGCCCCGTCCGGCGTGCAGAAGGAGCTGCTGAAGCCCGAGGACATGTTTGTCCTGGATTTCCAGTCCCGCGAGTACCTGCGCAAGCCGCACGTGCTCAAGCCGTCCGCCTGCACGCCACTTTTCCTGGCCGCCTTCGACCGCGGCGCTGGGTGCTGCATCCACACCCACTCGCAGTGGGCCGTGCTCGTCACCCTGCTCGTCGAGCGCGACTTCGGCAGCGATGCCTGCTTCGAGATTGAGATGATCGAGCAGATCAAGGGCATCCCCAAGGGCCGCGGCAAACCCGGGAACCTGGGCTATTTTGACCGCCTTCGCATCCCAATCATCGAGAACACCGCCCACGAGGAGGATCTGACCAGCAGCCTGGAAGAGGCAATGGAAAAGTATCCCGACACCTACGCCGTCTTGGTCCGCAGGCATGGCATCTACGTCTGGGGAGATAACGTGCACAAGGCCAAGACTCAGTGCGAGAGGTATGTGCCCCTGCACCTCGCTGCATCGTTGTCCTGCTTTTGCTGACTGCGCCTCCGCAGTTTGGACTACATTTTCCAGCTCGCCGTGGAGATGAAGAAGCTGGGGCTGCCTTGGACCAAGTGATCGCCTCTTGTGCGACATGCGAACCTGCATATACCCAATCATACTACGCATCAAGTACCAGTTGTGAGCATGCATCGTGCGCCACCGCAAACTGATGAGCAACAGGCATGTGTCCAGGGCGGCCATGCCTGGTTTCTAACGCATGTGCATCTGAATCTTACGTTGTGTTGTATTCACTGTACCTAACGTCCCCTCGACACCGATGAGTAAGGCAGGCAGAGACGGGAGCGCATGACAGGGTCTAGTCAGGTGCAAATATCAACGTCGGTGGGTTCAGGAAAGTAT
This sequence comes from Neofusicoccum sp. Z2, assembly GCA_037356115.1. NCBI lineage: Eukaryota > Fungi > Ascomycota > Dothideomycetes > Botryosphaeriales > Botryosphaeriaceae > Neofusicoccum > Neofusicoccum sp. Z2. The sequence goes on from JBAWJY010000015.1 coordinate 157,041, forward strand.
TACTTTATTATTTTGGCAGCCGTGTCTTTCTAATTTCACACGACTGAAATGCGCCATGGCCAAGTTCACATTAACGAGCACTTTACGGGGAGGCCGCAAGGCCCCTCCTTCTTCTCCTTTTTCTGGGGTTCATTTGGAGACGTCGTCTGCGCAGGAGCCTTTTTTGCCTCCTTGTTGGCACCGTTGGTGGCTCCGGCCGAACTGCCATCTAGTCACGCAAAGCTGACCTTCGCGACAGCCTCGTAGAAGGCCTTGCCCTGGGCCTCGGCGAGGGCGAGCTCCTTCTGGGTCGGCTGGCGCGAGCCATCGGCGCCAGCGAAGGTGCCGGCGCCCCAAGGAGAACCGCCGCGGACCTCGGACAGATCGGCCAGCAAGCTGAAGGTGGTCTTGTAGCCGAGAGGCACGTAGATGAAGCCGTGGTGGGTGAGGGTCGACATGGCGGCAAGAGCGGTGCTCTCCTGGCCACCACCGGGGGTGCCAGTGCTGATGAAGAGGCCGGCGTACTTGCCCCAGAAGGCACCGGTCTGCCACTGACCACCAGTCTTGTCCCAGAAAGCCTTCCACTGGGTAGGGAAGTTTCCGTATCTCGTAGGGATGCCGAACAGGAAAGCATCGTACTGCTCGAGCACCTTGGGGTCGTGCAGGGTCTCGACGGACGAGTCCTTGGGCGGAGCGTGCATCTTGCCCAGGACCTCTTCGGGGAGAGTCTCGGCAACCCTGGCGACAGGTTAGCGGGCGCTGTACTCAGCTCTGGGGGACGGGAAGTAGTACTGGTAGAGGGTCGCGGAGCCGCCAGCGGCCTCAATTCCCTTCTTCTCGGCTTCGGCGAGGGTCTTGACATGACCGTACATGGAGTACTGCGATACGTGGGCGCTGTCAGCCGCGCGTTCACCGATCCCTTGCTTATGAGCTTGGTGGGGTGACATACGAAGACGATGGCGATCTTGGGAGCCATTGTTGCGGACTTCTCGCGAGATAGGTCGAGGAGATGGGTATCGTAGTAGGGAATGACAAGCAGATGAAGTTGGTGAGCAGTCTGTCTGCGGCTGGGGGCTCTATTTAACCGTGGGCGCGACACAGCAGCGATGAGGGCACAGCTCTTGCATCGTGATCCGTGCACGGCCTTAGGCATGCGGTATCGATTGCGGGTCATCATTGGCAATCCCGACAGCCTGCTTAACAAATTCTTACCAATCTCTGGCAACCCGCTCTTTGTCCCCAGCCTCGCGCTTCCCAAGCCATCGCGCCTGGCCGGACAGATTAGACCAATGCAGTATCGCCGCTACCGTGGTAATTGTTTGCTGCCACCAACAAGCGGGCCTCTTCCGCACCCCGCTTATCTGGTTTCCGCCGCGTTGATTGGCCGCTGCGTGCTGACGCAGCGACGTACCTGACTAACATCATTACAGTACGCCGGCGGCTCGTTTGGAGCCATGGTCGACCGCTTCGTCACTTCTCTCCGCCCTGATCATCACCCTTGGAGCGTTGCACATGAATAATGCCCCTCTGGCGCCCGGTCTGCTGAAGCGCTTGCTGCCGACTCAGCGCCGCTGCTTGCTCAACCGCGCCTGAGGCTGGCCCTCGCGTGCTTCGGGAAGTTTCTCCCTTCCGGCCGGAGGATGCGCCTGCGCATCCCGTAAACGCTGGAAGGTTGGGGGCGGCGCGGCTAGCGCCGCGAACAGCATGCTGGCTGCCTGTCAGGAAACCAATAGAATCGCTCTGCCCTTCCGCCGCGGGTTGCGTCAGCTTTTACTGCGCGTTTCAGAACTCCGGAACAAATCCGGCGCTTCCCTCTTTCATTCAGGCTGATACCTCCGGGACGGAATACGATCTGGAGCTCGACTTCCTGCAGCGTGCCAAAAGAGACTGCATATCCCTGCGATCTCCACGCGGGGCAGCGTTCACGAGCACCCAATCAGACCCTTCTCCCGCTCGCTATGGTACGTTTGCCACCGCGCCCCACTACCCATCGTCAAATAGACCTCGACGAGACGCATTCTTTTCGCTGCGTCCTGGTTGGCGTACTTGCTATTGGCTCGAGTCGGCTATGGTGCGTTCGTGCGGGTTTTGCTTGACGCGAGCAACGGCCTGGCCTCCTGCAGCGCTTCGAATCGAGACGAGCGGGATCGTTAGGTGCTGCCCCTCTTCCCGCCAACGATGGGACATGGGGTATGATCTGATCCACGTGGTACTTGCAGGTGGAAAACCCGCCGTATCTATAATTTGCGTTCATCTTTGCAGCTGAGCCGAATGTGCAGGATCGCTGCCCTGCAGGCGCCTGCAACTCTATCCGGACCCTCGCATGGAACGATGGCTTGCTCTTCTCCGCTTCCGACCCCATGAGCTTTCCATACCTTAAAACTTCCAAACTACATTAATGCAGATGTGCGCGACTATCCACGAATTCCGTCTCGGCCGTTAAAGGCTGCTTAAGTCGGAGCCAAGTCTCCATTCTTCCTTCCCGGTGCTCTTTGAGTCTGTTCCGTCGCCACCCGCAGGAAATGGCTCCGGGAACTTCCAGAATGTCGGCATCTCGGATCTGATAACATCATTCAACATCCTCGCTCAAGCGAATACGCCGTGATCCATCCTCCGCTCATCAAGATGCATCTCTAAGAGCCTTAAACCCAAGCTGTTTATCTGCATGGAACATCAAGAATTTTGCTTCACAATCCTCTTGTCGCACCGCCTTCTCTTTTCACACGGCCTGTTATTCTACGCTGGCTTGTCCTGGGCGTAGACCGTAAACCTATGTTGGTGCGGATTTGAGAGGAATAGCTGGACGTTCCATCTCCTGGACTGCTGTCGTCGAGTTGCAGCGCTCCTCTTGGCTCCTACACAGCCGGGCAATGTCCGTCTCAAGATCAAATGATCAGTCCCCTCGAGGTTCTATAGTATAGTGGCTAGCACATGGAATTCCGACCATCTCACCGACAACCCAGGTCGGAGTGGATCGAAATTCCCATAACCCCGGTTCGATCCGGGTAGGACGTGTTCTTTTTGCTCTCTGATTGGGCCTGTCATCGTGTCTCCCTGGTGTTAATAGGCACGGCAGGGTAGGGTGTGTTGGAGGCCATGTAGCACGAGTGATCTGCTGCGCGCCCTGCGCAAAGAACGATAGGGATTTCACGACTTTCGGCTTTGGACCTGGAGGAAATCCATGCTACTTTTTGTTCATGTTCTCATGCAGCGTTAGAGGAGGGTGAGGTACATGGTTATACTTGATTGGGGTGGTGCCAAACTTAAATTATCTGCCCGGGCGTTGAACTGCAGTACGAAACATAAAGCCGCCCCAGAGATCGTCCGAAGCAGCAGAGGATAGCGAACCGTTCCTAAAGGGCATTCCAAGTGTTCCGAAGTTCGGCATGGAACCAAGCATTCTCTTTGAGACTCCGCATCTTCCATATTGTACGAGGAGCTTCGTCCGTTGCCGAGAGCCAGTGCGAAAGAGCCCGAATATTCGCGAGGCAACTTGAGCATGGAAGCTGCTTTCTCGTTCCGTCGTGAAGCTGGGCGACTGTGGATGTCCGGTGTGAGCGGATCGCAGTGACAGGCAAATGACCCTTGCAACGCACGTGCCGCGCTTGGGCCTTGGCGGACACGCTCGGGGTGCCAAATTCTCAGCGAACCCGCACCGCACACACGACACCTCCACCCGCTCTGACGTCCGCATTCACTACCGCCTATTCCTTCGACCCGCCCATCGTTACAGAGCGCGCCGAGCTGGTCCAGCATGCGTTCGTGAGAAAATGGTCTCCCTCGCCGCTCCCGTTGCGACCCTGCCGTCATCGACCGTGAAGGCGGCAATCCCAGGCGTCAGCCTCAAGCGCAAGTACGCCGAATCCGACTCCGACGATGAAATGCACGCGCCTGGCTTTGCCAAGCGGCAGAGGGTGTCCTTTGACCCCTCTGTCGAGATTCGCATCCTTGAGGACTACGACGAGAAGGGCATCGAGCTCATTCGCGAGGAGGTGCGACGCGGCATAGAGAAGCATGTTGCGGGCGACAGCGCTTCGTACGACCAGATCAAAGCCCTCTTCGCCACCCGACCCACTGCAGACGATGCCCCGTCGACCAAGCTACTGGGAAAATACGTTGTGGCTCTTATCGGCAACGTCAGCTTGCTGAACAAGAACTGTTCCGGGCTCGTCCATGCGATCCTCGACTGTCAGTGGTTGGCAAGGGACGAAGAGTTCAAGAGGTTGTACGTCACACTTCTGGGGAGCTTGATGTCGGCGCATGGCGGATATACGGCTCAGGTTCTCCAGTCCCTTGTGAAGCACTTCATCGAACGTGAGTGATCTCTCCATCTTTCCAGCGCGTCGCATACGCTGATCTCCCCCAAGTCCCCACCCCGAACATCCGCCACTCAACAGATCCGCCCATTCGACGCCCAGAGCTTCGGCAGCGCGTCCACCAAACGCTCAGGCGTCTCCTCAAACTTATTCCCTCGGCAAGCGGCGTCCTTACTTCTATCCTGGCATCTTCGTTCCCGTTCTCCACCGATACTGCCAAGGCGCACATCGAATACATCCAGAACTTGATCGAACTTACCGAGTATGCACCGGAGCTCAAAGGCACCGTTCTGGCATTAATTACAGAGAGGCTGGTCAAGATCGATGTCCAAATCCAGGTCGACATGGAAGATCTCGAGGAAGATTTCGAGGAATCTATCGTGAAAGAGGTTCTTCACAAGCGGGAAGAAGAGGAAGAAGATTCCGACATGGAAGACGATGACGATTCGGATGTTAGCGATGACGAGTCCGTCTCGAGTGACGACAGCTTGGAAGGTGACGAGAAGCGCATCAAGGATCTCAAAGAGTCGGTGGGCAAGATGGATGCGATCCTGGACATCCTTTTCGAGTACTATCACCGTATCTTCGTCAAAAGCACCCATGTGGACGCTGAAGAAACCTTTGAGTTTCTTCTGTCACAATTCACGAACACCATTCTACCGACATATCGCTCTCGACACACACAGTTTCTCCTCTTCCATTTTGCGCAAACATCGCCGGTGTTTGTCGAGAGATTTGCCGCAAAATGTGCTGAGCTTGCCTTCGACAAGACCCGGCCACAGATCATGCGGCTTGCAGCAGCAGCTTACCTTGCTAGCTTCATCGCCCGTGGTGCCCATGTGCCTTCGCAGACCGTTCGGGATGTTTTTGACATTCTCGGCCAGCATCTTGAACATTTCCGGTACTGCCACGAGGCCAACTGCAAAGGGCCCGATCTGCGGCGTTACAGCGGCTACTACGCTTTGGCGCAGGCCCTACTGTACGTCTTCTGTTTCCGCTGGCGTGACCTGATCACCAGCGAGACCGACAGCTACGCAGATGATGAGGAAATCCTTTTCCAGGGCGGAGATTTGGCCTGGATGCAAGGTGTTAAAGAGACCATGACACGCAACATCTACTCAAAGTTCAACCCGTTAAAGGTCTGCTCGCCGGCCGTCGTCACACAGTTTGCACGCATCGCACACCATCTTCGCTTCATCTACGTCTTCCCGCTTCTCGAGACGAATAAGCGGCTGCGGCTCTCACGATCGGTGTCATCGGCAGTCATGTACGGAATGCAAGAAAGAGAGACGGCTCTCTCGGCTAAGACCAACGAGAGCGCACTTCAACTGGATGCGTACTTCCCCTTCGACCCGTACAACCTCCCGAGAAGCAAACGGTGGATCGAAGGAGACTACAACGAATGGAAGAGCATCCCCGGTCTTGATCAGGAGGAGGCAGATGACAACAGCGATACCGACTCGCAAGCGGACGAGTCCGAGGATGAGGATGATTTTGAAGACGGCACAGCCACCGAGGCCAGTGCATGAGTTATGCCGAGCTTTTCTGCACGGACTAGTATTGAAGCGGTCTGGGGTGTTCTGGTTTCACGGCAATATCCAATTTCAGCGCGGAGTTAAGGAAAGAAAAGTTCAGCGTCTATGTTTAGCACAGGGAACCCCGGGTTTGGGATTGATAGGTCGGAGTTTGGAATGTCGCTAGACAGTAGCCGTAGATAGGGACGCGGCTAGCACGGGAGTTTGTGCTTGAGCATAGGCCCAGCAGGACCCGAAGCGCAGCGACAGATAAATACATTTTGATTCAAAAGAACGCTACGTCAAACGTGAGGCAACGTGAGGCTGGTTGAGCAAGGCGTGCGTAGCATCATTTCCTGAAGCATTCTAACAGCTGTAGATCATTGCTCGTCGCCAATTTTAATCGAGTTCCAGATCCTCTGCCCCTTATTTCAGGCCGAGGGGATTGCTGGCGCTACCTCTTGAGGAACTACCGCTGGTGATGGTTTGAGCCTTGGACTTGAGCATCGCGGCTGACTGGGTGGAGCCGCCGGGCAGGCCGAGGGGGTTGGTGGCAGTGGGAGCACGAGGGCCAGATGCGCGGGTGGCGTCCTTGACGCCGTTGCCGTAGCCGCGCACGCCGTCGCCCCACGAGCGAGTCGTAGAGGCAATGCTAGAGGCGGGTCGAGTCAGCGCGGGGACAAAGTGATTGTCGTCGAGGACGCGGAGATCGCCCCAGAGGGAAGGGAGCGCACCCGTTGCCAATGCCGCGACCCACGCCGGAGACGCCGTTGCCCACGCCATTGATGAGCCCGCCGACGAGGCCGCCCGCGCCCGCAACGACGCCCTGCACTTGGCGGTTGAGCCAGTTGTCGTTTGGAGCCATGTTTCGAGCGAGAAGGATGCGCAAGATGCGAGGAGAGAACGGGGGCGCCGCGCTGGGCGGGCGCGCAGGCAAAATCAAGGCCTGGCGGCGGCTGACATCATGTGTGGCGGCCGGCGACGGTGTGGCGCGGGCCGTGCGCACTCGAAACGGGAGGATCCCGGACGCGGATCGCGCGCGCCAGCTCCCTTCCATCGGACCCTTCCCTTTTCCTCGACTCCGCAGCCCACCGCAGCCAGGCCGCCGGTCTCTGCCCTCCCACCTGCGCCTGCCCTGAGCCGCGCTCCACGCCCCGCGCCCGCGCCGCCGTAGCCTGCGCCAGCGCGCCATTGTCTCTGCGGCTCCTACGGCTGCGCCCGCGCTGTGCCCGTAGCCGCCGCCGACCCGTGATTATCTGCAATTCCCCCGGGGACCCTCCCTCCCCGCGAAGCAGCGTCCCCAGAGCCATGCGCAGAATCACGTCACACGCTGCCCGTGATTCCTTCTCCGCGTAGCCGCGCGCCGCTGCCACCCGCACCTGCTGCTTCCGTAAGTCACCGCGCGCCGCTTCCTTTTCCGCCAGCCGCTGCACCACCACCGCCACAACAACCCGCAGCCGCTGCCATGGCCGCCCGTCCAGCTTCATAGCGCCATCCACCAACGCTTGCTCCGTCCTCCGCGCTCGCCGCGACCGCGCCCATCTGCTCCACGTCACGTCCTGCAACATGCCGACCAGTGACCCGGCGTGGAAGGTGTGGCACGCGCGCGGGAAGAAGAGCAAGAGGAGGATCACGCCAGAGGAGATATCATGGCCACTAACGAGGGAGACAGGACTCGAGCTTCCGGAGCCGCAACTCCCTCCGCTGCGGCGGACGCATACGGAGCCCGAGCACAAGCCTCAGATCTTGCACGACGCAAAGCCATTTTCGTCGTTCCCGAACCCGCCGCCATCTGTGCAGCTAGAGGCGCTTACCGTTCCCTCATCTCCCTATCGCTCGAGTCCAACCCCGGCGACGTCGCCCGGCTCAAGCTTTCCTGACCCTTATCCGACCCCTCCTCCTTCTGCGCAGTTCTCTCCCCAGCATCTCCGCGATGCTTCGCTTCTGACTGCAGACTCACTCGAACTGTCACCGTCCGAATCCAATTGGAGGCCCTCGGAGCACAAGTGCACTCTCGTTCGGAGCAACGCCCGCCGAGACACCACCGGACGCCGACCAAGCACCAGAACCATGGCTGCCGACTTACTAAGCCCACGCCTCAATGGCGCCCGGGCTCGACAGGCCGAGGCAGCACGCGAGATGCAGAACGCCGTTGAAGACCGTGCCGAGCGCTCTGGCGTTACCGCTCCCGCTTACGACTTTCTCGAGCTGATCGGCAAAGGCGCCTTTGGCCGAGTCTACAAAGGGTATCAACAACTCAGCACACCTCAATCTCCTTAGTCCTACTGACTACGACTCTTCTCAGCAAACATCGCGAATCGAATGAGCTAGTTGCCATCAAAATCTGTGATATCGACAAGGTCGACTACGGCGAAGCAAGCCACGCTCACAGGGACGAGACCATCAAGCAACTCGTGAAGGAGACTTCCATCCTCCAGCAGCTCAAGGATAGCTCCGCACAGAACGTAAATCGCTTCTACGAATCCTTCGCCTTCCATTCACAGCTGTGGATGATTACCGAGTACGTAGCCGGCGGCAGTGTTCGGACCTTGATGAGAGCTACGCCGGGTGGCACTCCACAAAGACCCATGCCGCTCGAGGAGCACTTCATCATACCAATCGCCAGAGAAGTTGCTATTGGTCTGAAGTTCGTGCATGATGCCGGCATCCTTCATCGTGACATCAAATGTAGGCGATCTACTAGTGCTTTGGGCAAATCCTCGTCTTTCACGTCCCAGCTGATACGGAAAAACAGGCGCGAACGTCATGATCAGTCAGGAAGGACGTGTTCAGCTAATCGACTTTGGCGTCTCCGGACTGCTTGAGACTACTTTCGACAAGAGATCAACAATCATCGGTACACCGAATTGGATGCCTCCGGAAATGATCAAGGACCAAGTTGGCGCAGGTTACGGAACCGAAGTTGACTGTTGGGCTTTTGGATGCACCGTGTACGAGATGGCATTTGGATTACCTCCGGACGCCGGTCGTAATTTCGAGTTCCTCGCCAACAGGCGGCAGGCTCCCCGCTTGGAAGGAAACCAGTATTCCAATGGACTTCGGGACTTTGTTTCCTTCATTCTGAAGGAGCGCCCCTATGAACGGCCTTCAGTCGCAGAGATTCTCCAACATCATTATGTCTTCGGCACTGAGGAAAGCTATCCAAACAACAGCCTCTCCCTTCTAGTCAAGCGATTCTTAGACTGGCAGGATCGCGGTGGGAACCGGTCGTCGCTTTGGGCCGCCGGTGGAGCTGAGGGCCTGGATCCATCGGACCCACAGGCTGATGAAGGTGATGACTGGGTGTTCAGCACCACTGTTGAGTTCGAAAGAGAGTTCGCCTATGAGAAACGCTTATCCATGGTTGATCCCTTCCGCGAAGGCGGAGATTCACGAAAGAATTCTGAGGACGAAGGTATGGCACCGAGAGGCCGCAGCCGAAAGTTCATGATGCACCAGAAGGCAATGAAGGAGCAACAAATCAAGCGTGGAGAGGCCGGTTTGGAAAGACTTTTCAACTTGGATGCACCCGAATACCAATATGGTCAAGAACCGCAATTTCCACAAGAAGGCGGCGCGGATCGTTCATCCCAATCTTCAGATTTGGCGCTCCGCAGTTTTGAACCTAATCGGGCGTCCAATAGGGTAACCATGATTGACCTCGATGCCGCCGATACAGGCTTCGATAATACTCCCAATCTGGATCTCGCCAACGCGAGCACGCTTCGCGCAAGCAGGATTAATAAACTCATGAGAGACTTGGAGGAAGACGACGACGACGAGTATACATACCAGCCCAATAGAGGCTCTCGACGTGCGACCAAGGACTGGAAGTTCCCGACGATGGACCCGCCTGCTGGTGAGAAACGTGCAACCAAGGACTGGAAGTTCCCGACAATGGATCCTCCTGGAGGCGAGAAGCGTGCGACGAAGGACTGGAAATTCCCCATGATGGATCCCCCTGCAGCCGAAACCGCCAGACGTACGACGAGGGACTGGAAATTTCCTACAATGGAGCCTCCGCCGATTCCCGAAGAACCTAAACCTCAGGACACCAAGAATCGTCGCACAATGGATTGGACATTCGCTACGGCAGAGGCATCGGGCGACGAGCAGCCGGACTACCGAACAAGTCGGCTGGTACAGCGCCGCGGCACCAAAGAGCTGCAGCTGCCCGCCTTGACAGCCCAATCGAGCAACAGCCGCAGCAGCGGGCTACCGGGATTTTCTTTTCCAATGGCGCCTGCAGGAGGAACTTCAGTGTCAGACAAAGGCCCAAGAGGCAGCCTAGGTCCATCGCCGCCTTTGGGAGACGCCTGGCGACCTCAACTTCGGCATGCCGCAACGCAACCAATCGGCCAGTTCGATGATTTCCACTTTTCCTATTCGGCGCCCCAGTCCCCTGAGCGTACTTCAATGATCGATCTCGATTTTGCCGACGTTAGCTACGTTCCCCGCCCTGCTACTGCAAGCTCGATGGTCGACTCCTTCACAGGCAGTAATGACGCTGATATCACCACGGGCAATCCTTTTGATCTCGAGGAGCAAGCTCAACTCTCGCAGAATAACAACCGTGCATCGTACCATCGCCAATCTCAGTCGGAGCCTCACAAGCGCATTTCTGGACTTTTGACACCAGGAGACCAGGATGATGAGCGTGCTCAAGGTTACGTTTCGGATCACGGCCCAATGGTAGAGGGCCGCGAAGAGCAACATCGCGTTTCGGTTGGATCGAGGAAGACATCGCTTGCTCGCGATTCGAACGGCTCCGTTGCTCATCGCCTTATCAACCCAAGGCGGCGTACCAGAGGCAGCGACGCGAAGAAGTCCGGGGATGCTACTTTTGCGCCGTTCCCCAGCACAATGGCCAATACTCTGCCGGATGCAGGACGCATTGACGAGGAAACGATTCGAGGTCGACGCCAAATGTCCAACACAAGCGCGCCATCGTTCAACCCAGAATCACCTCGCACATGGCGCTACGAGGATTCAACGCTGTCCAGCACCCCTCCCTCCACCAACGGCTCTTTCTCGAGCAGTAGCTTCGCCTCGCCTGAGACCACTCTGGCTTATAATGACGATATCACGCGAGTGACGACGCCCCGGACCTCGGTCGCTACCTATTCGCCTCGGAGCACTAATACGAGCTTCTCTATGCAACTTGGTGCTATGCAACCGCGGCCTCGTATGCCTCTACGGACTGCCCGTCCTGTGCCGCCTCATCCATCAACTCTCGGAAACAGCGCTGATCACCGCGTGCTGGTGACCGAAGCAAGCAGAGCCGCGAGAGATCATGTCCTCTATCTCAAGACTCTGCGCAGGACGCTCAAGGCGTGCGGGTCTCAGGCACAGGCGAGACGAGCTGGTCGGAAGCCTCGCAACGGCAGTATCAACGGTGTCCATTCGGCCTCCCATTCAGCTACCTTGAGCAGTACGGATACTAGCGACATCGAAGGCGTGGGTGGGACCGTCAGGCGTGTCCTCAGGAGAGCAGAAAGCTCGCTTGACTGAGTGACGAACCGAATCTGCGGATCACGGCTATCTGTGGATGAGTACATGCAGATTTGGCGTATCCCAGCACATTTGGATTCGGGGCTTCTTTCCCCTTGGCCATGGCTTTGCACAGAACAAGTACATCGATCGAACGAAATCATCCATTGGATGGCGAGAAGACTTGGCGAGGGAATTCCTTGCCTTCCACCACCACAGGCTTTCTTTTCTTCATAACCGGAAGTTTCCTTCAAATTTTCACACGACAAGCGAATTCACCCGAAGGAGTTGTGGCCATTTCCAGGCGTTCAACGGTGTGGCAGGAAAATTGCATACCCCTCTTTGCCTTTGATTCCTTCTCTTTTATACCAGGCCTCTCTCCATCGTCCTTTACCGGATTCACGCCGCTTTTGCACATCAGATTGCTTCATTTCACTTGCTTACTCGCTTCACGTATCCTCGATGAACCTGATCCGCGTCTTTTTTCCGACGAATGTACGCGTGGACGAGACGCATGAACGGCGGCAGTGACACTTTCCACGGGAGCGCAGGCAATCCATCCACCCTCCTGCCCTGCTTGGCCTATACGACGGTGTCCTTCCCAAAAAAACGCAACTTGCTTTTCTCCTAGCTACCTATCAGTCTACTTTGCTTTTCAATACCGGCCTTTTCCCCAACTCTTGTTAACAGACGGCGATTCTCTCCTTTCTCGATCTGACCCTCTTTTCTCGGGCTCCTCTTCGGAGTGATATTCCGGGGAACAGCTTTCTAGCTTCTTTGGTTTTCTTAGTTTCTTCATTTTCAGCTTTCATGTGTAGTATAGATCGGATGGCTCAAGTGGTTTCCTCCCGCTCACCTCGCCTTCGGGTTTTCCTTTTCTCTTCTCTCTTGCGTTCTCTCCCTCGCATAGTAGCTTAACTCTTCAACTCCCGCTGGGAAGCGCGATGGGTTTAGGCTACAAAGAGGGAGAGGGAGAAGACTAGTGAAGAGATTGCATGGATGGGAATGGGTAGTGGTTAAGCTAGCTAGCTGTAAGATAAAAGACATGGATAATAGATGATCTGAAAAAGAAGACCGGGGAATATGGTTATGCATCGTGACAAGGCTATCTTTAGTACTTCTGTCGGACTTTAATGTGGAAAAGTGAAGATGATCTACGTTTTTACATAGAGTTAGCTACGGAGAAGAAGAGGGGTATCGTGATAACGCCGAGGTGAGAGAAGACCAGCCTAATCGGCTGCAATACGAATCCTTCCCTTGTAACAGACGCCGTTATACATGCAACTAAACAAGCACTTCCAGACTCCCAGACCCACGCGCGCGATCCGCGAACAACCAACCCCCTCACCCAACCTCAAAAGCCGTCTTATCCCCCGTAGCCATATCCCTCGGCGCCCGAATCATCTTCTTTGCGAACTCGATCTTCCTCTCCACAGCATCCGGCGGATAGCTCCTCACCAGCACCGACCGCACCAACTCGCTCAACGCATTCAGCAACAGCTCGGTCCTCTCCGCCTCATCCAGCTCCTCGTCGGCGCGCCTGCCCCCGGCCGCGAAGGCCTCCTGCGCCGCCTCGAAGCGCCGCTCCAGCAGCACCTGCAGCACGCGTAGGACCTTCTCGAAGTTGGCGCGGAAGCGGGCGGAGGCGGCGACGGCGCGGCGCTGGCGCGGGGAGGCGGCGCGGAAGCCCAGGCGGGCGACGGTGCGGATGAGGATGGTGGTGGTGTGCTTGGCGGGCGGGATGGCGAGGACGCGGTGTAGGGCGTGCAGGGCGACGAGGGCGCCGCTGAGGTCCGGTTGCAGGCAGAAGGCGGCGATGATGCGGTTGGGGGTGCGGGTGCGGGCGATGCGGGCGGTGGTTGCGTAGCGTGTGGCTGGGTCGAGGGTGTGGAGCCAGGAGAGCATGCGGCGGAGGAGGGTGGTCGGGAGCGGGAAACCGCGCACGTTGTCGCGGATGTTGTAGGAGCCGCCCCGCGTGCGGGATTTGGCGCGGCTGGCTTCCCAGAGGTAGGCGAAGGTTGCTTCGTTGGGCTGCGTGGCGGCGAGATGTTGGCTTGGGCGGCGGAGCGTCTCGAGCTTGAAGACGCGCCATACCTCCGCGAGGAGGCCGCGCTTGAGGTAGTGGACCATGAGTGCGTTCAGCGCTGCGGTGCTGATGGGCAGTTCGGCTTGGGTGATCTGCCACGTTCGCAGGTCGGAGAGCTTTTGGTGGTTGCCTTGCTTAAGGTAGAGTTCCATGAGTACTCCGAAGGTTTCGCTCGTGGCTGGCGGGAGGGTCCGCCGGATGAAGAAAGGAATGGGGCGCTTGTGGACGCCTCTTTCGATCTTCGGGGGGATCCGGCCTTCACGGATCCGGTTCCGGCGTTGCACGAGGGTGATGCGCTCGATGATCATCTGCAGACCAAGTGTTTCGGCTTTTTGAAGATTGTCCGGGTGGCCGGACCGCACCCACGCGCCCATGAGGCCGTTGAGGTAACGAGCAGGAGGTTGTATGCCTCTTTCGAACATCAGCTCCAATACTTGGGCTGCAGCATCCAAATGCTTCATTCCAATCAACCGCTTGATCCACTTCCCGAAGAAGAAACTATTCTGGTGCTTCCGTGGTAGATTCGTAAGTCCTGTCAAGAAGGCTTCGTTCAACTGAGATGCGTTCTCAATGACAGTGCCTAGATCGTTGAAGCCTTTGAGAATCCTAGCATTAGGCTTATACCCATCGGCACCGCGCAGCTCCGGCGAGAGCATCATGTCGCGGAAGACGGCCAAAGCTTGCTCGCGGCGCTGGCAGCGCAGAAAACCTACATAGCATCTTTCGTAATCGTCCAGTGTGATGCTATCGCCGAGCGTGTCCTTCAGATGGAGATAGAGGGCCCACGCTTGCTGGATATTGATGGGACGGCCGACGTTGACATGGGCGTCAAATACCAGCAAGATTACGCGTGGGGTCCATTCCGGATGCACGGCAAATAGTTCAATGAGGAGCTCCTGGGCCCTTTCAACTTGGACTGTGAGGGAATACATGCGCACGCCAAGCTCGAGGTATTCCGGCTTGTAACTGTCGTCGGTTCGACCTTTAGCGGTTGTGTAGCCCTCCTCCCACTCCATAATGGCCTGATCTCGCTTGCCGGCATCGAAATCCATCCTAATGTGGGCTATCTGCTGCTCTAAGTCGGGTTCATGGCTTGCCTTCCGCATGTCCTCGCCCAGCTGATACAGGTGCTTGACGTTGTCGGGGTTGGAGAGAGTCTGCAGAGACTGCGTGCTCCACAAGATGTCCCAAGCCCTTGTCGGGAGCGCCTCCAAGAATGCGGGCACACTCAACAGTGTTTTCGCGTACCATCTCCACAGCTGAGCAGCAACTTGGGGGTCCTTGGGGTCGCGGCGGGCCTTCTGGAGGTAGCGATTGAAGTTGCGCAGGGACTGCTGCCTGCCAGGAGGGCAGGGGCAGTCAATGCGCAGCTCGCTCTCACGGGCTTCGCGGACCTGAAGAGCTGTGGCGCGCTCGAGGATGGGGCTATTCTTGTCGGCAGCGTCGCTCTGCGGCGAGGCGCGCTGAAGGGCATCTTCCAGCTTGGTCTTGCGTGCACGGCCAAGAAAGGATAGCCATGGCTTCGGGTGTGCTATCGAGGCCAGCGATCGGGCGGCGGGCATGCGGCTACAGGGCGGAGGCGGTACGCGAAGAAAGGTTGGGGCGGGCAGTCTCATCGAGAGACTCGATGGTGCGCAATGGGCGGTCGGTGGCGTGCGGAGGGGCTCGAGACTGCCATGGGAGTAACCGAGGGCTCGTGCTGTCACATAGAGGGAGGCGCGAGGATCGTGCTGCTGCGACGGCGCGAGGCTGGGCACTGGGCGGCGTGTGGGCGTGAAGCGTGAAGCGTCAGCGCAGTCGCGACAAACCGGCGGCGGAAAAAGCGCGGCGAGTCATCAGCGAGGCAGCTGCCAGTGCGGCGCTTTTGTCGCTGCCGACTCGGCCGGGCCTGTGCGCGGCAGTGCCGGCAACCACTTAAGCGGACCTGCGTTGGCCCAGGCCGCCTGAATCGCGCGGCGGAGGCTCGCGCAAGAAGCTGCAAATCGCACACCAACGCCGCAGCTGACGCTTGGCTGCCATCCTCATGCCTGTTTCGCGTGGGGCCAAGACTCGGCTGCCTGCCCGTGTATAAATAAGATTCGCTGCCTGCGCCCGCAAAGCACGCGGGCCTGATCCGGCCCCTTCTCAGCGCCAGGCCCCGTCCATTGTTCCTCTGTCGCACCGCATGCGCTCATACGCGCGCATGGCCTGCTGCTGCTGCTGCACTTGCCCCTGACAGACGCCGTTGACACCGCCATGCAGCAGCAGCCTCCTCCGCGCCTGCTCTGCCGGCACGCCTGACCAATCTTGCCCGCCGCCGCACGAGGTTACGTTTTGGATGAGCGTAATCCCACGCTCCGCGTCCCCAGACAGAGCCGCACCACCACGGACTTATCCCGCGAGACCGCTGTTCGGCGCCCGAGAACGCCGAAACCGCTCTCGCATCGACCTTCTTGTTCGCGACCGTCTTGTCCGTCGCGGGATGCGAGATTGACTCGCAGGCGCTCTCCCGTCGGCAAGTGACGATTGACCCGGCTTATCCACCGCCAAGTATCCGATCACGCTGCGCCCGCCATTCGCCTGCCCTTTTCATCCCCGACCTACGTCAACCCGCCCGTGAGCTGCGTCGCCGTCATGCTCCCGCCGCGCGCCTTATCGCCGCCTCCTGCAAGGCCCCTTGATGCCTGAGTCCTCATCCGTGCAATGGTGCGTTTGCCGTCTTACTGAATGGACGCCTGGAGCGAGCCGGAGATCAGCTGCTCTGCTGCCACGGCTGCTGGACTCTGCGGGCCGCGCGGAAGCATGGACTGTCTGCTCTGCTCCGGGAAGGCAGTACGTACGGCGGTGTTGCTAATCAACACCGCCCGCCGCCCGTTATCTTGTCCATCTGACTCAGGATCCCGCGGGCGGTTGGCCACAGGGCGTGCCAAGGTCGGGGCTCACCGTGGAGGTTCGGCAGATACCTCAGAGATTATGACATCTGCGTGTAGCCTCGAGCAAGTATTTAAGAAAAGGCCTGGCGGGAGGCTGGCTGTTCATTCCGCAGGCCAATTCTCAAGTCTTTTACTTGCCTCAACATGGGTCTTCTCCAGTCTGCCGGTCTCCTTTCGAGCACCGTTGCTGCCGCCTTCCTGGCCAGCAATGTCGCTGCCTCTGCCATTCCCCGGTCCACGACCGTGGTCTTCAAGGGCCCCTTCGTGGCCGAAGCCGAGGGAATGACCAACATCCACGTGAGCTTCGCCAGCCCTCTTAATGGCGAGTTCTCTGTTCACTACGGCTCCTGCGATATGGTGAGCCCTTACGAGGCTCACCACCGTGTCGGCAAGACCCATGTGGGAGACCACCCTCTTGCCAAGAGGAATCTTGGCTGGGAGGACAACATGCCAACTCGTTTCGTCTGGCTCCCTCCTGCCGACATCCAGTCTGGAGGCTGCTTGCACGCCTTCGCTGGAGACGAGCTGGTTGGCAGATCTGATGCATTCACCGTCAAGAAGAGGAAGACCCGCCGCAGCACTGCCTTCGCCGACATTGCTGATGCCATGGGCCCTTGGTTCGATGGCGTTGAGTACCTCAAGGAGAAGGAGCCCGATACGGCGTTCGTTGCTCAGGCTAAGAGCAAGAGCGTCGGCATCGTCGGTGGTGGTATGTCCGGATTGATGAGCGCTGTAAGTGACCCCTGCATATCCCTGTCTCCTGTGTCTTTCAGGAAAAGTCTGGACGAGCAAAATTAAAAGCATTGATACAAGCTTTGAAAGTAATCCGTATTAAGTTGAAACGTGATGCTAACATCAAACTCTAGTATCTTCTCGAGTCCGTCGGCATCCATGACTGGCAGATCATTGAGGCAACGAACCGGATTGGTGGCCGTGTCCATACCGCCTACCTCAACGGCAGTGCTCCCGAGGACTACCAGTACCAGGAAATGGGCCCCATGAGGTTCCCTGTCAGCCTGACCAACACCACCACGAACGACACAATCCAGATCATGGACCACCGCATGGTTTTCCAGCTTGCGGATACGCTCAATGAGATGAACGGGCACGACCCTGCTTGGGCTGTCAACTTCATCAACTGGATCCAGAGCAGTACTAACGACCCGAAGAGCACTACTAACACTACTGCCACTTACTCCAACGCCACCGCCGTCGAAGAGGCGTTGGCGGCAATTTCCGCGTGGGACGGCCTCACGTGGGAGAAAATGCGTGAGATTGCCACCAACGTCTTCCAAGCTCACAAGCAGGCCGTGGCCGAGGGCTACTTTGACTTCTCGGAAGCGAGCTACCTGCGCTACGTGATGCACACCGACACCAATATTACCGACGAGGCCGTCTCCACCGCCACCAACGACCCGGAGTGGCTGTACGACTCCGTCTACTTCTCTGCCACGGAATGGCGCACCATCGACATGGGTCTCAGCCGCCTGCCCGAAGCCTTCACGCCGCTCGTCGAGAACCGCACGCTTTTCGGCACCAAGGTCGAGGAGCTCTCCTTCGACGAGAAGACCGAGAAGATGACCGTGTCCTGGCGCCCCGACGGCCCCTTCAGCAGCAACATGGACAGCCTTGAGTTCGACTACACCATCGTCGCCGTCCCCTTCTCCAAGGTTCGCATGTGGAAGCTGCCGTCCTACACGGGCCTGCTCTCCCGCGCCATACAGACGCTCAACTACGAGCAAGCCTGCAAGATCGCGCTCCACTACGAGACGCGCTTCTGGGAGCACCTGTCGCCGCCCATCATCGGCGGCTGCGGCAGCACCAGCATCACCGGCATCGGCAGCATCTGCTACCCGTCGTACAACATCAACGGCAGCGGGCCGGGCGTCATCCTCGCGTCGTACCAATCCGGCACGCTCGCGCGCTCGCTGGGCAGCATGACGGAGGCGGAGCACGTGGCGTACGTGCAGCGCGCCATGGTCGAGGTGCACGGCGAGGCGGCCGCGCAGCAGTGGACCGGCAACTACGATCGCATGTGCTGGGAGAACAACGAGTACCAGTCCGGCGCCTGGGCGAGCCCGCTCGTCGGCCAGCAGGAGCTGTACTTGCCCGCCTACTACCACACCGAGAAGCACACCGTCTTCGTCGGCGAGCACACCTCCTTCACCCACGCCTGGATCTTCTCGGCCCTCGAGAGCGCCACCCGCGGCACCACTCAGCTGCTGCTGGATATGGGCTTGGTCGACGAGGCTAAGAACATCACCGAGACCTGGATGGCGAGGTGGATCCACGTTTAAGTGAAGGGATAAGAGGCCAAAAAAAAAAGGAGAGAAGGATGAAGAGCATCATGAATTGACTTCTGATATGAATGTAATGTTTTAAATGTATTCACGCGATCGACATGAAAAAAATAAATAAATCAATGTCTTTCCCCAAACTCCATATCCTTTACATGCAGAATCGAGCCGAAATGTGCCGCCGCCTTGCTACCCAGAAACCCAAAAAGAAAGACCGAATTCCCAGTGACAAAAAAGCAATTGGTACAATTAGTTCTAGCATCATTACATAGCCATACTTTCACTTCTTCTTCTTCATCATCGTCACCACCGCCAAATCAACCAGAAATACCACGCAAACACCACCGCAGCGACGCGAAGCACGCCATCTCTCATCTCCCTCCTAAACACGCCTTCACCCTTCTTCCTCGGCCTCCGCGCCGTCGGCCGCGTATCCACGAGACTCCGCTCTTTCTTCCTCCTCTCCTCCTCGGCCTTCTCCGGGAAGAAGCCCGCGTAGTGCACGAGCGGCAGCCCGTAGCCTCCGCCCGCCGGACTGCCGTTGCGGGTGCGCGGCTGCGAGGAGCGCGCCGACAGGCCGGCCTTGTTGTCCGGCGAGGCGGACGAGTTGGACGCGCCCTCGCCCATCGAGTCGGTGCGGTTGCGGCGCGTACCCGCTGCGGCGAGCATCTTCTCCTGCTCGGCGGAGGAGGAGGCGTTGTCGGTGCGGGTCAGGGGTAGGATGGGTTGGTCGGCGGCGCTGTTTGCGGATGATGACGACGAGGGCGAGGAAGCGGCTTTGAATTTGAGGACGGCGGCGCGGATAGTGAGGACGAAGAGGCTGAGGCCGAAGAGGATGGCGTAGCGGATGAAGGCGCCGAGCTGGTCGGGCATCAGGCAGAGGTGGCTTTGGAGGGTGGGGTCGGCGGAGAGGGGCTGGCCGGCGTCGTCAACGGGGTTCCAGAGGCTGAGCATGACGAAGCCGGGTTTGCGGACGCCCATGGCCCATGAGAGTGATTTGACGGTGATTTCGCGGATGCCGCTGTGGCCGCCGGACTGGTAGCCGCGGTGCACTACTTCACAGTAGTCGTGGTCGTCGCCGGAGAAGGCGTACTCGATGCTGCCGATCTTCTCGGTGATGTCCTTGGACACGTCCTTGGTCAGGACGTTCTGGTACTGGTAGCCGCCCCGGACGGCGATGGCGTTGCGCTCGTCGGGGAAGACGGGGTCCGTCTGGCCTTTCGGCGGTTCGGTTGGCGGCCAATGTTCTCTCATTGGGCCGCACGGCGTTCCCTCAGCTCTATAGAGGGGGACGTGGGTAAGGAGAATGGTGGGGAACTCTACATCCCCAGCATCTGGGACCGGTAGCATTGCCTTTCCCAGTTCTTGGGTCTCGACAAGCTTGTGCTTGTAGAGCGGGACCGGAGAGAGGCCTTTCCGCGCCCTCAGTTCCCGCGCTATTGCCCGTCGCTTCTCCGCTTGTGCCTGGTCGAGGAAGTTCTGAGTGGGTTTCCAGATATCCTCGGATCCGGCAGCATGGCCCAGTGCGCTTAGCGACACCGTGTCCACCGAGACAAAGGTATGGTTGGCAATGACATCAATCCTGTTGCCGTCGCCGAAGTAGGCATTGAACCTCTTTCGCACGTTCGGCCGGATACCGGCGGCGAATCCCAGGTCGTGGTTCCCAGGTAGCCCGGCGATGAGCTTCCGTCCGGGCTGTCCTACCCGCGGCGCCATTCCCGCATCGCCCCAGTGTCCGAAAAATATCCTGCCAAAGCGGTCGTATTCGCGCAGCCAAAAGCTGTCACCGTACTGCTTCCATGTCTTGTCCTCGCTTACGCTGCCGTCGGCGGTCCACTCTCGGCCACCGTCAAAGAGGTCGCCCAGGAAGAAGACAGTGTCGGGATAGAGGTCGGTCTGGATCAGCGACCACGAGCGGCGGAGATACTGGTCGGTGTAGGCGACAGTCAAGGTGGACAGCGGCCACGGGCGGCCGGGGTAGGTGTGCGGGTCGACAAGCTGCGGGTCGGCAACGAAGACGAGGCGGTGCGGAGTGGCATCGACGGGCTAGGCGGCGCGTCAGCGTTTCTGTCCGTCGCGGGCGCGGCGGGCGGCAGGCAGCTTACCCAGCTCTCCCAGGCGCTCCAGTCGCAGGCGTCGATGCTGCTGCGGAAGGCAGAGCGCTCGCTGGCGTAGACGTAGAACAGCCAGATCAAGGTCAGCACATTGGGCACCGCGAAGAGCGGGCGGAAGGTCCAGGTCCTGCCGGCGGGCGCATTGGGGTGGTAGATGCCGGCGCTCTGGAGCAGCGACTTGGCGGCGGCGGCGGCGCGCTGGACCAGGGTGGGCGGGTGGTGGAAGGGGGTGCGCGAAGACGAGACCGGATTGCCCCAGTCATCGTAGACGGTCATGGTGGACTGGCGGGGCGAGCAGGTTCGGGGAGCATCTTTCGCGGGAGAGGGAGGAGGGGAGCTGGAGCACGCGGGCTGGTCGAGTGGTCGTCTCCTATGCGGAATTTGGGGCCACTAGGGCGGCCTGGCGGCGGCGGGAGCTTGACCCTGGCCGCGCCGCCCCAGGCCCCCCCCTGCCCGCCGCGCTGGGCCCACCGCGCGCGACAAGGGTCTACCGCGTGTAATCGTGCCAGGCCACGCAACCGCCTGCGTCAATTGCTTTCAACACAACACGAAGCATTCTTGGCGCTTTCTTGCTTGTGAGCGCCCTGATCCAGCTCTCATCTCATCTCATCTCATCTCATCTCCCTACATGCCGTAGCCGTTCGCCGTGCCGATGGACCGATCGCCGTCAGCTCAATGGCATTGACAAGCCAATACGCCATTCCTTCCCCACCCTTTGCTGCGTTCCGTTCCCGTCGATCGCAATGAGTCCTCCTCGGCCTCGCCTGAAACCGCTGCGCGCCTGTCTGAGGTGCAGCGAGAAACCTTTCGGTTTTGCCCGTGCCGAGCATTCGTCGCAGACGCCTTTCCCGTCGCTATCTGACTCCGTGCCGCCTCACCAAAATAGCGTCCGGATGGGCGAGGCGAGCCTTTACTCATAGCTATTGGCGCCGATAGATGCTTCAACTCGGCATGACGTCTGCAGGCACTTCTGCACCCTGCCTTGGTATCTTGGCGGATGTGCGGCTCGAAGCGAGCCGGCAGATCAATTCATAGGAGAGAGGGGCAGTCTGGGGTTTTCTGACTTCGGCTAGGTATTGTGGTGGCTTCCGCAAGAGTCTATCGCTATCGCGCCTTTGTCAACGCCATCCAGCTATGCATAGTCCAACCAACTTTCAGTCCCGAAAGACCAACTTGTACTTGAAGTCGGTTGTGAATGCTGGATCCGTCACAGCCACTTCCTCACCATCTGCCACCAGCTCTGAGAGCTTCTTCTTGAGGTTCGGCCGCGTCTGCTCCTCCAGGCTCGGCGGGAACTGTTGGTAAAGCGTCTTGGCCTCTGACCGGATGCTTGGTTTCTTGAATTGCCTGTACCTGGCGTTAGCAATGCAGATACATCGGTTCTGCCAAACTTACGTTTCCGGTCTCTCTGCCAAGCTTTCCAAGAACTGTTCCAGTGAGTTCTTCGGGTTGACCTCCAGCTTCTTTGCCAGTGTTCCGCAGACGGCACAATCATCCTTCCTCTGATGCTCGAAGGTGTACGTGTACACGCTGTCGTCTCCCGTGTACATCATGTAGTTTCCATTCCCGTTCTCCGGCACTCCGAGACAAGGGTTGGTGCTCGTCGCAAGCTTGAATGCCTCGTTGCAGCACGCCGCAGCAACTATGGCGTTAGTCGAGGCAATTGCTGGGATAATGTTCTTTACCACTCCCTGAGTCATCGAGTACGTGACGCCGGGGATGTTGAACTCCTTGGCACGAGCGAGAGCCTTGTTATAGAGCCAGGTGATGTGCTCAGGATCGTCCGTGTCGAGCGTGTCCTCCTTGCGTTCCTCTTCCCAGGCTATTATATGCGCCCACTCGATACAGTGTTGCGGTTGCCTGGGGATGGTGGCAAGCGTGCAGAGCGGCACCGCCGCTCGCGGAGCATGCATGTCGAGTTGGCACTCAATGCACGAAGTCATCGTCGGAAGGATCACACGAGCCTGACCCTTGAAGCCTGTCTACTCTTCAGTGCTGTTCTTGCTGCGTATTGGATGCGCCGGTGCGATTGTGGGGATGCTCACCTTCCGTGCCACCGTCGATCAATGGCTTGAGCGAATCCGGGTTATCTTCATCCACCATTCCCACGAGCATCGCGTTGATCCATCGACGCGCCTCAATGCTGTCAAGGCCACAGATAACCAGGCCGAACTGCATGTAATACTCTTCATCCTTGTCCTGGATCTTGCCGCAGTAGGGAGTAATCTTGACGCCCTTGACGCGCTTCTCAACAAAGCGAGCCGCAACCTCGGCCTTTGGCTTTCCCACGTCCGAGTGGCGGAAGAGGAACTGTCGATTGAGATTCGAGACGTCGATGGTATCTGCAGAACATTAGGTCACGGGACTAGGGGCCTTTGGCACGGGCTGAGGATCCGACTGTACCCATGTCGATGACGTGGATGTCCTTGAATCCTGAAAGAGCCAGGTTCTTGAGGATTTCGCAACCTAGGCCTCCCGCGCCGCTATTTGCTGTGAGTGGCGTGCGACGTTGATGGGCTGTTCGGAACATACATGACCCTGGGCGGATGTCAGCAAAGACTCACCACAACTCATTTCCTGGGCTTCTCACAGTATCTTCATGGTTGCTAAAGTCTCAAGACCTGCCATGCCAGGCTCCCAATCGGGGTCTGTGAAAGGACCCCGCCGGTTGAGGATGTTCTCGAGGTACTTCCTAGAAGACGTTAGCAAAGCGCAGCAGCGCGGCGAGAGGAGAGCACACCATTTCGCAGGCGCTGAGTCTGCGCCGTCCGCCATGGCTGGTGGGAGAGTGCGAGAGAGCAGGTGGGTGAGCAGCAGAGGTGACGGGGCGGGAGAGGTGACCGTTTGGAGATCCAATGGCGTCAATGCTCCCCCTTATCGATAAGAGCATGCGCTGCCTAACTCTTGCCGCAGTTTACCCGCGCGCCGCTGCCATTCGCCCGCGCCCGACCTGCCCGGCTTCTTTCTCTTTCGATCTCTCTCTCACACCTCTCAGACGTCTAGGAGCATGCCGGCAAAGCGCCACTATGGATGATTTGCTTACCGCCGTGAAGACCACCAAGCCCAGAGTCTTCGAGGTCGAGGATGAGCCCTCGTCAGCACCGCTGCCTTCAAAGCGCTCTGACATCACTTCTGTAAGCTCTCCAGAACAGGCTCTTGCCGCACTGCGGGAGCAGCCTGACGCCCACGCGCTTCGCCATATCCTGCATTATCTCCAAAGGACGACCACAAGCTCCGACACTTTCAACGTCAGAGTTCCCGGGCCACTTTCGGCCCAGATCATTAATACGCTGATAAACGATATTGTCCCCAATTATTGGGAGACATGGCCCGCAGCAGCCGCGCCGGAAAGTGACAAGTGGCTGCTTCTTGAATGCTTAAGAAGTGTCAGCGGCTTAGGAGCTAGTGTGGCCCGGCTGAGGAGCCTTACCAAGGAGTTTCAAGAGCAGCAGCAGCAAGTTGCCAAATCACGTACTGCTGAGCGGCAGATCGAGATACTCTTGGACCTTTCGGACTGCTTGTTGTCGGACTCAATTGCGTGGAATCTGTGGGCGGATATCAGCAGGCTCATCAACGCGCCTACGCAGAGGCAGCTCTTGTGGCGGGAGTTCATTTCTCTGTCAGCAACCGGCCGGCTTGTATCCGTTGCGGCCCAGGCATCGGATCTTTTGAAAACCACCGGCAATGGTCGCCCTGATCCCTGGTACGCTTCTGGATCAAAATTTGCAGAGTGGCTTGGGCTTGCCATTGCCTTTCTTGCTAGCAAAGAGAAAGAATCAACGACGACTAGTGCTTCCGAAACAACCTCAGCTGCCTCTCTTCTTCTGGGAAAATCCTTGACTTTGGGATATACAGGTATGTGACTGTATTCTGATTTCGCCCCCTGTGAATGACGCTGATCATTCAGAACACGTAATTTGGGGGTTTCTGAAAAGATTCCCAATCAAAGACTCAAGCAGAATACCGTCCTTCCAGAAGATACTCCAGAAGCTTCGAACACATGAACAAAGGCAGTTCCTTTTCTCGTTCCTGGAAATTCTGACGAAGAAGGTCCTCAGCGGAGAACAGGTTCGGGATAAAGATCTTGAGGAGACATCGACAGCGATCTCAAGTGCTGCAGCCCTGCTGCAGGCAGTGGTGTCCAGTAGCGATGCGCTAAAAGATGGCCTGGTTGCCTGGCTCACGAGCCCTACAAGTGGCAGTGCAACCGCATCATTGGCTACGAGACGCGTAACTTTGGCTGTTATTCAATCCGACGAAGGTGAGATGCTCCTTTCTACCTCGCCACTTGACCCATATACTAAGGTTAGACTAGATAGGATGTGCAAGGTCATGGAGCGGAACATGGAACAATTTGGGGATGAGCTCTTCATCAAGCATACTCCCATGTTGCAACAAGAAGGTAGTATCCGCCAACCCAGGATTATGAGTTCTTATGCTAACAGCTAAAAGCCGTTACTCAAATCCTTCTGATGTCTTGTGGCTATATTCACCGCTCTCAACCGATGTTTCTTTTCACATTGGCGAGGTCCAGCATACACATGAGAGGCACGTCCAACAGATTGGGAACTTCATCCACGCGCGCCCGCTTCCTTGGAATGATGGAAGCTACGGCAATCTCAGAGCTCATAGACAAGCCGGAGAGCAGACTTCAATTCGGCACTCCGGAGACTGAATCTGATGAGGCAGATTGGTACCGGCAACTAACTCGGGTGAGCGACCCGGTTGGCAGCATCGAGAACTTTGATCAGCCAGCACTAGACCGTCCTGCGAAGCGCTCAGTCATCACGAGCTCTGATACAGCAGACCTGCGGAAGAGACAAGATAGGCATGCGCAAGTCAAGAAAGTGGAAGAGCTAGAGCCGGTCGTGAAAGGTCCAAGAATCATTGAGATCATGGATGAGTCTGATGAAGATGACGACCTTATCCCCTACGCGAAACCAGACTCTGATCCCGTGGACGAGTCGGACGACCCGACTTTGATCCAGCGAAACAAGCCAACAGCGCCTGTGTAAGTTGATCTGCTGTAGCTGTTTCATTAAGCATTCCTAATATGGTACAGTTACATTCGCGACCTACTTGCTGGTCTTCGAGAAAATGAAAACTACGATCGACATCAGCTTGCCCTGTCTAACGCAGCAAGCCTGATCCGACGCAAAACGGACTTTGGAAAGGAGGTCAAGGATAACCTTGACGAACTCGCTTCCGTACTGATTGGCTTGAACGACCAATTCGAGCTTGAGAACTTCCAAGAGTTGCGTCAGCAAGCCTTGACCGCTGTGCTGCTCGCTGAGCCAACGCAGATGGGCCCATTTTTTGCGAGATCCTTTTACGGCGGCGACTACTCATTCAGCCAGCGCGTGGCTATTCTCGTTGCACTCGGCCTTGGTGCACGAGAAATGGCTGGATTCAAGGACGACGCGGATGAAGCGACGTCGCTTACGGGTTCTGGACATGCATTCCCCTCCAAGATGCTCCCAGAGAAGCTCCACAGAATTTACTCTGCTGAGTCGAACGCGGTTGACACGATTACAAACCGGCTGAAGAACACCATGATTTCGCCACTTGCTCTCGACGCAGCAGATAAGCTCTCAGGTCCCAATGCACTAAAAGTTCGCACTTTTTCGTCCCGTATGGAGGTGGAGAAGAAACGACGCATCATCACCAACGAACTCGCGAAGATTGTTGCTCAGAGCTTCTTCTTCCCATTGACTGGAGGCTGGTGGGTGCATGCGAAGGCACTGTAAGGATGAACTACTCAAGTCGATATCGTGAAAAATACTGATGGCTCAACAGCGGAAGCAGTAACATATACTATTCTCCCATGATACTTCCCGTCTTCCTCAAAACATTGGCAATCCTGCTCCATGCATCCGGTCCTTCCACTCTTTCCCTCCCTCAAATGACGTCCGAATTCTGGGACCTCTTGCTCTCCGTCCGGACGCATGCTCTCAGCGATTCGTCAATCCTCGAAAGCCTTCTCTTCGCGCTCTTGACACTGCTGCAGATCAATGAGGATCAGCAGCGTCTCGTGCAGGAGCATGGAAGGGAGCTGTTAGAGACACAAGAATGGGTCAAACTTGTGTTCGATCGGACCGCCGGAGGGAGTGACGAGGAGGAGAGGGTTAGAACGCTCGCGGCGGGCGTGCTGGTAGGGTGTGGAGAGGTGGTGCAAAAACATCAGCGCCTGTTGATGGGCGACATGATGGACTTCTAGCTAGAGATTGGAGCTCGGGGTTTAGAACATGATATTCATCCCCTACCAGGGAAAAAATGCAGTCATAAAAGATACTATACGCACGCAGACTATTGGAGTCTATTCGGAGCCCTTTCCGCTCTGCAGGACATGGCGAAAATGAGTGAAGAAGCAACAGAAAGTACGCCGATGGTTCTAGCAAAAATTGATAAGAACACATCAATAGTAGCCCGGTCGCGGGTGCTATGAGTGGCGCAAGTTGCTCATCAAAGATTTGACCTTCACCGCAGGCCAAAAGGGATTAGCGCGGTCTTGGCGCGTCACGTTCCGAAGAACATCGCCGCCGCCGCCGCTCCTCAGCACGGCATCACGACAAGCTCTTCCACCACCGCTCTGCTGCTGGACGGCCCATACATGTCGCCCGCGTAATCTGCTCCGGTCGAAGCGCATACTGGAACATCATCGCCAGCCGCCAGTGAAGATGTCCGACGGTAAGCCCGGCCCGCTCAACGTCACTGCTGGAGCTAACACGCGTGCAGCCGACTTCGAGACCATCAAGCGCCTGCAGCAGGAGCGCAACGCGGCAGCTGCAGGGAAGAAAGGTTCAAAGACTTTCGACCCGGCCAACCAGAGGACTGACAACTCAACGAAGGTCTCCCTGACCGAAACCTTCGACACCGACCTGTACGAGCGCAATGGCGTCAACAAGTTTGAGGGCTACCTCACGTCCATCCCGGCCAACGATGATGAGGACATGGACGATGCCGACCAGAGCAGGAGGCTCGTCGGCCAGTACACCGCCACGCGCGCGCAGATGGAGGAGTTTGCCACGGGCGACGCCATGGAAGAAGACATTCTGATGGACCGCGAGAAGCAGGCCCAGATCCAGTCTCGCGAGACCGACTACCAGAAGCGCCGCTTCGAACGTGGCGCCGGTGAGACCGAGGGTATGTCTTACAAGGACGTCATGAAGAAGCGCGAGCGCGAGCGGGAGGAGCGTGAGAGACGGGAGAAGCAGGCGAAGGGCGAAGACGGCGTTGTGGAGCACCAGGCTACCCTGAAAGATGGGAGCGACAAGGAGAACGCTGAAAACGGTATCAACGGCGCTACGGCTGGTCGGAAGCGCAAGAAGCGCTGGGACGTCTCTTCCGAGGATGCCTCCGCGAATGGAGTCAACGGCGCGGCTGCGGAACCCGAGGCCAAGAAGCGCTCCAGGTGGGATCAGACTCCCTCGATTCCCGTTCCGGGTGCTCCAGACGCGACTCCGAAGCGCAAATCTCGATGGGATCAAGCTCCCGCCCTAGGGGCAACACCTGTGGGAGCTGCGGGCCTCGCAACACCCGTGCATCCCTCCCAGAGTGGTTCAGTTCTCTCTTTCGGTACGGATATTTCTGGACGCAACGCCCCTATTTCCGACGAGGAGCTCGATCAACTGCTTCCTGGAGAGGAGGATGGCTATAGGGTGCTCACTCCACCCCCCGGATACGAGCCGATTCGTGCCCCCGCCAAGAAGGTCGCAGCCACCCCAGCACCCTCTTCAAGCTTAGCCGGCGGCTTTATGATGCAGGAGCCTGAGAATGCTAGGGCTCTTGGCAAGCAACTTCCGAGTGAGATCCCTGGTGTTGGCGAGTTGCAATTCTTCAAGCAGGAGGATATGCAATACTTTGGCAAGCTTATGGATGGCCAGAACGAGGAGGAGTTGAGCGTAGATGAGATGAAGGAACGCAAGATCATGCGGCTGCTACTTAAGGTCAAGAACGGAACGCCGCCGATGCGTAAGACAGCACTCCGTCAACTCACCGATAATGCCCGGAACTTTGGAGCTGGGCCCCTCTTCAACCAGATCCTTCCGCTGCTCATGGAGAGGACCCTTGAGGATCAGGAGCGCCATCTTCTCGTCAAGGTCATTGACCGCGTCCTCTACAAGCTTGACGACATGGTCCGGCCATACGTCCACAAGATTCTGGTTGTTATTGAGCCCCTCCTGATCGACCAAGATTACTATGCTCGTGTCGAGGGTCGTGAGATTATCTCCAACCTCGCAAAGGCTGCCGGTCTTGCTCACATGATCAGTACGATGAGACCCGATATTGATCACCCAGACGAGTACGTCCGGAACACCACCGCTCGAGCTTTCGCCGTCGTTGCTTCGGCTCTTGGTATCCCTGCGCTTTTGCCCTTCTTGAGGGCCGTATGCCGAAGCAAGAAGTCATGGCAGGCTCGTCACACCGGTGTGAAGATTGTCCAACAGATTCCCATTCTTATGGGCTGCGCCATCTTGCCTCATCTCAAGGGCCTAGTCGACTGCATTGGTGACAACTTGAACGATGAGCAAACCAAGGTGCGGACCGTCACGGCTTTAGCCATTGCTGCTTTGGCCGAAGCGGCAAACCCTTACGGTATCGAGAGCTTTGATGACATCTTGAACCCTCTGTGGACCGGAGCACGGAAGCAGCGTGGCAAGGGCTTGGCCGGCTTCTTGAAGGCCGTTGGTTACATTATTCCGCTGATGGACGAGGAGTACGCCAACTACTACACCAGCCAGATCATGGAGATTCTCCTCAGAGAATTCTCCTCGCCGGACGAGGAGATGAAGAAGGTGGTTCTCAAGGTCATCTCCCAGTGCGCTAGTACGGAAGGCGTGACGGCTGGATACCTGAAGGAGAATGTTTTGAATGAGTTTTTCAAGAGCTTTTGGGTCCGTCGCATGGCTCTGGATAAGCGTAACTACCGGCAAGTCGTTGAGACTACCGTTGATCTCGGCCAGAAAGTCGGTGTCAGCGAGATCGTGGAACGCATTGTTGTCAACCTCAAGGATGAGAGCGAGCCTTACCGCAAGATGACTGTCGAGACGCTCGAGAAGGTCATCGCCAGCCTGGGTGCTGCTGACATTGGCGAGCGGCTGGAGGAGCGTCTTGTCGACGGTATCCTGCACGCATTCCAGGAGCAGAGCATTGAAGACGTCGTCATGCTGAACGGTTTTGGTACTGTTGTCAACGCTCTTGGCACCCGTTGCAAGCCCTACCTACCTCAGATCGTCAGCACCATTCTCTGGAGGCTCAACAACAAGTCTGCGACTGTCAGACAACAAGCTGCGGATCTAGTTTCTCGCATCGCCCTCGTCATGAAACAATGCGGAGAGGATGCGCTCATGGGCAAGCTTGGTACTGTCTTGTACGAATACCTCGGTGAAGAGTACCCTGAGGTGCTCGGTTCCATCCTTGGTGCTCTCAGGTCCATCGTCACCGTGGTGGGTATCAACCAGATGCAGCCACCGATTAAGGATCTTCTTCCGCGTCTCACCCCCATCCTCCGTAACCGTCACGAGAAGGTGCAGGAGAACACAATCGACCTTGTCGGCCGTATCGCAGATCGCGGTCCTGAGAGTGTCAATGCTCGCGAATGGATGAGAATCTGCTTCGAGCTCTTGGACATGCTTAAGGCTCACAAGAAGGGCATCAGGCGTGCCGCCAACAACACATTCGGTTTCATTGCCAAGGCCATCGGTCCTCAGGATGTCCTTGCCACGCTGCTCAACAATTTGAGAGTCCAGGAGCGTCAGTCTCGTGTCTGTACCGCTGTTGCTATCGGTATCGTGGCCGAGACGTGTGCTCCCTTCACCGTCCTTCCGGCGCTCATGAACGAGTACCGCGTTCCCGAGCTCAATGTGCAGAACGGTGTTCTGAAATCGCTCTCCTTCCTCTTCGAGTACATTGGTGAGATGGCAAAGGATTATGTCTATGCCGTCACGCCGCTTCTCGAGGATGCGCTGATCGACCGCGATCAGGTGCACCGTCAGACGGCTGCGTCGGTGGTCAAGCACGTTGCGCTGGGTGTCGTTGGTCTCGGGTGCGAAGACGCAATGGTGCACCTCCTGAACCTGCTCTTTCCCAACATCTTCGAGACCAGCCCTCACGTCATCGACCGCATCATCGAGGCCATCGAAGCGGTGCGCGTGGCTGTCGGCACGGGCGTGGTCATGAACTACGTGTGGTCCGGTCTCTTCCACCCAGCGCGCAAGGTCCGTCAGCCATACTGGCGGCTGTACAACGACGCGTACGTCCACTCGGCCGATTCGATGGTGCCCTACTACCCAGACATGGGCGACCCGAACACGGCTCGGCACGAGCTGAACATAATTCTCTGAGTCCCTTTTGAGTCATAGCGGATTCTCCCTTTTCATTTTCCTTGTGGGTCCTGGTCGATTCGGCGAGAGGGGCTTTTCTGCTCTGTTAATTCTTTGGTCAAGGGGTTTCTGGCATGCGGGTGGGGTCTCTTCCTTTTGACGGCGGGCGAGCACGGGGCTTTGCAAAGCAAAAAGCGGGTTAGTCATTCTGTTTCTCTCCAAACAGGGCTCTCCAGGTAGCGGAATCGAAGAAGATATCATGGATTGGAAGCAGTTGGTAGTAACTATGTGACAGCTGCCTGAGTTCGCGTTTTCTGGCCCTCAGCCCGCACGGCTCTTCCTTTAAGGACCATTTGTGCCGCCGTGTCGTCATGGAAGTCCACGATGATAGTCCGCAAAATTTGCGCGGTAGTCGCTGCTGCCTGGGCATCGCCCGGACTGACCTTTTGGAGTCCAGAACACCGGCATCGATTCGTGTCGAGCGTCTGTCAGGCCGCGACAACCCCTGACGCTTACCGTAGCACAACTAAGGCTCGCTCCCGAACTGGGCCAAGGTTCCAGCGCGTGAGTCACCATGGATCGCGATTTCCTTGGACGCAGTTGCGCCTGCCCCACCACCACGAGCGCGCGCCAAGACCGGACTTCAGCCGCAAACGGGCGAGACGCGGTTAAGTACGGAAGCTCCCTTCGCGCGCCCGGCGGTCTTCCTTTCTCCCACCTCAACCTCATGGCGTGATCTTCATACATATATATATACATACACGCCGACATGAACAGGAAACAATGGCAAGAGTAGGTTTCTGGGTGCAACGAGCTAGGCTGAAGGAGAAAAGCTGACACGCTGCGCAGACGAGAAGAAGAGAACGGGTGTATGTAACGTGCACTAGGAGATCCGTAAAGGGTCTCGAATGGCACGAAATACCGTCGTAGAGACGGTATTTTACTCATCGCGTGGATATACACGCGACAGAGAACCTGTTTTCGACTTTATACCGAATCGTTTTGTATGGCGGGGGGACCCTCTCGCGGGCATGTTTGAGGGCCGGTCGGCAAGCTACACAATATCGGCCCCTACCTCCCTCGCGGTGAGTGCCTATTCCTTCCTTGATCTCCCTTACCGTATTTTGCTTGTGCTCGTCTCTGCCTCTGTTATCCTAGTTCATTCAAGTCGTCAAAGTGGAAGTTCCCTTGCGAGTAGTCGGTGCTGACTAGCAGCGGAAGAGAGAACCCCCGCCAAGAACGGATGAGCGGGGAAGAAAGCTGCGACGATTTCCGAGACGACGAAGACCGAAGCAAACGCCTGGGCATGCGGGAATACCCGGGCAGCAGCTCACAGAGACTCACCACCAAGCTTTGTATCGAGAGCATTACTATCGCCATGATGCCTTTTTATATATATACAAACGAAGAAATAGCTTGGTGTTGAGTCTCGGGGAAACGACCATGAACGCCTAAAATTGCGGCTCGCTGCACGAGAGGAACCTCTTTTCTCAACCGGACGCGAGAGCTATCCTCTCTGATCGGCTTGGCTCCGCAGTTGACGAAAACGAGACCAACCGGGAGTTTCGCTGCGACAGACACGGATCTATCCACCTGCTACTACTCTGACTGCTACGAATCTGCGTCTGGACCGCCGTGGCCGCTTCTTGTTAAGCCACCAGATCTCAACCCAATTGATTGGGCTTTCTGGTTGGCTTTTACAAAGCGGTGGCAACCAACCTCGGAGGGGCTCAACAGCAACAATAAAACCCCCTCCGAGGGCGATCTTTGGTGTTGAGGCTCGTCTGCTGGAGTCGAGCCGCCGTTCTTCTCGTTGTGCTGCTCGTTGTCATTCCTGTTCTCGTTCGTACCGTCGTTTGCACGGTCCTCTTGGGCAGCAGGCTTGACAGGCGGCGCGTCCGCTGGAGCCGAGGCGGATTCCTGGTGGAACGGAAGAGCAGACTGCTGGGGCCAGGGTGGGTAAGCCTCAATCTCTTAATTAAGAGTCCGGTAGGGTAGAATCTAGCTACTCACACACCGATTCACCCCTCTTCTCAACCACGAAATGGAACGCTTCCTCAAGCGTCAATACGGCTTGTTCGAAACCATAACTCTTGTTATCAACAAAAATAATTATTGCAAAAACGGCAGACCTTGTTTTCCGAGACTGTAATTTGACATGAACCTGGTGAAGATGAATCCATTCATCTTCATTATCTGACAAACCTTGTACTTTGGCACCGATCATTAGCGCTTCCGGACTCTGACGCCGACTTTCCCAACAATATCAAAGACGACATCAAACGCACCGACAACCCCGATCTTCTTGGGTCTATCAGGGAAACATGGAGACATTTCCGTCTGCCTGCCTATAAGACGATGTTCCCAGCAGCACAGGATCCCCTTCCGAAGACCCCTTCCGACTCCACCATTGGTTTCCAAAGGAGCTCCACGAAATGGAGGTCTACCACAGTGGATTTGTCGCATCTATGGACAGCAGCAGCTGGGACTCGCTATCGGTTTTGTGATATCGAGCTGCACACTGATATAAAAAATATCCAGAAAAGAACACAACGATGTATATACATAGGGGACGAGATCTGCTCTTAGAACCGCGTCAAGACGGAGAATCAGAGGCATTGTTGGGCTGTTCTTTGCTGCACGAGTGAGGATGCAAACAAGCCAAGGGCAGGAAACAAAAGAGCATTAAAAAGTCACATTTGGGTGGACTGCCGTTCACTTTCCACCAACTCACATGATTATTGCGTTTCTTCCCAATTCCACGCGAATGTGTGTGATCCTGCGACGACCAAAGCACGGATGTCGTGATCTGACTACAAGAGGTCGTACGAGTTACGAAGTACAAAGGCTGCGCGAAGTGTATGCGCACGCCTAGTCCTGGTGGTGACTGTGGCGCCGTACGGCGCGCGACGGGAGGCGCTGCTAGGCCGTGATAATCCCATACCTGTAGGCTATCCCAGCAGAAGAACGGATGGCCGAAGACACGTGATTACCTGGACCGGGGACGCAAGGCTCTGGCAAATTTGTGGATTCCCGGGCTGGGTGGGATTCGCAGTTGAAGGCTCTCGCTTCTGTGGGAAAAGAACGTGTGACCTCTTTTTTTTTTTCCTTGTTGATGCTTTCTGCCATGCGCAAGATTTCGAGGAAAAAGAAAACCCACTCAACATCGCCCAGTATGATCGAACAGTCTCACCGCAAGGGAAACAGCCACGCACACGTTGTTGTCAAATCATTCTCGTTTCCATTATGAATTAGGATTAATACTCGCGTCCCCGTGTGTGCATGACGCTTCTCCCCAACCTCACTCGCTCCATTACTTCGAGCCCAGACCGTGGGATCCAAGCCAGGACTGAATATAGTTGTAACCAGCAGTGGCGTTGTAATGGGCCGTCAAGCCGTGGCCGGTGTTGGGCTGGATGTAAGCCTCGAAGTTCTCGGCCGGGACGTTCGGGAAGCTCCTCTGCACAAGGGCTGGAATGGAAGGGGCAACGCCGCCGGTCTGGAGACAATCGCCGCCGCAGAAGGGGAGGTCGGCGGCTGGAGGATAG
Organism: Neofusicoccum sp. Z2; assembly: GCA_037356115.1. NCBI lineage: Eukaryota > Fungi > Ascomycota > Dothideomycetes > Botryosphaeriales > Botryosphaeriaceae > Neofusicoccum > Neofusicoccum sp. Z2. The sequence goes on from JBAWJY010000015.1 coordinate 191,619, forward strand.
GAGAGGGGGGTTAGTTGTCAGGGCTGAACGCAAGGTATGGAGGTAGGGGGTTTTTGTTGGTGCTCGGTGGGGAGGGGTAAGGAATTTGGACTCACAGCCGGTGAAGACGAGAACGGGCCCGGCGAACGCGTTGGTTGGCGACACGCTTCCAAGGGTGAGAAGCTCGCCTAGCGTGACGGGTTGTTTGGTCTTCTCGATGTTGGCCAGGATTGCGGGATCGAAGTAGGGCGGGAGGAGGAACTGCGGCACGTTCATGAATAAGTCTATCCTTATGCAGAAAGCAGTGAAGGGGTCAGGTGCAAGCTTACCTGGTACTGGTTGGCACTCGCATCGCTTGAGATGATGTAGCCGTCAGGCAAGTCCTGCGGCGCCGGCAGAGTGGTGACATCAATCGGCTGGATATAGTCGAACAGCGGCGTGCTCTCGAATAAGAAATCCTGAATCGTCTGCGCCAGGGCGGGGCTTCCGAAGCGCAATGGGGCGTTGAGCGAGGCCATCTGGAAGTTGCCTCCGGCGCCGAAGAGGCCGCTGAAAGACGAGTTGAGGGCGAAGCCGGTGAGCACGAGGCCTTGGGTCTCGTTGGGGTACATGTTCGCGAGGGCGTACGACTGGACCGCGCCGAACGAGTGGCCCACGTGCACGATGGTCGAGTAGGAGTGCTCGACGTTGGGGAAGGTGCCTTCGCGCAGCTGGGCCGTCAGCGCGCGCAGGGCGGCGACCTCTAGGTTTGATTGGATCTCGTTCAGAGGTTCGCCGTGCTGCGACATGCCGATGCCGAGCCGGTCGTAGCTCAGCGTGACGAAGCCGGCGTCTAGGGCGGCATTGACGTAGGAATAGTTGTAGTTATGGAAAGACAGGTCCCAGTAGCTGCGGTGGAAGTCAACCCATGCTCTTCTGGGGGTTTCTTGAGCTTGGACAGAACTCACGACTTGTCAAAGCCAATGCCATGCGTAAGAATCTGCACAATCGGATTCTGGGGAGTCTTGGCATCGTCGTAGCAGAAGCTGGTGCTGACATGATAAGTGCCAGTGACGGTGTGGTATCCGGTAAGGGCCTCGTTGGTGAGGTTGTGGCTCTGGCGGGTGAGGTCCTGGATGAACCGGGTGACGTCGATGTTGTTGTGTGGAATGGCCAGTGAGAAGTTGGCATTGCGCGACTCGATGCTCACCGGCACCGTCTGGTTGAGGCACTGCTTCGCGGCGGCTGCCACGGAGACAAGCGCCGCGCATACTGCAAGAGTTTTGCTAGGCATGCTGAGAAATGATGCAATCGCGCAGAAGCCTCGGGCAGCACGGAGGGGAAGGGAAACGGGTCGGGGGGGAGCAAGGCACAGCCAACGGTGACGATGTTGAGACTCTTATACGGGCCGCGATGGCCCCCGAGTAATGACCTCTCCGTGCATCATTCACCAGGCGTCCAAGCTCCATGGATCCGAGGCCTTTTCTTCTGGATGCCGATGGATACCCGTCCCGGGACGGGGCCGCAGCGCCGTTGGAATAACCGTTCTGACTCAGCAGCGTGGACGGCAGCCGGGACTCTCGGATTGGCCAGGGTGAGGCGGCCGCTGGAGAGAGGGGTCGCTGGGGCAGTGACAATGCTGGGGCCGCCGAGAAGGGGGTCCTATGGCGTGAGCTGCCTGCCATGTCCCTGGAGATGCAGAAAGCACGGGAGGGTTGCGGGCATGTGGTCTGACGTAAAGGAAAAGAAGGAGCAAGTAGGGATACGGCTGCGACTGCTGACAGGCATGCTTGGTAACGGGCGGCAGTCAGCCAGAGACGCGGCAGATACGGAACAGGAAAGGCGCGCGGGACGAGAGCTTAAGCACGGGCACCGCCGACGATTTGGAATTCACGTCGAGCAGTGGGCAGCCAGGCGTCCGGAAGGGGAAAGACAGAGAGTCAATCGCCCAGCGCCGCTGCCGTCGTGGGCCGGAGCGGCGCGTGGAGAAGGCGCAAAGGCGCACGGTGGGGAGGCGGCGGGCTGCAGGCTCAGCCACCGGCCTGCTGTCGTCATGGCCCAGCGCGCGCTCCCGACGAAGGCTGCGGCTCTGTCGTCAACGGCCTTCCTGGGCCCCAGTCCCGGCCGCTGAAGTTGCGGTGGGCGGCGACGTTGCGGAGATTGACTCGAGCGATCTGCAGAGACGTTGCGCTCCGGCATTCGACGCCGGCGACCCAAACTGCGCACCGGCCGCCAGGTAGACACGTCGCCCCCGGGCCGTGGTGCTTGTTCTGCATGCCGGGCATGCGTGCTGCGTGCTCTTCTCAGCTGACGCTACGCAGAAACAACTTGATTACAACTGCACTATGGTAAAGACATTATCAACCTCCCCTCTCCCTGCGACATCAACTACCGCCTCGTCCGCTGTCCCAATAATACGAAGCCGGAAAGGAAGGGCTTTACAGTAGGCGGCGAGTACTTATCTGTCTATGTGCAAAAGCCGCACCAATTGGAGACATCCAAAACAAACGCCTGTCACAATGTGCTTGCGAACGCTGTGATCTTCCGCCTCCCCCGGCCACCGTCCTGCCGCTATTCCATCCAAAAAAAGAAAAACAAGGATCCGACGCCGGACAGAGCTAAAATAGGCACCTAAGAATGATAGAGTTGCAACGCCATGCATGCATCGTAGCAGTCCAACAGAGAACAATGAGTGAGGCCACTCATGGCCAAGGTCTAGAAGGGCTGCGGCGGATCTTACTCAAACGTCATCTCCATTTCCTTCTCCTTGCCCCATTCGGCATCATCCTCGTCCGCCCACGCGTTGTGTTCGAAGCTTCCCAGATTCACCGGCATCGTGCTCGAAGTACGCAGCGGCGGCCTCTCGACGCTCGGCGAGCTCCAGGTCGATTCGGGCGGAGCGGCATGGTGTCTCGACGCGGGAGGGGTCTCGTACGCAGTGTCGAACGTCATCGCGATGTTGCCGTCTTCGCCTTCCCAGTGGTCGGGGTTCGCGTCGTACTCGGAGCCGTCGTACAGGTGCGCCGTCTTGCTGCCGTGGTTGTGGTCCACCTGGGCATCGTTGAAGCTCTGTGTGTGTCGAAGGCTTGAGCGTGGGCTTTCCAACTTCATTGGTGGAAGGGTGCTTTCAAGCTGCTTTACCTCGATCCCCTGCGACGCGATCTCCGCTGCCTCTGCTCTGATGGCATCCACGTCGAACAGCACGTTCTTCTTGTTGTCATCATCTCCGGCCTTCATCTTCTCGTCATACATCTCCCATTCCTTCTTCTCTGCCTGCTTCTTCTTGAACAGGCTCCATCCCTTCTTCTCCGGCTTTTTCTCAAGGTTCTTGCGTGCTTCCTCGATCTCATTGATCAGCTCGCGCTGTCGAGCCTCGTGGTTTTCTGGATCTGGGTCTTCGATTTCGGCGAATTCGTCACTCTCCATTTCCCAGCCCATCTCGCGCAACAAGCGTGGCATTGCTGCACGGTAAGCCATATGGCCGTTGACCAACTCGGTGACATTGTAATTCTCAATGCCTGGCACCTCGACAGGAGCGAGACCAGCAACGCGCAAGATGCCTCCACTGGTCGCACGGAAAAGGTATCCTTTTTCTGGTGTCAGGATCGCCAAAGCACCGCAGCAAGCTTGAAAGCATATACATACCGAGAATCCAATCATTGGTCGCATAACCGTTCACGAACCGACCGGACACAACCGACCTCGCCTTTGTGTATTCATCCTTCTTTGCTACAATCGGCGAGCCGAAGAGATAGACGTTTTGAATTAGGCCATACGCTCCTCTCCGCGCAAGCTCCTGCAAGCAGTAGAAGATGACGCGGGATCCCAGCGAGAAGCCAACCAGCGTGGCGGGCCGGACCCCAAGATTGCGATCAATAAGCGAATCCGCGAGGATCAAGCCAGCTAGTTCTGCTCTCGCCAGCGACACATTCCAAGGATTGTCGATAAGGTAAGAGAGCTTCGTCAGAACAATGGGCAGTTGTAGCGCACCCATCAAGGCGACAAGGATGGTGCTGCCCAAGACTTGTTGCAAACCTTGCGTGAGAGCCTACGGGCCATCAACATACAAACACTTTTAAAAAGGTTGTTGGCTTACCTCAGTTGCCAGAATGTTAATAGTATCACCCATACTTTGCAACATCTCTGGCTCCCAGAAGACAGAGTACATATCTCCCATCACCGGATCAACAGTGCTATAAGGCAATCGTACGTCGTCAACCTTGCCATTCATCCATCCAGAAACCGTGATGATCAGGTTTACTCTCTTGTTGTTGTGAAGAGGTCTGTACTCGAACGTTTTGACCGCGCCAGTTCTCCTACCCGAAGCGCGTACAGCAATGGTACCTCCGGAAATCACGCCAGTGGTCGTGATTAGTGCCGCTCCTCCAGCGCCGGCGAGGAAGCTGCTCGTTCCCGCGACGCCGATTGTTGTGAACCCAGCTGCGAGACCAGCACCGATGACTGGAGCAAGAAGGCCCGCTGAGAGGCCGATGACCAGTCCGCCTCCGACAGTGGCCAGACCCATCATCACCAGGCGCCTGTTTCTTTGCATCTTCGCACGACTTTCCAGGTGGTCTTCCTCGTTCCAATTCTGGTCGTTTGCCGCTTCCTGCATCTCGAGAGCATCCGTGACACGCTTCTCAAACCGACATATGTCAAGAGAAGGCACATCCAAGTATTTTCCGACCTGCTCCAACAGTTGTCGTGAACGCGAGTCGTATACAGAATCAGCAATGAGCACGAGGAAGAGGTCGCAAAGAATGGTCCAGCGGAGGTCAATGTCTATGTTCTTGGTTGTGGGCAGCTGCGAGGGAGTGCGCACTTCTGGCATGTCTTCTCCAGCATGATCCTCGTAAGGCGGTGGAGCCGAAGAGTTTGGGGTGTCAGGAACCGGAGTAGATAGGACGCTCGACGTGGAGCTTGGCCGTGGAGAGGAGACGGATGGTCCACTTGATGCAGTATCCGAAGCTACCGGATTCTTGACTCGAGCATTCTGCATGAGGGCTGGAGTAAGGTCGCTGGGCTGAACGCCGTGCTCTCCTAGCTGCTCGATCATGATCTGTTCTGCAGACTCGATCTCCATGTGGCTATACAATCGAACCATCATCTTCTGGCTCCACATCTTCATGGCCTCCACGGATGTATCCACCTGTTTCTTGGTGCTCTTCGTCTTCTCCAGCAAGTTTTGCTCCTTGATCATCTCCAACATTGCCAGCCTGACTACACCGACATATGCAATCCTCTGGCCTTCGGTAAGTAGATCCTTGGTGGCTTGCATCTGTGACAGCGGATCCCGCGCTTCTTCGTCATCATCCTGGACATTCGTGCTGTTTCCTCCCTTGAAAAGATACGCCGTGTTGTCATCCATGCTCGTTGCCGATTGGGCATCCTCGTCCACTTGAACTCTCGTATATCCTTTGCCAGCGCCTCCCAGGGCGCCGTATTCCATAACCTCGTCATCACTTAAATCGGGTGCCTCGCGTGCAATCAGTTTGTCGTCGTCGTTGTACATGTCGTAGGACGCGTAAGACGGCATTTCCTGCCACCCGATGTCCCATTCATCCTCTTTCTTCTCCTCCTTCTTCGGCGCTAGTTGCTGATGCGACCATTCCGACACAGCCCCGGCTTGCGTATGCTTGCCGTCAGACGCAGACGCCTCGGCGAGAACGTTGCTCTGCGATTCTGCGCGCTTGCGGGTGTCGCCCGACGTCGCGTGCTCGTCCGAGGGGACCGGCTTGACGTCCGCCTTCGCGCCGTCCTTGTCGTCGGCGCCATGTTGCGGAGACGCGGGCGCAGCAGCGGGCGCAGCAAGCGGGCCCGCGTGTCCCTGTGGCTCTGTAGCAGTCTGCTGATGTGCGGGCTGCGGAGAGCTCTCCGCTCCGGCGGGGGTGTCAGCGTCCACGGCCTGCGCTTCGACGCGCTGCTTCAGATCGTCCGCGCTGTCCTCGGAGAGGAGGCGGCGCGGGGGCTTCTTGCGTATGGGCAGGCCGAAGTCGTCGAGCTCGACATCCAGGCCGACGGGGTCGGGCTTCTGCGGGGCGGCGGCGGACTGAGGAGGTTGCGGCGCGCTGGGGTCTTGGGCGGGGGGAGCGGCGTCGTCAGAGGACATATTGTCCTCGGGGTGGGCGCGCGGGTGGAGAGGGCGGAGGCTTCGCGGCTACGAGGGAGCGGGAGTCGGCATTGACGGTGGAAGGGTGCCGGAGAGAGACTGAGGGCATCCCGGGCGCTCTGCTGCCCCATCCGCCCGGAGTGCCCCTGCCCTTTGAGACATTGCGTAAGGCAGGCACGCCGCGCCGGCGCGCACGGGCCAAAGCTTAAACTTTTGAGGCACCGTTTTGCCCTGCGACGCTGCACGCAACACACCGACGCAAGCGCGTGCCCCGGATTCTTTTTGGCCTGCCTGCCGTTCGCGGACAGCCTCTCCCCCAGCAGCAACCATGCGCGGCAAGCGGGCGAAGCAGTACCGCAAGCTGATGCACCAGTATGCCCTCACCTTCGGCTTTCGCGAGCCCTACCAGGTCCTGGGTGCGTACGCCCTCCCTCTCACTCCCCCCGCGCTGTGCTAATACGCGGTCCAGTCGACGCCGAGATCGTGCAGGACGCAACACGCATGAAGATCGACCTCGCTTCGTACCTCGAGCGCACGCTGCAGGGCAAGGTCAAGCCGATGATCACGCAGTGCTCGATGCGCCACCTGTACGCCTTCAAGGACCAGGACGCCATCGGCAAGGCGCAGGCCTTCGAGCGCCGCCGCTGTAACCACCATACCCTCGACGAACCGCTCTCCACCCTCGAATGCATCCGCTCCGTCCTCGATCCCAAGGACTCCAAGACGAACAAGCACCGCTACGTCGTCGCCAGCCAGGAACAGAAGGTGCGCGCGTACCTGCGCCAGATCCCCGGTGTGCCCCTGATATACGTCAACAGAAGCGTCATGATTATGGAGCCAATGGCCGGCGCAACCGAGGATGTTCGGGAGAAGGCTGAGGTTGACAAGTTCCGCGCTGGTCTCAAGACGAGACCGGCACCGGCTGCGGTGAAGAGGAAACGGGACGACGACGACGACGACGACGGTAGCAACGATGAGGCCGATAAAAGCACGGGCACGGGGGCTGCGGTGGCACAGCCTGAGCCAAAGAAGAAGAAAAAGAAGGGCCCAAAAGCTCCCAACCCGCTGAGTGTCAAGAAACCCAAGAAGAGGCCGGACCAGGAGGCACAGCAAGCGTCCGCGAAGAAGTCGACAACCGAAAAGCCGGTCGCCGAGGGAGCCTCTGAAGAACACAAGCGCAAGAGGAAACGGAAGAATAAGAGCCGCGCAGATGGAGAGGCAGGAGAGCCAGCAGAGGAAGTCTCTGAAGAGGCATGATGGTTCTCTATTTCTTCAGCGGAAATCTGCCTATTCTATGTGTTTCTCGTTTCTGTTTCACCAAGGCGATTCCTTGGTGGCATGCATGATTCCCAATTCCCACTAAATTTCAGCATTGCTCGGCGTTTGGTATGGGCACGGTGCCCCAAAAAAAAGGAAGTTTCAAAAAAGGGTATTTACTTAGGATGAGGCCCAAAAACAATACCAGGATTCTCTGAGCGTCCCATTATGCAGCTTCTCTCGTCAAACCTTCTTTCCCTGCGCAATGAGATCCGAGACTTTGGGTGGCAGCACGAGGGCGCTCCTGTCGTTCCGTTTGAGGAACTCAACGATCGTCAGTGCAGTCTGGTCGGGAACATCTTCCTGAATGAAGTGACCAGCCGCCGGGTAGACTTGAAGTTGGAATTTTCCTGCAATCTGACATCAGCAATGAAGAGCTCAAGAGCTCATCAACACGATGAATAAGCTGACCTTGCATCTGTCCAATCATAAGCTCCTTATCCAACCGATCCGTGCCCGCGAGAAGGAGCAGCTTCGCGCCTCTCGCGGTGAGAAACTTGCTGCTCATGCCTTCAAACCAATTCGTCCAGTACGCCTCCGTCCTGCTCAGATCCGTCTTCCAGACCCACTTTCCAGAATCCAGCTGCGTCAGCAGGCTCGGCACCGATGCTCGCGCGCTCTCCGGGTTGCGCAAAGTGCGGCTCCGGATATGCCACTCGATAGCTGCGTCAAGGCTCGGGAAGATGGACGGCCGCGTGGCCAAGTACGACTGCATATGCTTGAGCGCATCCATGGCAGAGCCCTCCACCACGTCCAGCACGGCATAACCCAGCACGTCGGTACCGAGTGCTCCGCTCTTTGCGGCCTCGGTGACGACGGCACCGCCCAGACTGTGGCCGACGAGCAGCAGCTGTTGCGCCGACGGCCAGCCCAGCTTCGCCTGGGTCAGACGGATCATGTTGCTGAAGTCTCGGCTCAGATTCGTGATGGACAGGTCGCTGTTGACCGCGCCGTCCGCGTCGTGCACAACGGAGCCGTGCTCACGTGCCTCGACGGCCAGCATGCCGATTTCGGGCATCAGCCGCCGCAGCTCGAGCACGAAGAGCGCCCATGTGAGCGCCGAGGAGCCGGCGCCGTGGTGCAGGACGAGGAGCGGCGTCTTGGGCGCTGCGGGTGGCGTCACGTAGACGTGATATTGGGCGTGCTCGCTGGTGCTGTCGTCGCGATGTTCCAGATACAGTTCCTGGGCGAAGAAGCGCGTCCAATCGACATTCGCGGCCGAGGACGCTGCTGGCTTCTGCGTGGCCGTGGGGACCACGGTGCCGGTCGACGAGACGGAGGACGCGGAGGACGAGTCGTCCTCCACCGGCTGCGGCTCTTCGTCTATCTTGGGAGTCTCGGAGGGGGCTTTGCCCAGTTTGGACTTGCCGATGGATTTAGCCAGGTCGCTCATGCTGGCAGATTCGAGTCTTCAGCGCGTTAAATGAAGCATTTGGAAAGGCGAAGTGGGATGGCGGGTTTGATATTGAAGTAGGGTGACACAATCCAAGCATCCGTCGGGTATCGATAGATGCACGAGCCATCTGATGCCGTCAGCGGCCTGCATGCATGAATAATCCTTGCCGTAACTAGTGCGCATTGAGAGCGCCTGTAGCGGCAACAAATAATTCTCTCAGCACTTGCACTGCCCTTCCAACGGACGAAACGTAGCACTTTCTTGAGTTCCCGTGGCTATCATGGTGAATAAGCCATGCGAGAAAGTAGTCTGCGGTAGGCATGACCCCGCGGTTTCTGCCATGGATGGAGGTGAAGTGGTCGCCACCTTGATAGATTGCCTCATTTGGTGCTCTATAGATTCGAATGTCTAAATTCCTTTGTCAAGGTCCCAATTCATAGGTGACTAGCAACTCCAATCTTATTCTCAAAGCACAACATCAGGCTAACATCCGTGTCGTGAGACAGCTTTCAGCGATAAAAGTAGACATGTGTCATAGATCATAAGCTACGTAAATATGAAACCGTATCCTTTTTTTGGTTCAGTCTTGCTGAAATGGAAAAGGTTGTAGCGAAAGGGGGTATCAAATCATAGTGTCCAAGCCCAAGAAAGTGATTAAAAGCAAACTATAGAAACCCGTACAATGAGATCAATCATCGTCGTCATCGTCGTCATCATGACTGACTCTGCGTACAACGATCTCGTCGTCGTCAATCTTTCTGGGAGTTCCATCACCCAGCTGCCATGAGCCTTTGGTGTCATGCTCGATCAGGCCCTCTCTGCGCAGCCACATCTGCAAGGAGGGGTCTGCTCTCCACCTTTCGACACCGTATATCTTGGCGTCTGTCTTCTTATCTTTCTCAAAGTGGCGGCCAACGTGCTCCATACGCTCGTCCCAGCTGCCAGGGCCCTCGAAGGTGCGGTTGCAGAACAAGCAAGAGCTCCTTGGCGGCGGGTCGCGCAGCCTCTCGTAGCACTTCTTCTGGAATTCCGCCATGTTGTCTTCCGTGATGGGGTTGTCCTTGCCGGGTGCGGTGTGAGATGCTGTTGCACCCTTGTTCCCGGAAGACGGGCCTGGGGCCATGTGCATGCGCCGCAGGTGTTGCGCGAAGAGGTCTTTGCGGTTGAAGTCGTTGTATGAGGTGGTGGCGCCCCCGTCGACGGTGCTTGGGCAAAGCTGACAGCGCCAGAACCCCAGCCGGATGTGTTGCGTACTGACGTGCCTCTTCCACTCATTCTTGGAGGCGAACGTTGCCGAACAAGAGTAAGCGGCGAAGGGACAAGGGAATGGGCGGTTGGCCGGATTGCTGTCCTTAGGCGAGCCACTTGGCTTTGTCCTCTTCGAGATACGACTTCTGTCGTTGGTAGCGTACGTGACGCCTGGCTTGCGCGTGTTGGTGTTGCGCTTGATCGATCCCCTGGAGCTGACGCTCGACTGGGACGCCCGGCGACGGCGACGCTTTGACGGGCTCGGGTTGTAGTCGGAGTCGGCATCCTCTTCGTTTTTCACGAACGGCTTGACTGACTCTGCATCCCTGACTCGGATGACTTCGTCATCGTGGATGTGCGAGCATCGATGATCGTCAGGTTCCATCTTCCCATGGTATAGGATCGTCTCCTGTTCGCAGGTTGCAAAATCGATTTTCATGTCGGGACAGTCGTCGTACTCCATCGGCTGTTCGAAGTCTTCAGCTGGGGAAGGGTACTGTTGGATCTCTTGAAGAGTACAGGAACCACCAGCGCCAACAGTTGCATCTTCCATTGAGTATGGAGCGAAGGGCTTGTAATCGCTGTATCTTGTGTCTTGGGAGCCGTACTCTCGCGGACTGCTTCCTGCGTCAGGAGAGCCGAAACCTGCGGTGCTCAGGTCGTCCTGATGAGAGAAGTTGTAGCTGCTGCCGGAAGAGACCGACCAGCTCGATTGATAGATGTCTGGTGACTTCTGTCTCGGATTCCTCTCTGGGTAGGGCCAGGGAGCTTGTGGCTCGTATTGAGGATCGAAGTCAAAGCGCCGTGGACCGCTGTCGCCCCGGCTGTCTAGCTGAAAGACATTGGTTTGAAAGAGTGGACGCTCAGGCCCATTCAAGTAACGTTGCATGTTGGACAAGTCTTGGGTGGCTGCTGCGTTCAAGGCCACGGCTGGGCCGAAAATGGTAACCGCCCTCTGGTTGGGATCAGGCCAACGGTAGCCTTCCTGGAGCTGACCGTCGGCAGGCAGATGGATTGACGGGAGATCGTCGAAGGCGCCGAAGTCCATTGCGGGAGTCATTGGAGAGTAGCGCTAAAGAGGTGCAGGAGGAGAATGTAGTAGACGTATAAGGTATCGGAAAGATTCAAAGAAGCGGCATAAGAGATTCTACGTGACAGCAATAAGAAAGAGGTTTGTTTCAGAGCGTTTTGGCGGAGCGTACCGTTAGCGCTTAGCCTGTGGAGGATAGAGTATGAGCACCGCCCAGCGATACTTATACAGACGGACTGCGAGAGATGGCCTTGATATGACGGAATGCAGAAAGACGAACGAGGCGAAGCAAAGTTGCAGCTCTAGGGCAGTGACGGGAGTGGATCTAAGAATGGGGGGGGTGCTCCGCCCTGAGGTTGTGTATCAATGTCCCGCATGGGCAGCTGCTCCTGGATCACCACGGGCACCTTTATGGCGGAGGCCCCCATGGCACTCTCGCAGAGCCGCATCGCACCCACCCACAGATTGCACGAGCGCTAGCGTCGGCTCGCCCTGGTGCCGCAAGGAGCCAGCCATCGACACGCGACCCCTGCATGCTGACCGGTCTCCGTGCAGCGCCGGCCTTGGTTTGGGGGGTCAGCCATTGTGGCAGAGTCCTCTGTCCCACCACGGCGGACTGCAGATCCCGCCGCGGTATACTGATCGGGCGTCTGCGCGTGAAGACTTTGGAAAAGAGGGCGAACGGGGCGAGAAGGAATGGGGAACCAGCGCCGCGACTGCGTCTGCGGGCTGATCGATGCCGTCTACGGAAGCGCTGGGGCTGACCACGCCGTGCTGGAGCGCCTCGCGCGCCCGGAGGCCGCAAGCTGTGCGGCTGAGCCTGTGCGAGGGCGTCGATTCGTGCCTGGGATGGATGGGGGCGGAGAGGGCGCGCGCAACTGGCGAACGAGGTGCGCGGGCGAGCCGCGCCAGCTGTCCAGACGCCCCCCGCGGGTTCGCTCGCGCCGACCCTCGCGCGCTGCCAGAGCAGAGCGAAACAAAAGCAATCAGCAGGCGCCGCGGCGATGCTGCAGCAATCGATCGCATCCGGGCGCCCGCAGCGCGCCGGCGGGTGGAGACGCGCAGGCTGTCGGGGGAGGGGTGCGCGAGGGGACGAGGCAAACGTCAGGCAACGAGCGGGCGGCTTGTGCGTGCACAACCGCCCTTGATTGAATTGGTCGTCGCCGTGTCTTGGGCGCTGCTGATGCCTGGCGAGAGCGGAGGCGTCGCACCCTTGGCCTTGGCTCTCAGCTGCGCCGCGCGCTGTTATCCATTGGCCGTCACGGCACCAGCACATGCAGCTCGCGGCCGCGGCAAGCCCAGTGGGGCGATGCACATCTATTATCCATACCGACGGCTACTTATCGTCAGACAAAAGGAGGCTCTGCTGGGCCGGCGCGCAGGCAATCAAGCTCTCGCACGGCCGAGTGTGCCTCGCCCGCCCCAGAATGCAAGCCTCGATCATCCCGCATGCCCGCGAGTCTGGAGCTTGGCCTGCATGTGCGGCCATTCCCGCTGCCCCGACCGGTCAGCCAAGGCACGGTGCTGCTGCTGCTGCTGCTGCTCCGCCCCGGGAGCCCTAGACCGCGCGCGTTCGCGTAGGCTGACTGCAGAAGACGCCAATAGGATCGCCTGTATGATCTTCAGGTCAACTTTGCGAGCAGCCGATCCTCAACGCCCTCAAGGATCCAATAGTGATCCACGACCTCGAGGTTCTCCGCCTCGTTCTGAAACATCTTGTCTGGATCCTGGTCTGGGCCCATCATGCCCGCAGGATTCATCTGCGCCATCTGCTGCGTCACCTGGCTTGCAGCTGCGCCTCTGCTGTTAGACTTCCGGTCAAGCAAACATATAGAGGGCGGATGCCTTACTGTTGTTGCTGCCCAGAATGAAGTTGTATACCGGCTGCAGGCCGAACAGCGTCAAGAAGTACCACGACAAGCTAGACACCCATTGCACGTCCAGGTCGCGCGTGCCCACGCCCGACTGCAGCATTGCCTTGAACTGCGGCGTCAATGGGAATGGCAGCTTCACTGGCGCCGGGATCGGGATTAGAACCACCACCACTTATGCAATGCGTGCCGGGCGGCCACTTACGGATGACGAATCCAGAGAAGAACGCATTGATCCAGCCCATGATCAGGGTCTGCGGGACCATCATGGCCACGTTGCCCTTCATCGCGCCCATCATCCCCTCCATCATTGCGGGGTCGCTCATCGGGTTGCCCCGTGGTTTGCCTCTGGCCTCCGGATCGGCCAGGAAGGCGCCATCCTTGAATGCAGACACGAGGTAGCTCTTGCGGTTCTGGAACGACGAGGGCGAGAGGACGTTCGCGTTGGAGCGCACGTTGACGCCGCGCATGAGGGACCGGTGCTCGCGCAGCTTCTCGAGAGTCTGCTTCTTGGGCGTGCTCTGCAGCAGGACCATTGCGTAATGGCGGAGGATGCCCGTCAGGACCTGGAGGCGTTAGCACGGCGTGCGCGTACTGCATTTTCTGGGGAGAAGCATACCATAACAACCGTGATTGGCAGCAATATCCACCAGCTGCGTCGAACATTAGAGGCGGCTGCGTCCCGGGGAACTCGTTGACGTACAAGAGGGAGGGATCGCGATGGATCGTCTGCACCACCGGCTGCGCCATGGTGCCGAAGTGTCTGGACGATGCGCGCTTCTTCCGTGCGTGCGATGCGTGCCGGCGGTCGACGATGAACGAGGCGGCGTCGTGGAGACGAACGAGGCGCGGCGCGGCTTCCAGCGGTCGGCGGTTGACAGGGATCTGCGGCCGCGAGCTCCATGAGACCACCTATGTGCTCCACCACGACTCTGCCGTCGCGACAACAACCCGCAGGACCGCGCGCACTTGCAGAGCTCGGCGCTGAGCTTGCCTCCTCCCCGGTCCAATCCCACGGCTAGACCTCCAGAATGTCGAACCAGCAGAAGATCGCGGTCTACTCCATTCCCGGTATGCGCACTCCCGCAGGAAGCTCTCTCCAGAACGCAAATCGCTGACACTGCGGACGCAGACCTGAAGAACACGACCGATGATGCGCTACCGAACTATCTCAACTCCCTCAAGTTCCGCCAGTCCCACCAGCACGTCGATGTGCGCCTAGCTCTGGGCTACACGGCTGTGATAATAGCCGGTGCCCTCTTCTATTTCGACTGGACCCTCGGCTGGGACGCGACCAAGGCGTACACCGGGCCGGCCGTGGCAGCATACTTTATCTTGAATGGCGCTTTCATGTACTGGATGTACTTCGTGGAGAAGGGGCTGGTGTACGTGGGCGAGAAGGACGGCAACAAGGTGCGTTACGAACGTTAGCCTCCGGCCAAAGCGTCTTCTGGCCTGGTTTTGGGCTCCGCTGACCCTGTGGGCGCCCGCAGATTGAGCTGTCCTCCCGCATCGACAAGAACCTCCCCATCTATCATCTCAAAGTCCGCTTCACGTCGTCCGACAAGAAGAACGCCAAGAACGCCCTCTGGCAGGAGATCCACATCAGCGCACCCTTCACCCGCTGGTTTACTTCCGACGGCTACTTCGTCACCAAGCCATTCCAGCAGTTCCTCGCGTCCGAAATCCCGGCCATCGGCTCCGCGGACCCGAACAACGTGGTTGAGGAGATCGGCCGAGGCTCTGGCTCAGCAAACGAGATCCGCGTGGACGGCACCGACGTCCAAGATGTGCTGAACCAGATCAGGAGCGCCACCGGCGGAAAAGCGAGAAGGAGGGGCTGAAGAATGCAGTTGCGTTACGAGTCGTGGAACCGCTGGCATCAATTGCTGCATTGTTTTTTTTTTCCTTTTGGCGCTTCGGGTGGGTCTGGATGCATGCATGCATGTATGTTGTCAAGCATCGTCACGAAAAGCACGGGTTTCAATCAGGAAAAAGGTGTTGGACTGCTACCCGAAAGTAGGGTGGTATCTACATACAAACATGCTCGCCGGAGCGCTATAACAACAAATCCCAAGAAAAGCGCCCATTACCAAACCATGCACCTGTGCTTACCATGCAAGTACACTCTACACTTTTCAACATCATCGAGCTCGTTCGTCACTCATCAAGTTCCATCATGCTAAGCATGTCTAATTCCGTCCTGACGATACGTTCGAATTCTTCGCGTTGGATGCCCGCCGACCGGGCCAGCCTGTAAAGGCTCTTGATATCGGTGCTAATGTGCTGCTTGATACCGATTTCTGCTTGGGAGTGGACCGCGGCAGCCTGCTCCATCCTCTCGATCGAGCCGGAGAGCGAGGATGCGGCTGAGTCGGGGCGTGGGTGGTTGATCTCACTGCTCGTGAGCTGCTCGAACGGTGAGTCCTGCCCGTTCGCATGCGCTGGTGGCAGCGACGAGTCGTAGCCGTCAGGACCGAGGTTGGAGGACTCCAAAGGCTCGACCTGGGGCTGCCGTCCGCTTGGAATAAGGACGTTGCCGTGCAGAGTAGACTCGACCGGCTCGCCAGTCTCTTCCGATGGGTCGTGTGCATCCAGAGCGGGTTGCACCTCCATGGCGTAGCGTGCGAAGTATTCGAGCTCTGATGCTGATGGTAGTTGGACGTTTGAGGCGGGCGCGGGAGAGCGTTTTGCAGGGGTTCTGCTGGGGGTACGGTCATAAGAGTTCCAGTAGTCGTCATCCTCATCTTCTTCCTCCTCTTTGTTGTTGTGTTGTTGCTGATGAGGAACGTTGCGGCTGTTTGAGCCGTTCGGCTGCAGTTCGTCTTGGCGAAGAGCGTCCCGAATGTAAGCCACCTTTGAGGCTTCGTTGGCTTCGTCCATGCTCTCAAACCAGTCCGTGCCATCATCGATATCCTCAAGGGCACGAAGCTCAGTGAGTCGCCACCCAGGACCACCGCTCGCATCGTCGGTCATACACCAGAGGTATACGGGCAGAAGCTTGAAATCCTCCAGTTCCAGCCTGGCTTCCAGCGTCTCCTCATCTCGCCGCCTGTATCGAATATTTCTCACATCCTCCAGCTCGATTTCGCCAGATGAGGGGTGCGGTTCGATTTCCAAGGTTTCGACGAGCGTGGGGAGTTTACTAGCACGCTCTCGGTCCCAAGAAAGAAGCGGCAGCCACGACTCAGAGGGGCCATTCGTGGTGGAGAGAAGTTGGACACGCTGACGTAGGATGGGCGAGAGAAGGGGCAGCAGAGCCGGTGGCGGGCGCGGGGACGCGAAGGCCGTTGGTAGACAGGCGAGAAGCGGAGGAAGCAGAGTCCGTGGCTCGGGAGGAGGGATGAACTGGACCATGTCTGCAGCTGAAGCGCGCGTTTGCCTGCGAGGCTCGAAGGGCGCGGAGAGGAAGAGGCTGGTAAACGAAACTGAGGGAGGTCCGAGGAGCTAGGAGCTGCTGTGAACTGCCCCGGTGAAACAGGTGGTGGAGACGTATCAGTCACATGCAGGTTGATGAAGGTGCAGCGCGGCAATTGGGCTGAGGGGCGAGGGGAATAGGGCTCGGAGGGGACCGACAGGAGAGGCGGGTTGAGGTGAGAATAAAAGTGAGGAACTAGCGCTCGAGCCGTGGCCTCTGCGGGCAGTAGTTGCAGGTGTTTGCCAGCATCTCGACCCCTCTAGATCCCTTCGTCCGCGCTGGAACAAGCGACGCAGCGGGACCGATGATGACGCTCCGCCGATTTGCCGGCCGTGCCCGTTGACATCCCTGCCGGGCCAATAGGCAAACTGCCGCGCAGGGTCTGGCTAGTATCTGAACGGCGCCGTTGAATCGCAGGCGGTGTGTTGATCGCAAGAGTCTCTTGTCTTCGCGCCGGCGGTGTTGAGCTGGAGACGGCGCTGCGTGACGAGGTCAAGCGTCTTACAAGCAGCAGCCCATTTTGTGTGCTTCCGCTTCTGGCGACGGCGCGTATCGCCAGCGGCGTCCCGCTCGTGGAGCTCCCCCTGCATGGCTCCACCGTCGCGCATGCGCCTTCTCCGCACGTCTGCGCTCGTCCAGCATGAATCGGCGGACAGCGTGACGACCTCCTATCCAGCCTCCAACAGTTGGGGCATTTGGCGCGCTTGGGGCGGCGCCGCTGTGTGCTGAAGACCACGGCTAGAGGGTTGCCTGCGGCTCCCTCAACAGAATAGTCCAACAGGGCCGTCCCATTCGCGCGAGCGGAGCGGGTCGCCTCTGGCTTGCCAGATAGGAAAGGCTTCGGCGGAGGGGAGCGTCGGCGGCGCGCGGTGATGCCTGAGGCACCCACAGGGTGAAAGACAGCCGCACATACATGTCACGCGGACGCCGCTGCCCACAGCGCGATCCCAGAGGCAATCCTCGCGTCAGCTGCACGCGGTGAATCGGGAAGCGCGGCGCGTCCCCATCGCGGATCAGCAGGCCGGGTGCGCCTGCCGCCAGCAGCGGCGGCGGCAGTTCGAGAGCCTCATCAAGCAGCCAGGCAGGGAACAGGGCGCAACCTGCTGCGCTCGGCGTGGCTTTGAGGGTTTCAAGGTGCAGAAGAGCCGGCTCAGCCACCGCACAGCACCGCCGTGTCGCCCTGCGCCGAATCTGCCTCGAGACGCTAGCCGGTGCGAACGCTCTGCGCGCAATGACGCTCGCTGGATCCCGGGCAGGCTCCCGCGCCGGACGGCTTGGCGCGCGCGACGCCTTGGGTCAGCCTCGCGCGCCCGCTGCGCCCGTGCTGTGACACTCGTCTGGGCTGCTCAGCGCTCCCACAGCAGCTCCCGCCGGCGAAGCTCGCCGTCTTGTGTCACCGCGCAGGCGCGCCGCCCTAGCGTTCTAGAAAAGCGGCGGCCATCCTTGCCGAGTGCGCCTGTGCCTGATCTCGCCGTGGCTTTTCCTCGCTCCTGCGGCTGAGCGACAGCGCCTGCGCCAATCGCCTGCCCTGCGACAAGCGCCCGCTGCAGCGACAGCATCCCTCCGACTGTCGCCGTGTCTTCTCCCCCGACATTTGAACTCCCGCCTCCCGCGCGCCCGCCGCTGCTCCCAGCACTCTCCCGCGCGCTCCTTCCGCCGCGCCCGCCGTTGCGCGTCGCTGCCTGCGTCCGTCCTCTCTGGGAATCTCCCCCGCCGTGCCATTCTTAGCGCGGATCGCCGCGCCCGCCGTCGACCAAAAACCTGGGTGCTCCCCAGCGCGCGCTTCTTGTCGGCGGCTACATGCTAAATCTGCCATGTCTCTTGTGGACCCAGTGATCCCCGTCTGCTCCAAGAATGACCACAACCACGCCGCCATCATGAACGACTTCTTCTCAGCCTCAGCGTCCGACGAGGCTTATCATTCCAGCGTTCACGCCAATCAGCCCTACCGCCCCAATCACGCCCGCAGCAGAAGCGCGCACAGTCACACCTCGCAACGGTCGTCAGCAGAGGATATGGCCGCCCATTTCCCCATGTCAAGCCAGGATGCATCAGCCATGGGCCTGCAGCCGCCACCTTTCTCTCAAACCCAACACCCCATGTCGAACAACGCCTACCAAGACACCCAAACGGCCCAACCCTCCTTTGGCTCCTCCGGAAACCCCATGTCGCCTTCCATTTCATCCTACCACGAGCAGGCCACCCCTGAGACTGCATGGCTGTCTGACCACGGATACACCGACATTAGCCAGTACACGACCCCCGGCCTTGAAGAAGAGCTCCTCGATACCCAGATGACCTTCCTCACCGTGGATGCTGGGAACGACTTCAACACCAACTTTCCTAACGTCTCGGTGATATCGCACGACTCCTCGGGGCACCCCGGCAACAGCGCCAATGCCTCGAGCAACAATCTCCAAGCTCCTATTTTCCCAGCCAGCTTTGGAGGGTCGCATCTGATGTCTCCCAGCCTTACGACTCATTCAAGTCCTGGCTCTAGCACCGAGTACTTGACGAATCCATCCCTTGTCTCGGCACCTGCACAGAACAGTGGCACAACGCAGAGATCGTTGACGCCTGGCATGGAGGCAGAGCTCCCGCACGTTATGTCCGTTCCTGAGCAGCAGCGAAGCCCTGCTCTTACCGGAAGTCCTGGAGACGGCTGCCTCGAAGTTCCTCAAGACCGTCCAGTGCACTTCACCAGTCCCCGTCCCGTCGTCCGAATCGAGAACTACAGCAGGGATGATTCCCCGCTTCGTACGGATGTGAGCCGTAGCCAGAGCAACAGAAGCCATGGGAGTCGGAGATCCGGCAACCATTTGTCCCCGCACGACGCGGAGGACTCTTCCGATGACGAACGCGCGCAGCCATTCGTGCAAGCAGTTCCAATACGGACAGGTCGCCAATTGACTGCACCACAGCGTGGCGAGGATGGCTCCTGGATTCGCAACAACAACTCCGGCCATGTGGGTATCAGTCCTGAAGAGCGAAAAGATATGCAGGACCAATACGTTCCGACTTTGAAGGAACAGGAGGACCAGCGTCTCATGGAAGAAAAGAATATCGAGGTGGCAGAATGGCTCACGAGAAGTGAAGTCGGAAGTGAAGCCGGTGGTCCGGACGACCGACCTCGTCGCAAGAAGACATCAGGGCGACGAAGGGCACGCAGCACAAATGACATTTTGTCCCGCAGGCAAGAGGGGCTTGGCCTCCAATTCCCTGCATTTGACGTACCAGGACCTGGCTTGAACATTAACGTCGAATCCGAGGAGGAAGAATCCGGAGGGTCGGACTACGAAGAAGATGAAACTGGGACGCCGGATTCACCCCCGGCTCAAGTTGAGATCAATCATGTCAGAGACGAGGGCTCTTACTTTCCTCAAATGCCGCCCCCATCCGAGGAAGACAATACTTTGCCGCGTGTCCGCCCTTGGCATGATCCCCCGAGACCAACCGAGACTCCAGAAGGAAAATACCAGCCTGATACGTCCAATGCCGCCATGATGAAATTCCATCAGCGTGCCAAAGATCTAGAAACAGCGTCACTAGCAGCGACTCTGGGCTCGCACCGTCGCCGAAGCGAATCAGAGATGGGCAGTGTGTTTCAAGTCAGCGCAATTTCGAAATCTGTTGTCCCGGAGGCCGATGCAGAGAAAAATAAAGACAGAAGGGGGAGGAAAGGAAGCCTGTTGGAGAGTTTGAGGCGGAACCCTAGCGGCTTGCTGAAGCGTAAAGGGAGCCACCCGAGCCACCCTTCGCAGCAGGCAACAGCATCTCCTTCACCGCCTGTGCTGTCACTCGAAACTAAGATCAACGTGCCGCCAAAGCGGTCAGGTAGTTGGGGACGAACAAAGTCACCGAAGCCTGACAGCAGCCCCACGGCCCTATTTAAGGACACCGGAAGCTTAGCGCCGTCTGGTACAAACCCCTTCACGTATGCTAAGAACGCCATCCGGAGAAGCAGGAGCAGGAGCGACATCGGCAACAAAACACCGGGATTATCTGAGCTGATGCGAAGTTACGGTGGCCCGCCCACGCTGTCGTTGCCGCCGGCAAACGATCTAGATCCAACCAATCCTTCCCCCCGTGGCGTCGAGGGCAGTGGCGATGACGAAGATGCAGATTTTGATGACATTGCGCAAGATTCGGTCACGATGAACCTGAAGATCCGCACTGATCCCATTATTCCCACTGTGGAGGGTTTCCGGGCCCATGCGCGGTTGCTCAATCCTCGACTGGACGAGTACATGATTGAGAGAATAGCGCAGGAGCAGAACCGCCGATACAAGAAGTTGCTTGATTTGAAAGTCAAGCACCTGAAAGCAATCAGGGAGAAGAAATGCGCGTCAAAAGGCTACTGCATTGCTCTGGGAGGGGAGTCGAAAATCCTTCCCCCTCGTGCGAACAACAAGGATGGAGAGGCGCCATTTGCCGGGTTTCAGATTGTCGTTTCGTCCGAGGACGAGATCGATCCGTCCGAAGAAGGAACGATCATACCGAAGCCACTCCCGGCCGGCTTTCCAGTTCCGCCAGTCAAGCGCATGCCGGCTGAGTTTGAATGTCCGCTCTGCTTCAAGGTCAAGAAGTTCTTCAAGCCATCTGATTGGACAAAGCATGTCTACGAAGATCTGCAGCCTTTCACATGCACCTTTCCGAACTGTGGAGAACCCATGTCATTCAAGCGCAAGGCTGATTGGGTCAGGCACGAGAATGAAAGGCACCGTCAGCTAGAGAAGTGGCTGTGTGACAGACAGAACTGTGGCCACGCGTGCTATCGCAAGGACAACTTCGTGCAGCACCTTGTTCGGGAGCATAAGGTGCCAGAACCAAAGGCCAGGACCGGCCGCGCAGCGAATACAACGATCAACGTACCCATCAACATCAATGCTTGGCGGGCGGGCGAGGATGTGTTTTCCGGTCTGGGTGATATTTCGGATAAGGTTTGGGCTCTGGTGGAAGCGTGCCGGCAAGACACGACGAAGACAGTGAAGAATGAGCCCTGTCGGTTTTGCGGCAACATCTGCCCCAGCTGGAAGAAACTGACGGTGCATCTCGCGAAACACCTGGAGCAGATCAGCCTGCCGATCCTACCGCTGGTGGAAGAGAAGCCACTGGACGCGGACAGCATCATCAGTCCTATCGAGAAGCCACAGACACAGAGACCAAGGGCCACTTCATCAGCCGCTGCTCCTGGGTCCAGCAATGGGGCCAAATACAACCAGAAGCTCAGTGTCAACTCCAGCTACTCTAGCTACACTCAGGACGCACCGGCTTCTGCGTCTTCCAATGTCACGCATACATACCCGCCTGCGCAGTTCCAGGGCTATCGGCCACAGGCTCCGCCGCAGCCTCAAGCAGCCAACTACGGGGGCGACATGATGTCGGGTTTCGCGGTGCGTTCATATCCAGGATTGACAGCGGGGAGCGGCATGCAGGGGCAAAGTCGGCTTGATCCGAGCCAGTATGCTCCGAACGGGTATGCTCCGACCGTCACGCCAGTCACGGACTACGCGCAGTCCGGGCAGGTTTTCCAATCGCCGGTCGAAGCGGCGCCGTTTGGCAGCGATCTGCCGACGAGCATGTATGCGTACAACGGGCCGGTCGGGGGCGAGTACGGAAACATGCAGTATGAACAGGTAAACGGCGGAGGGCAGTTCGCGCAGGGACAGTTCCAGCAGATAGCGACCTCGTACCCGAGGTCGCAGCAGGGCTTTCCTTATCAGGGCTGATGACGACATTCGCAGTGTTTTTGCGGCGTCCCGGGGTTGCTTTCTCAGGCCAGCGGCGGGGGATGCTGGGAGCTGGTTCCACGATATCCCTAATGCGCTCTTTTGTTTGTAACGGCCCCGGCTTGGTAGACAAAACAAAGCTGTTCGCGATCGGATCGGGCGGCCAGGGATCTGCTGGCACGCTGACAGCCATTCCTCGTGCGAGGCGCGCATCCGGCAGGTCAGCCGGGCGCCCAGCGCCGCATCGCGGCCCCCACGCGTCGCGTGCGCTTGGCCCCCAGGCGACGGGCGCGCGGCTTCTTCGAAGGTTCGCTGCAGGTACGCTGGGCCGGCGCTGCTGCGACGGGGCGGCCTCGCGCGCGGCAGCCAGCGTGGGCGGTGCGCGGGCAGCGTCGGCGGGCGTCAGATGACGGGCGCAGCTAGCGAGCACCGCCCCCAAGCCCTCGCAGGCAGCAGGCAGCAAGGCGGCCGGTTGCCTGCGCGCCATCAGCATGCATGTGTGTCTCCTTCCTGGCCGAGATCTGCCGCCCGCGTGTTTCTTTTTCTGCGCGCGCCTTGGCCTGGCGCTGCCGCTGCACAACCCATCGCGCGCGGCCGTCGCCTCTCGCAGCCCTCGCCCTTCCCTTTCGTCACACCGGCCGCCCGCGCCGCAGCCCATCGCTCTGACGCCTCTGCATGCGGCTGCCGTGTCAGCGCGCGCTCCGGCGGTGAAGGCGGCGAGAGTACTAATGCAAGGTCGGCGGCCTTCTGCTCCCCGCAGCCCACCTCCCGCCGTGTGAGGCTGATTCGCGCCGGTACGCTCTCCTCGGCCTCCTTTGATGGCGACCTGTCCATATCGCTGCCTGAGCCCTGTTAGTCCCGGCCCAGCCCGCGCTGCCGTGTGCTAACGCGCCGCCCCAGACCGGCCATGTCGCAGAACAGCTACCCGGCCTATCCCGCCTTTGAGTCCGGCCCTGTATGTAGCGCTCCCCGTCCGCTGCTGCCGCCTGCCCGCGTTGACGCTTTGCAGTACTTCAATGGCGCGCTGGGCGCGACGGCGCGCTCGTTCGACGGCGCCGCCGCCGTCAAGCCCATGGAGCACGGCGTGCAGGCCATGTTGGACGGCCCGGATGCCAGGAGCGCGATATCAAGGTCTTTCGACAGCTACAGCTTCCCCGGCTTCGAGGCGTCGTTCCACGGCTCTCCGCCGTCATTAGACCAGAACCTGCAGGCGCTGCTGGCCGGCCACAGGCCGTTTGCTTCGCGGGAACCCAGTGTGGCTTACTCAAACCCCATCGCCAATTTCTACCATGAGGCCGACGGCCCCTGGAACAGCGTGCGCGCCACCAGCCAGGCGCGGAGCTCGACCTCCAACGCCGCCGCCCTGTCCGTGCCTGTGCCAAACTTGGACTACAACCACTACAGAGATGCGCCAGCATCCGAGATATCAGATTCGGGGTACGCATCTCAAACCGCCGCTTCACAGTCCATCGTGAACACAGAGCCGACGGACTACCCCAGAGACTGCGGCGATTTGCCTGTGCAAGTAAACAGCTTCTCATTCACTGCCGCGTCAAGTAGCTCTCCGCCCTTTGATGTTGCGTATGGTACGCGAAATGCCGATGAGCCTGAGGCCCGGCCAGCCCCTCGTCCGAAACCCTCTTCGAATCTGCTGTGCTCCCGCTGTGGAGAAACGGCGAAGTGTCCGTCCGACTTCAAGTGTGTACATGCTTGTCCGGCAATCTTTCTTTCTCTATTCACTAATGACGATGCAGAAAACACATGCTCAAGCATGACAAGCCGTTCAGGTGCACCGAGGCCGACTGCACTCGGAAAGACGGCTTCACCACCGTCAACGACTTGAACAGGCACAAGAAGAGCGTGCACAAAATCGGCGGCCTGACAAAGTCCTTCAGATGCGTGGCAGATCGCTGTAAGAACAAGGACAAGCTTTGGCCCAGGTTAGATAATTTCAAACAGCATGTGCAAAGAATGCACCCGCACGAGAATATGGAGGACATGATCCAACGGTATGCATCATACATATGAGGCAAGCCCGTGCCGCCGTGCTGACTCGAGAAGGTCTCAATGCTTCGGCAATCTGGGTCCAGCTGTACCAAATACTCCTCGGGCAGAACCCGTATCTCCAATGGAATCTACTTTGGCGGGCATAGATGCAAAAACGAACAATTTGGACATGACTTCCGAGAACAAGTCTCCCGATTTTGTATTCGGCCAGGTTAGGAGTGTGGAAAATCCCAACGGCCTTCTTCCGGATTCGAAAGGTTCATTGACCAATGGCTATCACGACGCCCGTTCATGGGAGCATGCGCCATTCGTAGCATACCAAAGTGAACCAATGCAGCCAACTCAGACCTCTGAGGATCAAAAGCCTGTGCCAAGTAACCCACCGGACTCTTCCAAGCTAAGGGAACTGGCCGATGCCGCAACAGCCGCTTCTAATCCTCCAGGCCAGTCAAATTCCCGCGGCGGATCCAAATCAGGTCCCTCGAAGACGCAGTCCCAGAAACGGAGTTCCATTCTCGAAGACCCTCAGAAGAACTTCCTCGGCCCATTCTCCAAGAGGATCGCCTCGAGCATCAATAACGGCTCCCCGAATGAATCGTTAGACAAGGCTGTTCTCAGAGCCCTCCTCGAACTGGAAGAGAACCGCAAGATTATCACACCAGCTAGCAACCGTCGCGGTTCGGGCGCAAGGGGAAACCGGAATTCTAAAGATACGGACCGACCGCCTCCTGGTTTTGTAGGGCCGGACGGGACTGAAACTACCATCTCCACGGCCGAGGTCCTGGCTGGCCTTGCAGCTATGTCCAAGCGTATCCGACAGTCGGTCAAGAAGCCTAATCCAATGCTAAATGGCAGGTCAACCAAGTCGAAGGGCGTGGAATGTAAAGAGTGCGGGAAAGTCTTGCCGCGCGCTTGCGACATGAAGTAGGGTTTTTTTTCAAGCATATTTGTGAAGCGGGTCGGTCGAAGGCTAACGGGGATTTAGCAAACACATGAAACGACACACTCGACCTTACGGCTGCACCTTTCCCAAATGCCGCAAAGAGTTCGGCAGCAAGAACGACTGGAAACGCCACGAAAACTCCCAACACTTCCAACTTGAAACCTGGCGGTGCGAGCACCAAAACTCGCCAGACGCGCCCAAGTGCGCGGAGCTCTTCTACCACCAGAAAGTCTTCGAGAAGCACCTGCGCGCGCAGCACAAGATGGCACAGGCGGAAATCGACAACGAGCTGCGGGTGCGCCGCATCGGGCGCAACGGGCAGTCGCGCTTCTGGTGCGGCTTCTGCCAGGCCATCCTCGACCTGCACGCCCGCGGCGTCGACGCTTGGATCGAGCGCTTCGACCACATCGATGCGCACTTCAAGGCCAAGATGCCCATCCGCGACTGGCTTGACATCGAGACCAACAAGCCCAAGGGCGAGGTCTACGCTTCCATGGACAGGAACGACTGGGAGGACGAAGACCCGTTGCCTAGCGGTGCCAGCACCCGCAGTGAGGACGACCATAATTCCCCCAGCGAGACTGGCCCGCTGCAGTCGGATCCGCACGCTGGTTCGGATGCGGTTATCCTGACGGGCGCGATTCAGAGCCCGCAAGGCTGTAGGAAGAGGGCCCGTGAAGAGAGCGGTGATCCGCTGGGCGAGCCGCCACGGAAGTCGTCGAAGAAAGGGGAGACGCTGTTCTTCTGCGTGAGTGCTCGGCCTTACCTATCTACACCCTAACATTCCATGATGCGCTCCCACCCTCTCTCCCTCCCTTCTCCGTCACCATCGCCGTCATGGGAATAAGTTCGGAGGGCTATTGCAGAGCGGGATAGCTGACAAACTGTTCCTTTTTCTTTCTTCTAGTGTGATTGCAAGCAAGGCCCCTTCGCGTGGTCCCTCTACCAAAGCTGCCTAGACTGCGGACACGAACTCTGCGGACGCTGCGATCGGAGGAGACACGAGCTCTCGTCCGAAGAGTTTGTCGATTATAACCCGTGGTCGCATGGCGTAGCTGTTGTTTAAGGCTGGCTAGTGCGCTAGCCGGCTCCTCTTTTTCTTTTCGGGCTTACTCACGTTCTGCGCGAGCGTCTGTCTGGATGTATGATGGCGATGACGATGTCGATGAATTTTCTTTTTACTTGCCTACCTACATGCTCGAAAGAATACGGTATGGCAACAAAAAAAGGAGGCGGTCTATTTTTTTATCGGCGGAGGTGGGATAGAGGTGATTCCGTCACCTTTTCTGTTGTTTTTGTCATCTCTGTTGGTTGAATGTCGTTTTTCGTATATACCAAAGGTGTAGATGCCGTCTTGTAGAGCAGCGAGTAATTGAGCGTATGAGATAACGAATCAAACCATGTTCCTGGCAATACACGAACCCGTTTTCACTTCAAGTGTCTATGGCCCGAAGATGGAATCGTTCTTTTCTTCTCGTAATAGGATTGTATTTTTGTTCGAGGGCTTCCCTCTTATTCAATTCACACACGGCCCACCACCCATCCATCCCTCAGTGAGTAGACTAGAGGCCGTGATTTACAAATGGAGACACAAGGACCAGTAGAGTAGCTTGCTTCCCTCCCCTGATTTTTTTTTTTGCCGACCGTTCTCCCTTCGAAGGAGATGTAGAGTAACCCACACACCAAAGAACCTCCCTCCCTCACACACATCTGTACCGTCTCCAACCCCCAAAAAAAAGTTTCCAGAAAGAACCCCCCGTTCATACAAGAAGAATAGAATATCCTTTAGAAATAAGGAAGCGGAGAAAAGAACCAAAAGTGGGCCAGAGAAAAGGAGGGGAGAAAAAAAAAAGAAAAATCGAACTGAAGCCCAACTCCGTATCAACGTGCAACAGGAGCAGCAGCAGCAGCAGCAAAAGAAGAGTCCCGCCATGATCCGCTCACGATGCAAATCAGCATGTGCATGCAAAACAAAGCAGCCTGGGTATGTAATCTCTTGTCGCGCTTTGCACGTTATACGCACCCACCCACCCCTTTCCAACCCATATATCTAACGCCGTTGTATCCCCAAAGAGAGAGAGAAAAAAAAAAGGAGAGAGCCATCCAACGATGCTCCTCGGTAATGTCCTCGCTTGAACGCCAGACGCTGATGCCATGCATGTGTACTCTATAAGCTGCAGCAAACAAGAAGATTGGGCAGTGGGGTTTAGCGGAAGAGACCTCCTCCGACTACCCCTGTCCGCTGCGGCATGGCTGCTCGCTGAAGTTGCTCGCCGGCGTCTTCATCCTTGATGGCGTTGGACGGCGGGCCTTCAGTAGCCGGCTGTGCGCCTGATACGCCCAGTTGTGACATCAGTGACGGATTTTCATAAATATCGCGGGCTCGGTGGGAATCGGGCTGGTTTGTTTCGCGGGGCGGGTGGGATCCGGGCCGGATGGGGGTCTCGACTGGCGGATGGTTTTCTTGGTTGCGGACCATGGCCTGCTTAAGTTGCAAAACGGGCGACTCGTAGGCGTCGCGCTGTGCTGCAGAGTTCTGACCGTGTGTCGCAGTGCCAGACGGAGGATTCGACTGCATGTCTATCGTTGATGCCGAACCGTTCGGTGCTTGGAGATCGATCCTGTCTCTTTGGGCTGCTGGGGTTGCAAACGGGTTGCTCAC
This sequence comes from Neofusicoccum sp. Z2, assembly GCA_037356115.1. NCBI lineage: Eukaryota > Fungi > Ascomycota > Dothideomycetes > Botryosphaeriales > Botryosphaeriaceae > Neofusicoccum > Neofusicoccum sp. Z2. Next base: position 219,307 of record JBAWJY010000015.1, read on the forward strand.
GACACGCTGTTGTTGTGCTGTTAATTGGTAGTGAGAGTGTTGGTGCGCGGGATGCTGCGGGTTTGCCCAGGCGTTCTGTTCAAAGAACTGCTCCTCGGCAGCCGTTCGGTCTGCACGGGACGATTCCCCAAAACCTGACGGACGGACCGGCGGTTGGGCAGGCCGGCTCTCTATCTGAAAGAAGACATTCAGCTTCCGTTCGTCCAAAGCTTATGCGACGATGAGAACACTCACTCCCATGGCGGCGAGATCCTGGTCCATTTCTGGGGCCCGGGCGCTAGAAAGATCGGGCGCCGCGGGGAAGCCAACGTGCTTCGCGATACCCGACAGGACGGAAATTTCCAAGTTGTATGCCGTTTGTTGTTGCACCTGCTGAGAGCGTCGTTGGGTGAACTTGACGGTGTAATCCGCCTCGTTTGTGCCCCAATAACGCCTTTCCCTTTGCAACTGCGTGACCCGCTGATTGCACTTTGTGAGATAGTCCATGCGGACGTCTGCAACATCGTGCATATATTGGCCATGGACTGAGTTGCGCATGGCCACAAATTGCTTCCTAAGTATGTCCCTTTTCAGTCCCAGGCGGACGGTTTCCTGCCGAATCTTCTCGTCGCGGCGTTTGTCGACGGCTTGAAGCATGAGGAGGTACTCATGGTGGGTCGAGTTCGGCTGCCTCAATTGATCGAGCTCGAGCGAAAGCCTTTCAAGCTGTTCTTCCAACCGCCTGTACATACAACGTTAGCTTCGATATTATCGTCTGCACTCCCCAGACACTTACCTCTTCTGGAAGGTTAGGAATTGCTTCTCAATCTTGTTGAGCTCTTCAAGCGCGTTGTGTTTCCGATCGCCTGCCAAGAAGGTGAGCTCAAAACAGTCAAACTCCAGGTATGGATTCACTTACGCTCTTCTTCTATTACCCCCGCATCTTCACCGTCTAGCTCGCCTTCGGCCGGTTCTTCATCTTCAACTTCCAGAGGCGTTGCAGCGGACTCGTCGTGCTCGTTGGCCTTCGCTTTCTTGCCCTTTCGCGGGCCTTTCTTCCCTTTGGTCTTCTTGGGCCCCGTAGGAGCTTCATTTGACGCTTCTTGCGCAGCTTCCTCGTTCTCTTCTTCGTCAGCCTGCGGCTCGGCTTCCTTCGAGGCGTGTTCCTCGTCATCCTCCTCAACGCCCTGTTCCACCTCGCCGTCCACGTCCATAGGGTCGCCGTTCAGCTCGAACGGCCGAGAGGGGCTGTGACGCTTGCGCATGGGCTGATCGGTGTCGAGGTCGTCAGCAATTGATGAAAGAGCGCTGCTTGAGCGCTTGCGCTTGCGGTCGCTGCCTTCGGCGGTTGCTGAGTCTTCGGCGTCGGCCTCGACATCGTGCTTGACGTCGGCGAGGGCCGTGTCGTCCTCATCGCTGTGGTCGCCAGGCTCCGAGTCGGTCCTGCGTTGGCGAGTGGGCAACGCGGGGCTGGCACTGACGTTGTCGAGCTCCGCTGTCATAACCTTCGCTAACTTGCTGGGGCTCCGACCGGCCGGGCCTTCTGAACCATTTGTGACGTCTGTGGCCGTGCGCGTGAGCTTCCGCGGAGTGCTCTCGATGCGCTCGGTCTCTGCCTCAGAATCGTTCTCGTCGACTTCGGGTGACGCGTGGTCTCGCAGCGCGGCCTCGTCGCGGTCCTCGATGCTCTCCTCTGGCTCGCTCAGACTGCTCGAACCCTCGTCACCGGCATCGATAATCCCGCCGTTGGAAGCGACATCGTGCAGCGCCGTTCCGTCCCCATCGGCAGACATTGTTGGCGAGGCTTCGATTGGAGTGTTCCCGCCGGGGGTGTCTTTGGCAGCCGAGCTGTTGCGCGAGTGGGGCAGGTCGCGCGCGAGGGGAGGGGACGCGGGTTCGGGCGACTCGAGAGGCTCAGGCGTAGGAGCTTTCGCGGGGACGTGTGTGGGAGTCGAGTGGCCGGTATCTGGGCGCGAGACTATGCGTGAGCGAATTTGGTCTTGCCTGGCTGAGCTCAATGACGCAGCGGGCACCAGCGACGGCGGGCGCCAGTGGCACACACGGTAGGACGCCGAGGCGGGACTGCCACGCGGCAGACTCGGAGCGAGAGAGATGCTGGAGGGAGAGGTGGTGTGGTGCGGAGGGTGGAGAGCGACCTACCGGTGGTTGGTGCGCCGGTCTCTGGAGCGGTCTTCGACCTGCTCCTACTGCTCCGGTGCAGCGCGCTCATGGTGCGCCGGTGTCAGCAGCCCACCAGGAGACGTGCAAGGCCAGGCACAGCAGCGTGAGGCCTCACGGGGGCGGGCTGGGCAAAATTGGTCGACTGCGGGTGAATTCCACGATCGGCCGTGCGCGCTGGGAGCGGTGCCGGTGTGACGTTGCGGGAGGCGGAGCAGCGAGGGCGCAGGACAGGGATCGCGCGGGACGAGAGGAGCGGCGGGCAGTGGAGGGCGGGCAGCGCTCGTGGGCATCAGAAGCGGGCGCAGCGGGCGCGTGAGAGGCGGCAAGGCGTGGAGGAGTCTGGTGCTCGCAGCTCGCTCTGCACTCGTCCAGGGCACACGGCTGCCCGCCCGACGGGCCCGCAGTTCGCCCGCCGCTACGCCTGACCGCCCGCGCGTCGGGGCAGAAAAGTCGAAACGCCGATCGCCCAGCCCGCGTGTTTCTCTGCGCAGTGCTGCAGTTGCTGTCTCCCGAAACACTGCCCGCCATGGCGAAGACCAAGGTCCAGAAGCCCGCCGCCCCGGCATTGAAGCTCGCCGCCGACAAGAAGGCCGTCGACCCCGCCCTGGCGTCGCTCTTCGCGACCAGCGTGAGCTCCCGAAAACTCCCATCCATGTGCGCAGCCGAGCACTAACACCCTGCTTAGGTCGGACCCGCGAAGCCACGCCCCAAGGAGGCCTACCACCAGCCGCCGCCGAAGAACGCGTCCGGAGCCGGGGGAGACGAGGCCGAGGAGGAAGAAGAGGGCGCCGACGAGGACGACGAAGACCTTTCCAGCATAGACGAGGAGCTTCCCGACGACGACGATGAGGACGAGCAGGGACGCCAGGATGAGGAGAGCGACGAGGACATGCAGGATGCAGAGGGCGCCAGCTCTGACGAAGGCGCCATAATTCCAGTCCACGAGTCTTTGGCCGCCGTCGAGGGTGAGAAGTCGCAGCGCAAGCGCAAGCGCAGAGGCGAAGAGGACGATGTGGAGGCGTCGTACATGCGCAAGCTAGCAAAGGAGGAGGCCAAGGAAGAGGCCAAGCGAAAGGCAGAGAGGAGCAGCAAGCGTCAGAAGAAAGAGAATGGCGAAGCCGCTGAGAAATCAGACGGATCCGAAGAGGGTGAGAGCGCCTCATCTGACGCCGAAGCTTCCTCGGAGGACGAGGAGGGTGAGAGCGGTGACGCTTCAGATGCCGAGTCGGACTTCGAGATACCCCAGCACGAGACGCAGGCCTCGCAGCCGAAGGAAGATTCCGAGATCGAAAAGGCTTCGCGGACCGTGTTCCTGGGCAACGTCTCGACCCAGGCCATTTCCGACAAAGCCGCAAAGAAGACGCTCATCAAACACATGTCGTCGTTCCTGTCCGAGCTGCCTGCCCACACTCCGCCTCACAAGTTTGAGTCGCTGCGCTTCCGCTCCACTCCCTTTTCGTCGTATATACCCAAGAAGGCTGCATACGCCACGAAGGAAATTATGGACGAGACCGCACACAGCACGAATGCTTACGTCGTGTATTCGACACAGCAGGCTGCCAGGGAAGCTGCGCGGCGCTTGAACGGCACCGTGGTGCTAAACCGCCATGTGCGTGTCGACGAGGTCGCTCATCCGGCAAAGGTCGACCACCGCCGCTGTGTCTTCGTCGGTAACCTGAGCTTCGTTGATGATGAGAGCATGATCCAGGAGGCTGAGGCGAAGAGAATCGGAAAGGAAATCAGGAAGAAGAAGGAACCTGGTGACGTGGAAGAGGGGCTGTGGAGAGAATTCGGCAAAGTTGGTACCGTCCAGAGCGTCAGGGTTGTCCGCGATCCAAAGACCAGGGTCGGCAAAGGGTTTGCATACGTTCAGTTCACGGTAAGGCCCAAAGGCTCACGAATCTTGTGTACAAGCTGCTCACACTTCATAGGATGAGAACGCGGTAGAAGCAGCGCTGTTGTATAACGACAAAAAGTTCCCGCCGATGCTCCCGCGCAAACTCCGAGTTGTGCGCGCCAAGGCCTTCAAGCGCAACGCAAAGCATAACCCCGCAACTTCGACTCGCCCCGTGTCTGCGAAAGGCGTGTACAACCCCAAGATCTCCGCCGAGGAGAAGTCGATGCAGGGCCGAGCCGCTAAGTTGCTTGGCAAGGCTGGTGCTGCTAAGGTTCGCTCCAACAGCAAGCCCTCTTTCCAGAAGGAGAGGAAGGAGGCCAAACCTGCCGAGGGCTTCAAGACCCCTGAGCAGTTTGTCTTCGAGGGTCATCGAGCAAGTGAAAAGCAGGGCAAGACTGGTCTGAAGCTGGGTGGTAAGAAGAAGAAGGGTGGGAAGCCGACGTCCAGGAGTAGCAAGAGAGGCGCGGCTTGGAAGGCTGCTGGAGGAAAGAAGGCTTAATTATTCTGTCAGTCATACACTGCAGTAGCAGTGGAACCAATAAAAGCAAGCAAAGCTTGCACCGTCTTCTTCGCTCGTCTATATTAAGCCGGTGACGCAGACAATTATCAGAATACTTTGATCAGGGATGGAGGTGGCCATCGATCTAGCAAGTAAAGAGTGGCCTCTCTGGGATCATTCTAGAACGCCTATTGCGAACATCCGCAGCTGGTGGCTGTCCCAGGGATGTGGCAGCGTCTCTTCGACAGGCTTGATAGGCTGATGGGGGTTGTAATATTTTTCTTCCATTTTGTGGACCAACTGTGATTTTTTTTTCCATCACATACATGTGCATGCCAACACCACCTGGGCAGGGTGGTACTCGCTTTTAGAAGGATAGATTATACAAGTATAACCTCGATATAATTATCCGGAATACTTATACAGCTCAATTGCAGACAGTCACCTTGACTCTTCGCGAGCGGCATGGCGCTCAATTTCGAATCACTAAGTCTCTTTAGGGCAGTCAAGAATTGGCCAGATCTGATAACAAACTCAGTACAACATAAACCCCGCAAGCCATGGGATGTTTCACAGCCAGCCATTTCCATTTTTGTCAAGGAAAACCTATGTCACCTATCTACACCAATCAGTCCTCACTTTCCGATCAAATCACCCACCCCCTATAGCTGCAGCCTAAAAGTTGCCACCTCAAATGGCCTCAACTCAACCTCCACACCTCCATCCTCAAAGGTCAACTCATCTGCATCATCCTCGAGCAAGTTCGTCTTGAACACCTTCTTGACCGGCAGCTTCCCCCACTCGATCTTACCCCTCGCTCTACCACCGAGCGAGTCGTACACGCGGAGGATGACGCTGCGACCAGCGCGCTTGGGCAACTCGCCACGCGAGACGTCGGAGTCGTCTTCGCCACGCTTAACCGTGTCGAGGACCAGCGCGTCAGAGCCCGTGATCTTGAAGGTTGAGAGGAGGGAAGAGATGGCGGTAGGGTCTGGGTGCGAGTGGTACTTGAGCGGGTGGTTGAAGTTGAAAGCGGTGCGGACGGTGGTGGCGCCAACGGGGCCCGTGTGAGGGAGAATAGCGTAACGAATGCGATGGTGGCCTGAGGTTTAATAGTGTCAGTGATTACAGTACCTTAGGTTTCGAAGGCTGGTGACTTTCACTTACCCATATCTGCGTGAGCGTCTGGAGCCTTTGGCGCTCTGAGAAGGCTCAGACGCATGAGGCCGCCGCAGGTAGCGAAGCCGTACTTCGAGTCGTTCAAGATGGAAACTCCATAACCCGACTCGGACAGGTCGGCCCACTTGTGGCAGCAGACCTCAAACTTGGCCATATCCCAGGTGGTGTTGTAGTGCGTCGGTCGGCGGACGATACCAAATTGCGTCTCATACGATGCCTCCTGGTTGACGATGTCGACTGGGAACTCCACCTTCAAAAACTTCATCGACTCGTGCCACTCAACCTCGCTCTCCATCTCGACATACGATGGCTGATCATGGACAGTCGCCGCAAGACTAATCGTCGTCTTGACCCAGCTGTTTTCGCTGATCTTCGTCTCTATGACCACGCTGGCACGGTGCGGACCTCTCTCGGCAATTGACCATTTGCTGGGCTTAAGCTCTTTGCGGGATTCGAGGTGGTAGACCTCCACGTCCCAAGCCTGCCAGTAGAGCGGCTTGTCATCAAAGATGACGAGTTGGTTAGCCTTTTGACCCTTTGCGATGACCTCACGCTTTGCAGTAAGGTCGAATAGAGAGGTGATGACACCCTCTTCAATCTCGACACGGTACTGGCTGTTGGCAAGTTGGAAGACATCCTTCCTGATTTCCTTGACGGAGACGGTCGGCTCAGAAGGCGAGAGCAGTGTGAGGGACAGGACACCAGTATCACCCTCAGCCAAACCGTACTCCGACGAAACCGGAAGCTTAGCAATTTCCGCCCGACTCCAAGGAAGGGTGTTCAAAGCAACCGTGTGGCTGCCGGGGAGAGGCTTGCGATCGAAATCGAGAGCAGCCAAAGCATCCGACAGAAGTTTCTCGCCAGTCTGGAAAACCTTTTCATAGAGCTATCTCGCCATTAGTAAACATGCCCTTGGAGGCGAAATGTCAACATACCTCATCTGAATCGTCATAGCACATCTCGATTGAGCTACCAGGCAAGCAGTCGTGGAACTGGCAAAGCAGCACGGACTCCCACATATCATCAATAGCCTCCTTAGGATACTTGTAGCTCGACTTTTCGCCCGTTATGAGATCCTTGACGCTGGCGAGAGTAGCTAAATACTCAATGTCATGTAGCATGATTTCGGACCGACGGTTGTTACGCTTGTTGTTGGCCTGCGTGGTGTATGTTCCGCGGTGCAATTCGAAGTAGAGCTCTCCATACCACGTCACGAAGTCGGTTCCTTTTTCAGCCTTCTTTTCAAGGCTATCGAAGAAGTCGTCAACGGAGTCGCCCATCTTGACACGGGGAAGAAGACCGACGGTATCGCTAACAGCACGACAACGCCGTAGCTTCTCGATGTGCTCCCAGGTCGGGCCGCCACCTCCATCGCCCTTGCCGAAGACCAGGAGAGAAGTAGCGTCCTGATCGAGAGACTTGTGCTGAGTAACACTTCGCTTCACGTCGCCAAAGTGTGCCTCGGCGGTGTAGGTCTCTGCTGGAGCCATATGGCAGATGACCTGGCTACCATCCAGCGAGACCCAATTGAAAGTGGTGTGGGGGAAATTGTTAATGTTGTTCCAGCTGAGCTTCTGGGTGAAGAACCTGCTCATACCCGCCAGCCGGCACAATTGAGGAAGCTGAGTCGAGTAGCCAAAAGTGTCAGGCAGCCAGAAAGTCTTGCATCTCTGGCCAAAATGGCTCTCAAAGAAACGCTGGCCGTACACAAATTGGCGTACAAGCGACTCTCCACTGGGCATGTTCGTGTCATGCTCGACCCAGCTGCCGCCAATCGGCTGGAATTTGCCCTCCTTGACCTTGGCCTTGACGCGGTCATAGACCGAGGGGTACAGCTGCTCAAGCCACTTGTACTGCTGGGCCTGAGAACAGGCGAAGCGCAGCTCTGGGTAGCGATCCATCAAATCGCATTGGTTGGACCAAGAACGTGCGACCTTACGCTTGGTCTCTGCCCATGGCCACAGCCAGCAAGTATCAATATGACAGTGTCCAATGCCACTGACTATTGCTTTCTGGTCACCATCATACACCGCAGGCGAGTCGACCTTGTCTCCTAGGTACTTCTTGGCAACCTTGCGGCACTCTTTAATAGCCTCCTTGCTCCCATCACCAGCAATGAAGGTATCCATGATCGAGTTGCATATCTCGAGGGCTTGGTGAGACTCCCACGAGTCTCCCGGGAACTCTCTAGCGCAGTCTGCAGCAACGTTAAGCAGATTGGCGGAGCAGAAAAGCTGTACCACTCACCTCCAATGATCCAGAAGTCGATATACAAAGCACGAGCATCCAGGTTGATCGCGACGATGTCTGCCTTATGCAGCTGGAAATACTTGTTCGGGTCAGGGGGCTGGATGGAGTCACCGCCCGGAGCGTTGCCGAACATGCCATTGCAAGCCATCTCAATGTAGAAGACATGCTCCTTTCCATCCCTGAAGCTGTCTGGCAGTATCCATTCCGTGCGTTCGCCGCCGCCGGTCAGGCCGTGCACGGGGTGCCCATCGGCGGTCCAAATGAGGCCCTCGTTGTTGGCGTCCCAGTGGAACTCGAGATGGTCCTTGTTGCGGAGGTCGGACGGCACGGTCAGGTGGATGCGGAACCAATGGGTTGACCAACTAGGGCCGAACCACTCGCCAACGCTGGCGGGGCGGAAGTCGTGCCTCGTGGCCTCCTTGAAGGTCGGACGCGTGAGGTCGGGCGGCGAGTAAACATACAGCTTGACGTGGTCGCCGCCGGAAGCGCGGCCCTCGGTGATTTTGCTGCATCTCGTCAATCAGCACGGCAGACTGCACGGCGGAGATGCATTGGCGGAGTGACTTACGGCAGAAGTCCCTTGGACTCGTACTGGCCGCCAGAGGTGAACTGCCTCAGGCGATCGAGGTAGATCTTCTGGATGTGCTTGCCCACAGGGCGGGCGGCGAGCTTGGGATACTCGTTCTGGGGGGCCATGTTGAGGTGTGTTTCGCCGCCCATGGTGTCGAGGCGCGGTGAGATCGGGGAGCTCTTGTGCTTCGAGAGGGCGGGAGCTTGGTTGCAGCTGCCGCAGCTTACATGTCCTGCAGCTCCCGCCTGCCGCCCTCGCTCTACCACGGGAGCTTGGGACCGCGACCCCGCTCAGCCAACCCCGGACCGCGCCGCCCTGGTCACCGCATGCACAGTGCCTCCACCTGTGCACGTCATGCCGTCTCCGGCCTGTGTCCAATACGCGCTCTGCCTGCATGCTTGCCAAAGTCTGCAATCACCAAGAGAACTTAGACTTGCATTAGGTTCTGTTTGCTATTTCAGTCGCCCGCGAAGAGCACATGCCCAGCCGTTCGGCGAGCACGGATTTCCAACGAAGACCAAGACCACAGCCGGTTTACCTTCAGCCCGTTCCGTTATGGTTATAGACGTGGAAGGAACAGACTTCGGCGGTCTTTGACTCTGCTTCATCCGCTGGTAGTTGGATTGACAGCTCAACAAAACTAGAAATCGTCATATGGCTCCGAGTGCTGCGCCTCTAGGTATGTTCCCAAACAACGGCTTCCAGTGACTGTGTTCATCAGTGAATTATTCGGAGAACGTCAGATCCAGTCAACGCGGTGAGACAGCGTTGCTAGGCTAAGATCGACGTTTCTTCTAAGCTATCCCGTTATACGGATAATGGATTCGCAGTCTGTAATACGCAAAGCGTGCGCGGAAGTAGCGACCTTGAGAACTGAAGAGCCGACAGTCTTTGTTTGGGGAAATTCGCGTTCATGGCAAGTTGCCTGTGCAGAGTAAATTATTCCATTCGTCATTGCTACATACCTTCGACTCGCAGCCCGTCTAATCTCCCTGCTCAACCCAGCCATAATAGCATCGGTATTCCTCGCGAACAAACCCTGATTCTAACGCCGTATCAAATAACCCTCAGCCATGCTGCCTGCCGTGCCCCATGCATGCGCTTCAGTCGATGAAGCCCATCCACCGCTTCAAGCAGCAGTGGCCTGGGCTTGACCCTGGTCCTTCTGCTCGCGCTCCATCTGATCGAGGAACACTTCCCACGTCTCCGCCGTGTTCGCGAAGAAGTCGATGTGAGCATCTGCCAAGTCTCCCAGCGTGTCTTTGAATTCAAGCGCTTTGATGCGCTCAAAGTCTGCGACTTCCTTGACAGTCTGCTCGTCGAAGGCCTCCGAGGTCCTCTTTGCGTTTTCGACCTCGCGTGTCAGGCGCTCGATCTGGAGCTCAAGTTTGCGCACGCGGTCGCGCCGGCTCTGCTCGTGATCCACCCCGCGGATATCTTCGACCTTGGCACGCAGGAAACCAGAGGCGCCGAGCGCGGCTGTGCTTGAGGCGCTGGCCAGAGTGTCGCGGTCCGCAGCGGCCTTCGTCAAGTAGTCTGTCAGGCTCTCGAAATCCAACTGCTTGTTCTCGCGCGTCTTGAGCAGGGACTTGACGGCATCGATGTACGCGTCCATGTCGCGCAGAGAGCCAAGGTAGTCGTGCTCGGTATGGTTGTGCAGCGCACGGAGGCCCTGACTCGTTGTTTCAACACTGCTTGCAAAGCTTGTGAGCGATTGCTCGACTCCCGGCTCCAGTGCGACCAGCTTCTGGCATTGTGCTGCAAGATCAGCATAGTCGGTCGAGAGATCGCCCTGCCGCCGCGCGACGCGCGCCACAACTTTCTCCACCAGACCCAAATCCTCGTCTAGTTTGTCCGCACGATCGCGGACGTCCAGAAACCTCTTGTCCGGCTTGTGCACCTTGCTGAAAGCGCCCATCAGGGTGTCCGTGAAGCTATCAAACACGCCGCCCGAGCCTTGGTCTCCGCTGGCGCCGCTGAGGCTGCGCGTGGGCCGCGATCGCATCGTTTGGTTCCAGTCGCTGCTCTCAAGGAAGAGAAGGAGGATGACGGAGCGACGAAGGACCGGATGCTGTGTCAGGCGCTTGAGAAAGCGGCGCAGCGAGCTCGCCCGCCGTTGCGTGAAGTCCGGGCCAAAGCGGTCGCCCCGGACGTACTCCATCTTGTGCTTGTCCGGCAGCGGCGGCACGGCGCATTGCGGATACTCTCTGCTCAGTGTTTTCCAGAGGAAGACGAAGTCTGTGAAGCGCCGCCGCTCGCTGAACTCGGGCCGCTGGAATGACTGGAAGTCGCTCTGTGGTTGAGGCGGACGTGTCAGCTAGCAGTACGTCTCCCCCCATCGCTCAGAACAGAAGCAGATAGACGCCGGTGCAGGGGAGGCATCGGAGGAGCTGTACCCTGGTCGTGACGAGGTATGATATGTAGGCATCCTTGGTGCCGTCGTTCTCTTTCTGCGGCTTGTCCACAGTGCATTCGAGAACGCCTTCGCTAAAGTCTTGGGCGGCCATGGCGATGTCGGTGAGCGGAGCACCGGGGGAGGATGAATGGGGCTTCGGTGGTGCTGCGGGGAGGTTGGGCTCTGGAGCTGGAGCGCTGCAGATCCAGGGCGGGCGTGTTGTGAGGTTGGAGTCCGTGCTTGCGATGACGAAGGTGCGTAGCCGGACGTGAGCGCGGCCGCCAAACGGACCCCGATCCCCGGCTTGCAGCCTCGCGCCTGCATGCGCTAGACTTTTGCGTTTCAGTCGGGCATTTTCTGGGATCGATGCTCGATCAAGCTTCGAGTCGGGCCGCGCGTTTGCAGAACAGCCAATCACTTGCTGGGCAAGGCGACGGGTCGTACGATCGCAATTCAGCGTGGTGAAGATGTGAATTTCTACACAGCTCGTTGAGCTGTCTCAACAACTCGGGAGCGATCGATGAAAGAAGAAAAGGCTGCGCGACGGCGGCCGGTACACACTACCCCTACGCCAAAACTCCGGACATCCGAATCTTACATTAGCCATCGAGCAGCTCGTCTAGACTCTTGCAAGTCTTCTTCGTCTAGGCCCCAAATCTCTTCTCAAACTCCTTGAATAAGCTAGGAGTGATTTGATCACTTGTGTTGCCCTGCACTTCCCAGAGCACGCCCTTTTTATCGTAATGTTCCAGGAGGGGAGCGCTAGTCTCCTCGAACTTCTTCAGCCGGGCCAGCCACACTTCCGGGCTGTCGTCCGCGCGCCTCGTCAATTGCTCCCCGGTGATGTCGTCCTGGCCGGGCACCTTGGGAGGGTTGAATGTGGTGTTATAAACGCGGCCGGAAGGCTCGTGGACCCATCGGTTGCAGATGCGGTCGAGGATGACGTCGACCGGCGTCTTGAGGTTGACGACGAGGTTGATGGGGATGATGTCGTCAATCTGCTTCGCTTGGGGTGCGGTGCGCGGAAACCCGTCGAGGATGAAGGAAGCCGAGGGGTCATCGGAATAGCTGAACTTGGACGTCTGGAACGGCGAGGGAATGAAGACGTCGTCGACGCTGTCGAGCGGGATGTCTGCGTCGGGCGCGGCGAAGTTGACGTGGTACGGCCTCACGGTGTCCGGGACAAGCCATCCGCGGGTGTTGAGCTCGTTGATAATCAGGCGAACCATCATCGTGTCGGGAACCAGTTGGCCGGTCTTCATTTTCATCTCGGCTTGTATGCCTGTGCGCGACTGCAATTAGAGCGGCTTCTCGGACGCGCAGACGAGCGCGACATACCCAGCGGCGTGCGGTTGCGGACATTGTTGCGCAACAGGTCGCCGGAACTGATGGAGCTTAGCTGGGGGAAGCGCTTCATGAGGCGCTCTGTCTGCGTGCCTTTGCCTACGCCGGGGGCGCCGACGAGAATGACGCGCGCGGCTCTGGACAGGTCGCGAATCATCGCGAAAGAGCAGGCGGTGGTGGACTACGAAGCGCGATAGCCTAAGTGCTGCGACCGAGGAAAACGTGAAGGCGCCGAGCCTCCGGAGTCGAGAGCAGGAGCCGGTCAGAGCAGCATAACGGTGGTGTAGGAGCAGGAAAGGAAACAAGATGCGCGGGACCACACGGACGAGGCAGCACGGCGCACCAGGGTAGGCGGAGGGCGATTGGTAAGGTGGAAGGAAGGCGAGCTAGAGGCCGTCGCGCAAGCCGTCGCCGGCGGACTTGGTGGGGAAGCTGGCGAGCGTTGAGAGCCGAGCAGCCGGCACGACAAAGGCAGCCTAGCCTGCATCCCAGCGCCGAGTCATGCGCGAATCGCAGCGGCGCGATTGACAGGGACGGCGTAAGGCGCGGCGCGGACGACCAGAGCGCGCCGGAGCAGCCGTCAGCCATATACACGAGGCCGCCGCCTGCGCGGCCCCGCGGGTGCGTCGCCGCCCTCCGACATCGCCCGGCGGCGCGCATGTCGTGGCAGGCCAGCTGGCGCCGGCTCCATCGCGCGGCGTCCCATTCGGCGGTTCGCGCTCGGGGCCAGGGCGGCGTTCGGCCTCGGGCGGCGGCGTTCCAGAAACGTGACGAAGCCGCCAAGCCCTGTGTTCCTGGCCGCCGATCCTCGCTGCTTGCCGAAATCTGCTGTAAGCTGCCGCTGACAGCGGGCGAACGCCCTACTTCTCCACGTCTTCACACATCTCCCATCCATCGCCGCTTCTGCCACCCCCTCCCGATCATTTCGCTCCGCCGCCGCCGTCGCTCTCTTCCCGCCTGAGCTACGCTCTCCATGTCTTTCAACCGCTCCGCCTCCAGGGTGACGCCAATCCTCCTGAGAGGCGCCGCCAGAACTCCGCGCAGAATCCCCAGATCCCTCCCCCGCGAGATATCCGCAATCGCCATCCTCATCCCCAGACACGGCTATGCCACCGACACCTCCACGTCCTCCCAGTCGGGCAACAGCTTTCCCCCGCCCGGCTTCAATGCCGAGGAGGCCAAGAAACCCCTTCCCCAGGAGGCCCAGCAAAGCGCACAGTCCGACAAGTCCGCATTAAAGTCGCAGCTCGACAAGGAAACCCTCAAGGACGTCGAGGTGCCCAAGAACAGCCCTACCGCATACCCCAAGACCAAGGCCGCCGAAGCCCATAGTTTGACCGAGCTTGCTGCGGAGAAGGCGGCTGCGGACAAGGCGGAGGATAAGAAGCTTGCCAAGAGGGAGGATGATCACAAGAAGCTCACTGTCTGGCAAAAGGTCAAGAAGGAGGCCAACCACTACTGGGATGGCACCAAACTGTTGGCCACTGAGGTCAGGATCAGTTCCAAGCTTGCCTTGAAGATGGCGGCAGGCTACGAACTTACCCGTCGTGAAAACAGACAAGTATGCTCCCATTCTGCCATTTGCAGAGCGCACATAGACTGACTTGCTCCCAGCTCCGCCGCACGATCCAAGACCTTGGCCGGCTGGTGCCTTTCTCTGTATTCGTTATCGTTCCCTTTGCAGAACTTCTTCTGCCTGTCGCACTGAAGCTTTTCCCGAACATGCTTCCCAGCACCTACGAAGGCCAGAAGGCCAAGGACAACAAAATGACCAGCCTCCGCGCGACCCGGAAGGAGGTCAGCGGCTTCCTCCGCCAGACCTTGCAAGAAGGCGGTTTGCCGGTTAGCGCTGCCAATGCTCAGCGCGAAGAATTCACAAACTTCTTCCGCAAGGTATGTTACAACAAGTCAATGACTGCCCAGGCGAAATGCTGACCTGGAATCAGATTCGCAACACTGGCGAGGAGCCGACCCAGGCCGACGTGATCAAAGTCTGCAAGATTTTCAAAGACGACCTGACGCTGGACAACTTGTCCCGCCCTCAGCTCGTGGGTATCTGCAAGTATCTGGGTCTCAACACTTTCGGTACGGACAACATCCTCCGCTACCAGGTCCGCCACCGCATGCGCCAGATTAAGCGTGACGACAAGATGATCTTCATTGAGGGCGTCGATTCCCTCTCCGTTCCTGAGCTCCAGACCGCTTGCGCAAGCCGTGGTCTGCGCACCCATGGCGTCAGCCCAGCTCGTCTGCGGGAGGATCTCCAGATGTGGCTGGATCTCCGTCTGAAGTACGGCGTCCCCTCGACGCTTCTTGTCCTGAGCAACGCTTTCATGTACGGCCAGGGCAAGGAGACGGAGATGGAGACCCAGATCGATGCTCTCAAGGCTGTCCTGTCCAGCATTCCTGAGGAGCTCTTCCACGAGATTGAACTCGAGGTGCACACCGCCGAGGGCGCTGCTACGAACAAGCAGCGTCTCGAGGTCCTGAAGGAGCAGCAAGAGCTCATTGAGGAGGAGAATGAGCAGAGCGGTAGCAGCCAGTCGGCTACCGCGTCATCAACGCCGAAAGATGACAAGGATATCGATGAGAAGGAGGATGCTGAGGCTGAAGAGCGGCAACAAGCTCAAGCCTCGGCTAAGGAAAACACACCCGTTGCTGAAAAGCAGAATGTCGAAGCCAAGAAAGCCGAGCAGGAAGCTGAGAAGGTTTAAATTGCCTTTCTCCTTGTACTTTAGATATGATAGACTTTAGCTCTGCTCAATGATAGAAGGCTTGCGACTCATTCCATGTATTTAGACTTGTCTACGGCGCTGTTGGCTCTGCCTTACTCGGAAATGCGACTCCTTTATTTGCAGCAGTACCGCCATCATTTCTTATACGCATCTTTGCAGTAGATATTGGACAGGAGCGGACAATCTCGTTACCCATTCCGTGCAAAAAGCAGTTTGGTGCTGGGTTGCGCCCGTCATGATGCCTTGCACCAGCAAGAATTCCAACTTGAATTGAAACTGCATACCCAATGCGATCTTATTGGCCTTCATTCAGTAATTCCTACAGTCTGCAGTAATTTTGGTACCTGCCTGCTCAGATTTCGTTTGCTGCTGGTGCGTTGTGCTGGTGGCCGGCCGAAGTGATTGTCGGCGATGCGCGGTTGCGCCGGCCGCCTGTTACACCACGCCCACGGCCAACACGAGTGGCATGGGTGTTTTGGCGCGAGAAATATTATATTACTATCTTGCAGTGCCCCGTCAAGTTTCGAGGGAAAGTAGGGGCGCGTTGTTGAGGGGTGGCCGCATGGCGATCCTGGTTGAGTTTCGCAGAGCCGCAACACCAGCGCCAGCGGCGCGCCCAAAACAGCAGATTGGAGCCACGAGCCCGCAGCGCCATGACAAGGCGGAATCAACACTTTGTTTACATGGCATGTTGAGCAATAACAGCGTGCTACGGCTTCGCAGAACAGCCTGCTCGCCGCCGCAGCGCTGCTTCCCCATCACTCCTCTCTGCTTGCTTCCTCACGCGACTGCCTCCTCTGGCCGGCAAGCGCCCGTTGCCCCCAGCAACGGCTGCAACGGCCACTAAGCGAGGCAGCAGCCGGGCGCATATAAGCTCGACCACCCCTCGCCCTCCACCAACTCTTCTCTTCTCTCTTCGTGACATTATTGGCACCTTCGCGCACCGCAGTGTACTCTGCAATCCCTTACTCCCTCACGCTCTTGCACACGAGCCTCAATGCTCATTCTCGATTCCTTCCTCCTCTTCACACACTGCTCATCCACTCCTACTCTCTCCTGCTCTTGCACAAAAGCTTCAAACATGCCCCCTCTCGATTCCTTCCTCCTCTTCACCGTAGCCGCTCTCTTTTCGAGGGCGGTTGCAACGTCTCCAGCCCTTATCCACTCCAGCCTTCATCCCCTCTCTGTCCTCTCCATGCTCCTGTCGCTTGCACTCTTCCCACTCCTCTTCCGCTTCCTCTCTTCCGTCGCCCGCTCCGGTTTCCGCCTGGCCAAGACCGTTCTGGAGGACGCCCGCCTGCCTTGTTCGCCGCTGGTACTCACGCCCCTCCCGGTTCGTCGGATTCCAACTGGTGCTCTCGCCCTGATCACATCCTCTCCCACCCCCAGCACTCCCTCCCGCCCCTGTGGTATTGTTCGACCCTTCCAGACGCCCAGGACGCCCAGGACTCTGGATCTCTCGCCAGTGTCGCTAACCCCTCGTTCCCCCTGGAAGCCCGGCCGAGGAATCCTGCGTGACGCCCGCCCCAAACGGTCCCGCCAGCCTGCTAAGTCCGTTTCGTTTGCCACGGAGACAAGCATCCACGAGTACTCCCACCCGACTGCCGGTGGGATCCTGCGCCCGACCCGTTCTTCCCATGTCGACCTTCCCCGTGACGCCGAGGATCCCTTGGATCGCCCACCGCCCACCTTCCGGAAGTCGGTCAACTGGAACGAGCGAGTCCGGATCGTCCAGGTCGACAAGTGGGTCATGGAGCTCTACAGGACCGAGTTCTACGTCAAGCACATCCTCAAGGAACTTCTCGAGCACCCACCCACCCTCACGGCCATTGGACCCCGGGACGCGGACGGAGATGTTGAGATGGAGTAAAACGGTGATGACGGTCGGTGTGCTGCAAAGCACACTCGATTACCTCCGTTGCTTTCTTGTCACCCATGGTGTAAGCCGTGGTTCAAAGCTTCGGGCAAGCTTATTGCCCTGTTCGACCCCCAGTGGCCAACTCCACAGCTTGGGCTGTCGACTATTGTGGGCCAATTCCCATCCTCCAGGACAGCACCTGGTTGAAAAAACTTTTTCGTTGATATTCTTGCTATACGCAGGATTTCGAGGAAGAACACGTGAGCTTTCTTTGACTCCGCACTGTGGACACAATGTCAATCCCGCTACAAGCTGTAGATTCTACGGCGGATGATGCTGAATTCGGTCAGGATTAGGGCTGCGAGAAATCGTAGTGTGTGTTTGGTGGTGTTTTGTCTCCGAATCTGTAACTCATGTGCCACCACGCGCGATCCAGCAAGAAGCTCTTACAGTTGCAGCACAGTACCCCTTAAGTAATGCTTTCTCTGGACACGCAAGCTACTTCCACGTCATACTCCAAGCCCTCGTGTTCTGGAGGGCAAAGCAAAGATATTGAGGACAACTTCTCATCTGCAAATCAAGAGGATGTGCTTGGTGGACTTTCATCACGTCAGCTGTACAAGATGCTTCGCGCTGGTCTTCATGAGCAAGGATCTGAAAGAAGCTCCGCCCAAGTAGCTCGTAACGTTACGGCAAAATTGTGCCTTTGAATCTTTATTCTGACGGTTAAATGACACATGCAAAACTGCTATAAGTGGTATACAAACTTTCCACACCACACCTTTCCACACACACACATACAACAGTCCCCCTCACAATCTCCTCTCTCTCCCCAGAAGTGAAAAAGTATCAACGCTCGCTCGCTCGCTCTCAATCCCCAAAAACAATTAACGGCCCAGCTGAATGAATGAAAACCCTGAGCCTCACCCCACCCACCTCCTCCCCGTCGCCCTCGCCCTCGCCGCCCTCTTCCCCAACCCCACCGTCACAGTCTTCTGCAAGGTAAAACTACTAATATCGAACGGCTGCCCCGCCACCGCCACAGCGCTAGTGGTAGGCACCGTATCGGCCAAAGCCTGGGCGCTCGAGGACGACGCAGGAGAAGAAGAAGGAGAAGGTGAAGAAGAGACGGGCGGTGCCGGCTGGGTGCTGGATGAAGAGGACAAAGGTGCTGTTGTCTCGACGACGGCGGGGGGCGTTGAAGCGGGAGGGGCGGGTGCTGAAGTCGTTGTTGTCGTCGCTGCGGAGGAGGTGGTGGTGGTTGTGGAGGCGGCAGCGGCGGCGGCGGCGGTGCTGGAGGTGGTGGCGAGGACGAAGGAGAGGGAGCTGCTGCTGGTGCTGGTGCTGCTGGCGGCGGGGGGAGCGGGAGTGGATGCGGCGGGAGGAGTGGTGGTGGCGGCTGCGGCGGCGTCGGTGGCGGTGACGGTGATGGTCTTTTCGAAGGTTGCGGCCACGGTGACGGTTTTCTCGAAGGTGGCGGCGACGGTGACCTGGGTTGGTGGTTAGTGCTGTTGGTGGTGGTGGTGGTTGAAGAAGGGGGGCGGACTGTTACGTTGCTGGCGGCGGCGGCGGCTGCTTGTACTGTCTCTGTCACGGTGGCGAGCTGGAGCTCCGTCTTGGTCTCGGTGGCGGTCATGGTGACCATCATGGTCATCATCTGAGTAAGGGTCTCCGTCTGGTTCAGAGTCAGGGTGAAGGTCGGCTGGTCGGCGGCGGCTCTTCATGCGGTACTTGATCAGCAGAGTTCTTCTTTTCTACGAGGAGAATGGCTCGGCGTCCTTACATGGTTGCGTTCGCGGCGGCGACAGTCTCGGTCCTGGTGAGAACCTCGACGGTGTGCTTCGCCTTCCTGTCCCCTCCTCCTCGGCCATGGTGGGGTTCAGCTGAGACCTGTCGATCCATATCAGCATCTTTGTCGATGAGATTGGGGGAACTAAAGAACGGACCGTCGTGGCTGCGAGCGAGGCAGCGGCGGCGATGGCGGCGCACACATGGCTCAACCGCCTCATGGTGGACTGGGGGGACTTGAATGAAGGGGACCGGCCTTCGAAGCGAGAGTAAAGATGAGTAGGACAATATTAGGGCGCAGACCAGCTGGCAGAAGAAGGGAAGGAATGAGCCACGGGCCAAGGGCTAGACTGGCATCAAGGAAATGAGCGGCGCTGCAGTGGGCGTAGAAACGACGGACGGCGAGAGTAGGGGAGACGCAGCGGACAAACAGAACACGAGGGGGCAGGTCAGGCACATGTAAGAGCAGAGCAGCAGCTCACGCCCCACCGCCGCAGCATGTGAGTATCAAGATGCTCAGACGCGTGCGGGAGGGCCCGCGCACCGGGACGCACAGCTACTAAGAGGTGGCCAGCGCGCGAGCTGCGGAAGCTTGGCGGCGCGGCGAGCCAGTGGGCGGCGCGGGCGCGCAGAGCGAAGTTTCACGACGGTCTGGCCAAGACCGGCGGGCATGAGGCTGCGACGCGCAGCGTCAAGGGCTGCGGGGCGAGCGCTGCCGGCGTCTCAGCGCTGGTGCCGGCAGCCGCCTGCGCTCGCGGCCCCCATGACGTCGATCCGCACGGGCTCTGCACGATCGCCGGGCACAATGAAAGCGCTCCCATCGCCGTGGCGCCGCCCGTTCCAGCATCATCCGCGTCATGACCGCCTGCAACCTCTGTTTACCTCCCGCCTGCGCCCCTCCGGCCCCCTCCTCTGTCCTTGCCTCGCTCCTCGCCGCGATCCCATATAACATGCCCCTCTGGCGTCCTGAGACACGACGAGTCGATCATACACCCCGGCCTTGACGCGATCCTCACCATGGCGGCTGCCATCCACGTCCTGGATAATTACTACCTCGCCATCACGCTTCTCATCACCGTCGCCTACCAGCTCTTCTTTTTCTCCATAGCCTACTCGTCCAAGTTCGACAAGCTCACCGACTTCGCCGGCGGATCCAACTTCGTCGTCTTGGCCATCATCACCCTCGCGTGGAGCGGAGACCGCGATCATGCTCGCCAGATCATCTGTTCCGTCTTCATCATGCTGTGGGGCGCCCGCTTGTCTGGCTTCTTGCTCTTCCGCATCTTGAAGACTGGTAAGGACGACCGCTTTGACGACAAGCGGGACAAGTTCTTCCCCTTCCTGGGCTTCTGGGTCTTCCAGATGCTGTCAGTCAATCCCCTCCCCTTAGGTTTCAGAGACACATTCTGACGCGTCTCTTAGCTGGGTCTGGTCCGTCTCCCTTCCCGTCACAATCCTCAACTCGCCCAATGTGACCAAGTTCCCCCAGCCCGACTTCGGCACTGGCTGTGACGTCGCCGGCGTCATTCTCTTCGCCATCGGCTTCATCATGGAATCCGTTTCCGACATTGAGAAGTACCGCTTCCGATCCAGGCACGGCCGCGACGGTGCCATCTGCGATGTCGGCTTCTTCTACTGGACCCGCCACCCCAACTACTTCGGCGAGATCCTCATCCAGTTCTCCATCTTCACCATTGCCGTTTCTCCAGCCGCCTACGGTTATGTCTCCGGCGGTGCCTACGAGGCCCTGTACGCCTCCATCCTGGGTCCCTTCTTCCTCACCACCCTGCTGCTCTTCGTTTCCGGCTTGACCCTGCAGGAGCGCCCGGGCGCCAAGAAGCGCTACGAGAAGGGAGACCACTGGAACGAGTACTCGCGCTATCTGCACCGCACCAGCATCTTGATTCCCTTCCCGCCCCAGCTCTATGAGAAGATGCCCACCTTGTTGAAGCGGACCATATTCTTGGAGTTCCCCATCTATGTCTTCGATCCCGCCAAGCACTCGGATGTGAAGAAGCCCGGTGGTGCAGATCAGGCCGAGGCGGAGGAGGGTAGGGCAGGAGGAAGTGGAGCGTGATGAGCAGACCTTGCATGATAATTATTGTATGCGTAGAGTATTCGTATTTGTACGACGACAAGACTGTTTCTCTCACAAGCGCTGTCATCCTCAACTCAATAGAATATAATTTTTAGTCCCATCCAGACCGTCAAGAGCAGAAAGCAGGGACGTTCGCCTAGATATCAAAGTGGCCTCCGAACAGAAATGGTTAAAGCTGACACACAGCTTCATTCCACCGCTTGACTTTACTCAAGGACAACTGTTCTGAATTCCGGTCCAGCGTCTACCCATCGTGTCAACAATATTTGCCCGGTGCAAATGCGGTATGCAATGTCTCCCCGCCATCCAATCATCATGACGTTCAGTGCCGGAGGTGGAATCAAAGGTTCACCTTCAACATCAAAGTATGTCATTTCACAGTTGATATAATCCGGAAATCTAGCAGTCGCACCGTTAGTTCCGTCTTGGTCTCCCATCGACTGATGTTCGGGCCAAGGTATCCTATGCGACTGTTAATGACACGAAAACAAATGCCGGGTGGGGTTCTGGCTTGCCCTTTCTGCCGATGCGGCATCGAGTCCAATCCATCCATTCGCTCGAAGAGGTGACGCAATTGTTCTGTGGTGAAGTAAGTCACGGACATGGCAACCATTGGATATAACTTGGATTCAGAACCAGGTGACGATTCAGCGTCTTTCCGCAATTCTTCAACCATGCTGGGATATGGGTCACTGAGATATCCAGATCGGAGACCCTTGGCATTGAAGATTTCGTATCGCTCGAAGTTTGTACCTCGGTCGAGCAGTTGAAGTCTGAAGTAGGCAACAGGGGCCCGAAGCAGCAATCTCCCTGGAGACGCTCTTAGTTGATCGACCGCACGTTCATATCTCTCTTTATCTGATTCGATCCAACGCATCCCATGCACCTCCTTATCCCAAAAGCCCTGATACGTCAACCACCTATCTTGAAGAATATTTCGCATCGTGGTGAAGGGCATTTTCCAGTTGATCAAGGTTGGCGGGTCTCCTTCAACAAGTCCGAGCAACCAGGTGATAGCTAGGTAGAGTTGCGTGCCGTGGTAAGAGTGCTTGCAAGTTTGATCGCAGATGTGCCCGGTAAATCCCAGCTCACAAAATGGATTCTCTCTGGGAAGAGGTGGTAAGAAACGCTCCCTTACAGGCCACCCGCTAATTCTTGAATCGATTGGACTGATATCGAGGTCTTGATTTGCATATGCCCATTTCACCAAAGAGCCGCCCATCCGACGCGTAAAAAGTATTCGGCGGCCCACTATTGAGGCCCATGACCAAGTGGGTACAACAAGATCTGCATTCGAAGTGCGTAAGCCAGCGTTGCCAGTAGGATCATGAAGGTAATCCCATGACATTGCCAGGTCGAAGTCTTTCTTCGGGAGAGCGTAGAGAGATTCTGATTGAGGGAATAAACTTTTGAATATTCCGCTAAAAGCGTTGTAAATGTCGGATTGGTAAGACAGCTCTCGCACATTGTAATCTTCCACATAGTCCTCGTACTGAGAGAAATTGAGGTACTGCTGGTTGTCCGAGATTTCGTTTGGTTCTTGTATTCTATCATCCAGAATGGGCAGACCTTGAGAGACGTTTGAGGCATTGCATTCAAAGAACACGTTCCAGTCGGTGAAAATGAGACGCCGTTTTGAGAGAACTTTCTCCTGAAGTGTCCAAGCACGTCTTTCCCATACTGTTTCCTTAACTCTGGATCTGAGCGGCAGTTGGTTGATCATCTCCATGCTCGAAATGGCTACCCGTTTCTGCGGAAGCAATCTTGGGCTTCCTCCAACGCCCGGTAGCCCGCATTCGCCACTGTGGCCTGCAGCGGCACAGATTGTTAGAAATGCACCTCTGTAAATCGCATCCATATTGCTGATCTGCCTGTGTTTATGCTCCGCGTCATCTTGGACGATGCACAGTCTGTCCACCCACAGGTACTGTACCTCAAGCTTGAGACAAACAGTCATTGCATCCTTGATGGTGGCAGGAACGTGAAAACGCGAGAGAGTCCCTTCTTTACACAGATCCCCGGCCGTGCTCTTCGTCAATTCAAGTTGTCCCGGTTGTCTCTTGCCCCAGACATAGCTTAAGGCAAAGTACGTGCAAGGTTCCGGAGCAGGAACAAGACACTTCCTGTTGACGTCAATCAACAGCATCCCGTCCGGATTATGAGTAATGCCAGAGGAATGATCGTGCTTCTCGGTGCAGTGTGTGATCCAACCTTTTGTTTCAGACCAGTCCATAATTGGCGCAACACCTCGCAGTAATTTCGCCATGTTGCTTCGCGCCACTACGAGTCCCAGGGTAAGCACATTCCACATCACTCCTCCTCCGCAAACCGGCGGATCTTCTGAGGGGTCCAGTGGACTGATCCAGACGGTAGTAAAACTCCCATCCGAAGCCCGTCTTCCTTGGCGATACAGGCTATCCCAACCAGCTCTTAGGCAGATAGAGGAATCTCTGGTGAATTCGACGCTACGTCTTGTGGCTTCCTCCACTCGAAAGCATTGAGTAACCATTTGGCAGAAACTGCAGTGTTGGCGTGCTTCAATGTCTCTGAGAGAACCAAGATTCACGCATGGCAGGATTCGAGGGGTTTGTTGTCCAAGGCACATAAACATGTGGTGAAGTCGAAGATGTTGGCAAAAGGGACAAAGGGACACCTCGTTCGATGCTGATGTACGGCACGTAGAGCAGTCTGCATTGAAGATCCTGTCGTAGTGTTCTTCGGAGAGGTCTGGTGTATCGAAGCCGGCATCGTGAGACATTCCATCCAGTGGTAGCCAGACCTTCCGCAGCTTTGGATAGAACTCGCAGCCTCTATCACGGCAAATCCAACTTCCATGCGGATCCGAGGTTGTCATCTTGTCCAAGGTTGTCATACAGCGTTTCGTAGTTGGTCGCGACCGGCACCTTGTTTGCGGTGTGGTCAAATTTACGGGAAGAATTTCGTCAGGCGGACACAGAACAAGCAAACTCAGGATTCTTGAGGATAAAAGGCGGACAAAAAGCTTGTAGGCAGCAGCGAGCTTTGCTGGCCAACTGTTCAGCCTTGTCCATTTCGAGACCGCGGATCCGGGAAGTGGCTTTGCGCCTGCAGCAGACCCGTGCGACTAACTCAGAGATTCCCATTCGACGCCTAATGTTCCAGCCTTAAGGAAGGCCGAGAATGATGTTTTTAGAATGGTCAGATAACTTTTCCCTTTTCTGCTGTTGTTCGGCACCTAAATCTCGATCATCGGTACAGTACCGGCAGATCGGGGAATGAAGGCGCACCTCTGAGATAGCTAGCCTAATATGCCCTTTTCCTCCTTGCGCTTAGGCGCAAGCTCGATAGCATGCACCGTGTTCCCGATCTTCGCCTTCACCGCATCGAACTTGACAGCCATATTGCCCATCTCCTGCTGCACCAATTTGACCACATCCTCCACCGCAGCCAAGTCCCGCAGTTCATCGGGAGGCGGCTCAAGGCTCCAAGCCAGGCTGACATGAAAAGCATAGGAGCGGTCATCCCTACCGTTGACCAGGGCAGTTTTCTTCTCCGCCTCCTTCTCTCGCTTGAAAGCGGTGGATCCCCAACCACCACTCATATCCACACCCTCGCCGTGCTGATCTTGGTCTTTCATGGGGCTATAGAGCTCCGGATAGCCGAACTTCTTGGCGGCTTGATTTGCTGCCAATAGCAGACGGTTCAGATCATCGCCTGCAGGTCTCCTCACGCCCAGAACAAGGAACCAGCGCGAACGGTCGTAATTGGGCACCCATTTCAGGCCGGCAAACAGGGCGTCGAACGGGCGGGCCCCGCTGTGCCTGACATTCCTGGTCAAAGCGTCCAGGAACGGAGTGCGCTGGTCCGTCAGCAGGGGCAGAGTCCGCGAGAGCGAGATGTGCAACGGGGCGGGAGTAGACAGCGGCGTCAGGAGGGAGCTGTGGATGCGCTGCTCCGGGGCCGCGGCCGAAGAGGTGTGGAAATGAAGGTTGGTGGCCTGTTCCACGCAGTCGAGCAGGGATTGAAGGCAGCGCGACTCTGCAGCGTTGGGATGCCCTCGAGGCGGGTCAGTGAGCCTGGATGCCCGTCCGGCGCGAAGCATTGATACGAAAGCTAATAATAGCGGCAAAGGGCGTGATGTCATGTGGGCGTGCAGACGGGAAGCAGGCTCTTACACTCTAGGTAAAGGTGCGAGGGCCAGTGGCCTTCCATGTGCGGGATGGCACGCTTCCGGCCGCCATGGAGAGCCGGGTCGTCATGGGTGCTCTGGCGAGCGCTGGTCGCGTACAGGTCGTGGAAGTGGGCGGGCAGCGGCGGCAGGGATGAGGCGCTGCGGGAGCTGGCGGAGGGCACGGAGGGCCGGGAGTCGCGCCGCAGCTTCTTCGCGGGCGGAGCGGGCAGGTCTGCGTCCGACTCGGAGTCTGAGTAGGCGACGAGCGGCATGGCGAGGGCGAGACCGCGGGCGCTGTGCGGGTGAGGGCGCAGCGGGCGGGCGGGTCAGGGACTGCTGCCAGCGTTGGGCGGCGATCGGCGGCGACGTCACTCGCCAATGACGCAGGGCCTGCGCCCCATCCGCGCGTCGTCCAGT
Organism: Neofusicoccum sp. Z2; assembly: GCA_037356115.1. Classification (NCBI taxonomy): domain Eukaryota; kingdom Fungi; phylum Ascomycota; class Dothideomycetes; order Botryosphaeriales; family Botryosphaeriaceae; genus Neofusicoccum; species Neofusicoccum sp. Z2. The sequence goes on from JBAWJY010000015.1 coordinate 244,648, forward strand.
CCGGGCTGCGCTTCCCGCATTGGCCCTGCGAGCACATCAGCACTCAAATGTGCGCTGGCCGCCGCTTCTCCTCACTTCCTGGCTCTCACCACTTACCCATCTCCGCGCCTTTTCCACTCCCGAGCCGATCCATCTGCGAAGCCCGCACCATGGAGCCCACGCACGCAGACGCCAAAGCCGTAAGCATCCGCTCTTATCACGCGGCGGCATGGCACCTCCACTCACGCTTTTGCAGGCGCACGCCTACCTCATCGACCCTCTCGTTGCGCCCGAGCCCAGCGACGAGACCGGCCCCGGAACGCACTTCCGCTCTACTTTTGCTCCCGCCAATTCCGGCACCAGGCTGCCCTCTCCGCCCCATTCCGCCACGCACAAGGAGCCCTCCGTCCAGGTCCGCCAGTCCACCGGCGCCTCCACCAACCCCTTCCGCCATGCGTCCACCAGCTCCAAGGACGGGAGCCGCGTCTCCAGCCGTGCCATGACTCCGGGCTGGGCGACGCCGCCGTCGTCCGCCAGCCCGCAACGAGCAAGCTTCCCCCACCGCGAGGAGGCGTTTGCATCGTACCACTCGTCCCCACGTTCCCGCCGCAGCGGCAGCCACGGCAGCCACCATAGCTCCCCCAGAATGGTGGAGAACCAAGGTAGGCCCCGTCGCAGCAGCTCGCTGCGGGAACGTTACCCTGGTGACATATCAACCCATCCTCTAGACCAGTTGAAGCGTGAAGAGAAGCTCGCCCGCCGCTCGCCACACCTCAACAAGAGGCACCTTCCTGGTCCGGACACGATTGACCGCCTGGACGCCATCAACGGCAAGTATCACCACGAGGGCCCGTACGACGCTGCGCTGCTGGCTCGCAACACTTCGTGGGACACCAGCCCGCTCGCCGCTCTTGTCGACTCCAATGCTGAGGCCATCAAGGCCACTCCCGAGGAAAACCTTCGCGATGCCATCGAGAGGCACCGGCCAATCGATGGCGTTGCCGTCATCCCGCCCGGCATGACGGACCGTTTTGGTCGCACTTATGATTATGAAGAGGGTGACGACATGATGATACACAACGGCGGCAACTTCAGGCGCTGGCCTGGAATCGTGAGTTTACCCTTGCAACCAATCTTTCAACCGGGCTTGGCGTATTGATACCTTACAGGATTACCACCCCAACGATATCAAGGGCAAGGGCGAGCCTTCGTACTCGCTCGACGAGGCCATGAAGAAGCACAAGGTCGGCAGGAGAGGCGATGGAATAGAGATGACTACCCGTCCTCGCAACAAATCGGACGTCACACCGCAATACAAGGGCCCCTACCTTGACCCTGAAGGCGCCGGAGTTGTCGGCGAGCAGCGTTACCGTGACTGGGAGGAGGGTATCTCCCGCAGCCATTCTACTGGTCGCAAGATGACCGACGGCCTGAAGAAGAGGCTGGGAAGTATCCGCAGGAAGCACAAGGAGCGGGCTGATTAAGTTAGTCGCCTTCATGCTTCGCTTGTTGAGTACGGATGAGATGGAAGCTCTCGTATGTTTTGTAGGATATATTTATGGGCCGGGTAACGCGAATACACTCGGCGGGACTTTGTACTAACAGCTTACGACTACGGACGACAAAGGATCTTTATAGACGGCGATCACTGTATAGACGGATTGCTAAAGGGGCACAAATTGCAAAACATGGGTTATACTCTATGACATCAGCCAAGTGGAACTACGTGTGAATAGAGAGGTTAAACAACGGTCCGGCACCGGGAGCCACGACCTAAATGCAGGACATGAACCGTCAACTTCCGGCAACTGACGTCCTCAACAACAGCGAGTTGCAAGTCCCACCCATTGTTCCCGAGAGGACCAGCTCACCCATGAATAGCGCTCGAACGGCACACACTATGCCTCAAGGGTCCTCGTAAGGTTGGCTTCGAGAAGCTCAGTCTCTTCTCAATTCTGCTGATTTCTAACATTGATTGATGATAGTGAATACAATTAGTGTTCAACTGTCTTGAAACAGCATATTGAAACAATGTTGGTTTTGTTTTTTGCTTAAAACTTTTAGACAGCCACAAAGTTCCACTAACAACGGCATACGTGCCTCTTAGCTAACCATAAAGGCAGCAGATCAGCAGTCTTCCCTTACTCTTTTCTTGGACGAAGTCAGAAAGTTTGTTGGCATTAAAGCATCAGAGAGCGGAAACGTAAAGAAAACAAGAGGTTGTAAGCAAGAAACAACAGCAGCGCAGATAGTCATACAGGTGCGACCGGGCAGCTGCGCTGAAGATACTCAATTTGTGACTGGTGACGCACATGACCAGTTCGAAGTTCAAATGGTCAGGTTCATTCAGCAAAGAAAGAGTACTGCTTGATCATGCGCTTTAGCGTCACCCGACATTGGAGACCGCCGAATGACATTCTTCACCGACTGGACAGCTCGCTTTTCGAGCTCCGGAGTAGGAATGAACCGTATGATATGTTTCGCGTGGGATTTTGGGCGGCGAACAAGTATCGAAAGTGTCATAACGTTCATCTCCCTGTCCTAATGCTAATGTGTGACAATGCTAAAGAATAATACGACTTGCATGAGAAACACCGTTGAAGAGAGGTACGGGCATGGATTGTTATGGCAGTGACGATAGTGGTATCAGGGAGGGCAGGAGCCAGGGGGGTTGCACCTGTTAAATAGCCGTCTCCTCAGGCTTCTCTTCGAAAACAATACAACTTCTTCTGAATCATTCACCACTGCACAGATACGGCTCCAACATGGATCTCGGAAAGGTCTTATATTCGATGTAATTGTGGAGAGCGACTATTGGGACAATGATCTTAGAATCTTAATTGCTAATTCCCTTCATCATAACGACCCAGCGTTCAGGACGGCGTCGAGCGTCAGATCATCCTCGTTGCCAACAGCACCTGCCTTGGCCCAGAACTTGCTCAGATGTCTCGTGCCACTGTGACACAGTCAGCAAGCTTAAATTGGATATTCAAGGATTCGAGAACATACCTGTCGCAAAGGATTGTGCATAGCCTGTGGCCTGGACCCATTTGCAGAGCCATCTTCGTAACAGCCACGCCTGGACATTTGTCAGTGTTGTCTCGGGAACAAAACTGCGTGGTACGCCTTACAGTTCACAGCGCTGCTGCTTCCAATAAAGATGCCATCCTTCTCCACCAGCCATCTAGCCATCGCCATAGCCTGCTCGTCCGTAACCCGTACAGCATCATCAACCAACTCACGGCCAGCCTCGAAGTTTTGCGTCACGCGGTTGATGCCAATACCCTCGACAATGGTATCAACCTGGTGTCTCCTCCTCGTTCCTTCTCTCTCCTTCGGGTCAAACATGACGCCATACTTGACCCTGTTCAAAAGTCCACTGCCCTGTGGATCCGCCAGGACAACCTTGAGCTTCGGTAGCCGGGGCTTCAGGAATAGTGCTACTCCCGAAATGGTCCCACCGGTGCCGGCACCAGTCACGAAAGCGTCGAGAACTCCTCCGGTTTGTTCGAAAATCTCCGGACCGGTACCTTCATAGTGCGCGCGCCAATTGGCATCAGTCTCGAACTGGTCGGCGAAGATACCCCTTCCGGGCTTGTTGGGGTCGTTGGTGTGCTCGATCGCCCTTGCGCGCGCTTTGTTGACAAATTGGTTTTGGTCGACAATCGGAGCGGGCCGTACGCGCTCTACTTCGGCACCCAGTCTCAGCAGCAGATCGGATTTCTCGCGGGCCATGTCGTCCGGCATGCAGATGTGCGCGAGGTACCCTCTGGCACGGCAGATAGCAGCAAGTGAGATGCCGGTGCTGCCGACGGTGCCTTCGTAGATCTTGTCGCCGGAGTGCGGAGTCAGCAGGCCCTCATCCTCAGCCAGGCGGATGATGTTGAGGGCGACGCGGTCTTTGGGGCTGTTGCCTGCGCCATTGAGGAATTCGGCTTTGGCCAGGATCTCGCAGCCCGTGGCCTCGGACAGGGATTTGATTTTGATGAGGGGAGTGTTGCCGATGCAGCCTTCGATGCCCTCGGGGATTTCGTAGGCGGGGACGATGGGTGAGTCTGGCCGGGCGGTGTTGTCCTTTAGCTCGACCTTGTGGACGCTGCGGAGGGACCAAAGGGAAGCTTTCCGATCGACGAGCCTGCGCTTCTGCTTCTTGGCGGTTCTGTAGCGGCGTTCTACGTCCGGGTAGACATCTTTGTAGCCCAGGGTCAAGAGGATGCCGGCGACGAATGCGCCGGCAATCCACAGGCGCATGTGCTGGTTCTGGGAGCCCATTCTCTTTCCATCTGTTGGCCACTAGAGGCCGCTCACGCTGCACACATGCCAGATGCCCTCTGTGTGCCGGTAACACGCCGTGGCGAAGTTTTGGCGGAGAGCGTTTCGGATTTGAGGCGTGACCCGACATGAGGTGTGGCTGGTGCGGGCGGTGTGGCGGCGGAAGAAGCTTGGACCAGCACTAGCCACGCGCATGTTCGCGGGCTTTGACGCGGAGCTGGCGGGCATGCGACCTGCCTCTGCTGCCCCCCTCTGCCCAGCCATGGACTCGCCCGTCGTCGCCCAGCTGTTCCGCCAACTGTTCTCCCACCGCGCGAGCCAATGTCTGCGTGCGCCGCCCCTCCGCCTTGCGCGCGTCCAGCGGCGCGGCCTGGCGTCCAGCCCAAGGCATCATGCCGCCTCCACCACCAGCCCGGCTGGGAGCAAATGGCAGCAGCGGACCGACAACTTTCCTGAGGAACGCAGCGAGGAGTTCAAGAAGTATCCCATGGTCACCGCCGACGGGCTGCGCTCCCGTACGGAGCGGCCGCGGCGAGTCAAGATGCTCATGCGGGACTTCATTGAGGGTAGAGAGCCGCCTTCCGGCATCCATTGCTCGCACGCCGTTGCTGACTCCGCGTGCAGACAGCCTATACAACCCCCATTACGGCTATTTCTCCAAGCAGGTCGTTATTTTCCACCCCGGCGAGCCCTTCATTTTTAGCTCCCTCAAAGATGAGCCCGAGTTCTACCGCATCCTGAGCGAGAGGTACACCAAGTTCGAGGACGAGCTGGACGAGAAGGAGTACAACGAGAGCCGTCAGTTGTGGCACACCCCCACCGAGCTTTTCCGTCCTTACTACGGCGAATCCATCGCGAGGCATCTCGTAACAAACTACAAGCTGTCGCAGTACCCGTACCATGACCTGCTCATATACGAAATGGGTGCCGGAAACGGAACCTTGATGATCAACATCCTCGACTACATCCGTGACGCACATCCTGAGGTCTACGAGAGGACCAAGTTCCGTGTCATCGAGATCTCTTCGTCGCTGGCCTCGCTGCAGATCCACCATCTGAAGCGTTCGGCTTCTGCGCGAGGCCATTTGGATAAGGTTGAGGTCATCAACCGGTCCATCTTCGACTGGGATACCTACGTCTCGTCGCCCTGCTTCTTCCTCGCTCTGGAAGTCTTCGACAACTTCGCCCACGACTGCCTACGCTACGACCCGTTCACCGAGGAGCCGCTCCAGGGCAACGTCTTGATCGACAACCAAGGCGACTTCTACGAGTTTTACACCCGCCAGATTGATCCTGTGGCCGCCCGCTTCCTGCGGGTGCGGGATGCTGCATGTACGAGGCCGTATAGACATCCTCTGCAAGGATCACGCATCCTTCGGAATGCCCGCGCGAAGATACCCTTCGCTCCGAACCTGACCATCCCGGAATACATACCGACACGCTTGATGCAGTTCTTTGACATCTTGCACACATACTTCCCCGCCCACAAGCTGGTGACGAGCGATTTCCATAGCCTGCCTGACGCTGTCAAAGGCATCAACGCGCCTGTAGTGCAGACGCGGTATCAGCGGAAAACCGTGCCTGTGAGCACGCCTCTGGTAAGCTCCCACCACGTCATTCCTCCCTGAGTGTTGTGTATCGTAATGCTTACATTGTTCCTTTCCATCATAGGTCCACCAAGGCTACTTCGACATCCTCTTCCCTACGGACTTCGGCGTCGTGGAAGATATCTACCGCGCCATCACCGGCAAGCTGACGCGCGTTCTCACACATGAAGACTTCCTGAAACGGTGGGCATTTGTCGAGGACACACAGGTGCGCAGCGGCGAGAATCCGCTGCTGAGCTGGTACAAGAATGCCAGTGTGATGACGACAGTATAGAACGTTAATTTGTGTACAAATGGAATGCGATAGAATCCTCCGTTCTCGGAACGGATGAAATGAGCTTCATGGCTGCCCATCCTGCTTACTTGTGAAAACGTTGACCTGCGTGTATGGGGCTCCGTTCCGAAGTTAGTTACGCTTTGAAGAAACATATCAAACATCTTTTGACCAATGCTCATCAAAATTATCTATCACAGGCTCCGCGAACCACAGGTCATCCGATAAAAACGTGGGTATCGTGTACGCATGGGCAGCTGAAGCCATCACTCCCTACCAACAACAAACACAAGCAGGAGCTCTACTCCACTTATTCGAACCTGCCTTCAAGACACAGCTCATCACCTTTGCTCGCTCTTCTTCCCCTTAGGCAAACTTTGCAATCCTCGCCTCCAGATCCTTAACCCAATCACCCACCGTTTTGATGTTGCCCTGCAGCGTGCCCTCTCCTTCCTTCAAGTTCTCCTCGACCTTAGTGAGCGCATCGCGCCACTGGCGGATCTCCTCGGCCTGCTCGCTCTGCCGCTTCTCCAACTCGTCAAGCGTCGCGCTAGCAGTGCCAGCACTCGTGTGGATCAAACGCAACGTACGCAGACGATCGAGCACCAGCGGCAGCGTAGGCGTCAGCGACTCGATGGTCGTCAGCGTGCCGTACAGAGCGTTGATCTTGGCGACGCGCTCCGGATCCTCAATGTAGGCGCCCATCATCTCGGGCTGCGGCGCGTCGACGGCGGCCGCGGACACGGTGCCGCTGCGTTGCCGCGACGACGGAGCCACGGGCGACGAGACGGTGTCCTGCGCTGCGCGCGCAGCCTTGCGCAGCTCCTCGAGACGCTCGGCTTCCTGCGTCAGCTTCTGCACGCGCCGGCTCGCGGCGTCGAGGGAGGTGGTCGACACCTCGGTGATGGTCTGCAGCTGGCGCTCCAGCGTGTCGAGGTTGTGCAGGATGCTCCTGGGCGGGTTGCCCGCGATGTCCGGCATGTTGTTTGCGTTGAGGCCGAGCGCCTTCTCCAGCTGCGAGAGGCGGGCGTCGAAGTCGGCAGCGCGCGACAGCGCCTGCGCGGCTTGCTCCGCCGACGCCGTCACCGCGATGGTGGTCGTGTGCGGTATTATCGCCGTCTCTCCCGCCGCAGCAGCAGGCCTTGCGAACCGCTTCAGCGTCCGCGCGAACTGTGCCTCCGCGCCCTTGACGCCGCCCTGCTGCTGCACGTAGACGGAATCCAGCATCTCGCTCAGCTTGGCGATACCCTCAGCAGGATCCTCGTCGTCCTCGCCCTCCTCCTCGGCGGCGGCGGCGGCAGCAGCAGCATCACCATCCTCGCCGCCAGCCTCCAACGTCGCGTCCGCCTCCTCCTTCTTCGCCTTCTCCCGTAGCTCGAACTCCTGCTTCACCTCCTCGACCTCGCGCCGCAGCCGCGCCAGCTTCCGCTCCATCGTCTCATCCTCCTCGTCGCTGAAGTCACCGTACTCGTTGTCGTCGCTGCCCGCGCTGCCCCGCCGCTGGTGGTGCCGCCGCGCCGACGACGTCGCCGTCCGGTACGAGTGCCGGTGCCGGCGTATCCGGTCGGAGAAGTCGACGCCCTTGGCGTCCACGCGCGCGGGTTGGAAGATCGCCCGCGCGTCGCCGGGCTCCAGGTGGCGGCGGTCGATGTTGGAGAGGCCGTCGTCGGAGTCGTCGTAGGAGGACGCTTGCGAGGGCGAGCGCGCTGTGGTGCTCTGTGCGAGCGGGGGGAGGAGCGTTAGGTGAGAGGCGGGACTGCGTGGAGCTGGAGCGGGCACGTACCGGAACCGTTGTGTCTTCCGTTAGATCGGGCGTCTCGTAGATGTCTGGCGCATCGCGGTCCTGGAGGATGTTAGTCTTTTTGTTTTTTTTTTGTTTTGCTTTGTTTACAGCAATTGTGGACGGCTCTGTCGTACCAGATCTGGCAAGTGATCGTACTTGCGGTTTTGCGCCATGGTGGATTGCTGGCCCCGGCGTGGCTGTTGTGGATGGTTGACGCGGAGCTGTGATGATGGACGGGAGTCGTGTTGTTTGAGTGCCAGCGCGCGTCTGGGGTCCCCGGTCCGTGCGGAGCACTTCCACGGCGGGCGTCTGCCTCAAGCACAATCACCGCTGGCGCAGCAGGCAAGCATTTCTCGAACATTTCTTAGGATCAGAATATTGCATATATGTACAGTGTAAATCCCAGCCTTCTGTAAGCGTACTGCTCTATTCGCTACGAAAGGGGAAATATGCGCGTTGTGTGCGGCAGTTGATTTCATGGCGAGAAAATTGAAGAGCACGCTCGGCAAATCAGCGATCAGGCACATTCCTGTGCTGTTTACGGAAAGCACTATTATGGGTATTATAGTACATAGGCTTGTGGCGCGTGACCGCCGGGCCAATGGGCATGGGTAGCCGCCCAGCGGCGCATTCCAGTCATGCCTCTATTCGGCAGGACACCCTCGCATTTTGCGTTATCCACAGGACGACCATGCAGCCAACACTTCCATACAGTGATGCGATATGGTCCCAGGAGCCCGGTTGCACAGTGTCGCCGCAACCTTATTCTGTCGGCGGTAATCTAGACCGGTGATGATCGTTCTATTATACTCCACGACACAGCGCAATACAACTCTCCTCGGTCACGCCAAGTGTTGTGAGACTCATTCGGCTAGCTCGGGCGTAGTCGCGCGCAGTCGGGCGTTGAATGAGCAATGTTGGGCGGTGCCGGCGACCTTCGACCGATCATGTCCGCAACTTATCAAAATTACCTCGTTGGGACGTGGAACGGCCGCGCGCATATAGTACGCTCGGGAACATGTCTTGTGCTCAAGCACTGTGCGGAAAGCGTCGCATCGAGGTCACTGCCAAACTGGGCTGAATGCTGGTACTGCGCAGTCGGAGCAGGAAGGTCAGGGAGTTCATCGGACGGCTATCTCGGAAGTCTGCAGTGGCAGTAAGCATGCGCAGTGTTCCACCACACGAATCGCGACAGCAGGTTCAACAGATTGGAAGCATGGACATGTCAGACGGAGGGGGGCGTGCGTAACGACGGAGACGTCACTGGCGGCGGTGGCGGTGGGAGGAATTCTGGACGGAAAGAAGACCGCAGGACGAGCGGGCAGCAGAACGACGACTCGCACTGCCGCCACGTCCGGAAGAGCGTGTCGGGGGGATGCTCGGCGGTGGAGAGGCGGTTGCGCTGTCCTGGGCGGCGTCGGTGAGCGCAGTACCTCGGGTGGGCGTGGCTCGCGCGCGCAGAAACGTCGGGCGCGGCGCCCAGCGCGGTCGCCCAAGCGTCGCAGGCGGCTGCCGGGACGGAGTCGCGCATCGACACCACGGTGCGAGGCGCTGCAGGCGGCGGGCTGGGGCGCGAGGGCGGGCGGGGGCACGGGGTGAAGTCGAATTAAGTGTCCGGTAGTTCGCTTGGGTAAGCCCCGAAAAGTACGAGCGCAGGAAAGAACGGCGCCAGAACATCACTCGCAGGAGCGCCGCCCCTCTTGCGGAGAATGAATCGCTCTCATGTGGCCGCCGCCCGTTTCACGCTGCCGCGATTCTGCTCATGTCCTTCTTTAGCGCCAATCGATTCATTCCCAGCGCCTCTCGCTTCTCCCACATCACGAGCTCCTACCGTGCCTTGAGGAACATGTTCTCCACCGAGACCGCCACGGAGAACGATGCCGCCGATGCGCACTCGTATCTCCTCAATACCTCCCATGACCTGCTCGAGGACCACCTGGCTGCCAAGGAATCAGAGCTTGACTTCACCCTGAAGGATTCGCATATCGATAATGTCGCTTTTGGAAGCTTCGACCACGGCGCCCTGTACGACCGATACGATGAATCGGGGCCTTCGTCCGTGCAGCCAGGCGATAACAATGATTTCTCTGAGCCTGGCGGCAGTCACATGAGCATGAGGGACGACGGCGACGACGTTCCTGCTGTGGACGGCGCCGCGGATCAGCATGATGTCCCGATGGGCGATGGCACCACCCCCAGCGGCGCAGCCCGCCGCCCTGCGCCGGCCGCCGCCCTGCCCGTCGACTCCCACGGTATGTCCAAGATGATTTCAGATGAGCTTGAGATGAATCACCCCATGTCCGCGCAGCACGGGACGCCTGAAATCCGCGTCGCCATCCCAACGAGCACCATTGGTCTTGCAGAGGACACCAAAGACCGTGGTGATCTTAACTCATCCGCGCCGGGAGCACAAAAGACGTCTGTTGGTGGCAGAGATACCCCCAGGTCATCCGATTTCTCCCTGAAACAGGATTCGCCAGGGGTTGCAGCACGCCCGTCAGGTTACCCGCCAATTGGGAAGAACTTGCCCGCTTTCAGGCCAAAGTCTTCGATACCAGCGCATCTCCCCGTCCTAGAATTCGCGCGACAATGCATCTTGGCAGCTCAGTCGTCCAGGCTGAATCCATTCGCGCTGCACACCGGCGAATACGAGCTTCTTCGAAATCACATTACCCATGCGCAAGTCACCGCCTACCTCAACATCCGAAATGCCATTCTCCGGCTCTGGACGAGGAATCCTCTGGTCGCCGTGACGAAAGCGGAGGCTGCGGGCTGCGCGAGGGACCCCAGATATGTCAACATGTCACAAGTGGCGTACAAGTGGCTCGTGCGGACTGGGTACATCAACTATGGCTGCGTCGAGCTGCAAAGCACGGCCGGCCCCATCCCCCGCGCGAAGGCTAAGGGTGGTAAACGGCGGACTATTGTCGTGGTTGGTGCTGGGATGGCCGGCTTGGGCTGCGCGAGACAGCTCGAGGGCCTGATCGCGCAGCTGGGAGAGCAGTGGACGAACAACGGGGAGAGGCCGCCGAGGGTCGTGGTCCTGGAGGGTCGCAAAAGGATTGGTGGACGTGTATATTCGCATCCGCTAAGGAATCAGACCAACAGTACGCTGCCTCCAGGACTCAGGAATACCGTCGAAATGGGTGCGCAGATCATCACTGGCTTTGAGCATGGGAATCCTCTGAACTGCATCGTCCGCGGCCAACTTGCCCTCCGCTATCACACCCTCAAAGACGACACGATTATTTACGACACTGACGGCGCTGTGGTTGACCATGAGGGAGACATGCTTGTTGAGAAGCTTTACAATGACATTCTGGAACGTGCAAGTCGTTATAGGAACAAACCGCCCCCATCGAAAACCGTAGAAGGCGACCGGCGTCTCATCCAACTAGGCCGCGACCCCGCGCACGATGATGGCGAACTTATCTCATCCCTCGAGGATGCTGGCGCCTCGCAGCCAGTACCCACCCTCAGCAAGAACAACATTAAGAAGACAGTGAACCCGAACGCGCTGATGGGAGTCGAAAAATCTGCTGGACGAGCCTACACCCTCGCTCCCGGCTCGGGGACGAATGTCTCGGCTGCGGAGGCCGCGAAGAATATGGGCTGGCAGTTGAAGCCTGAAACTTCGGCCACAGCGAATCTGAAACTTGACGCTGTGACTGAGGCTCCAGAGCATCCAACGCTTGGTGCGACCATGGACGAGGCGATAAGACAATACCAGGGCATGATTCAGATGACTCCGAAACACATGCGGCTCTTCAACTGGCACCACGCAAACATGGAATACTCCAATGCTGCTCACGTCAACCAACTGAGTCTTAGTGGTTGGGACCAGGACATAGGAAACGAATTCGAAGGGCCACACTCTCATATCATTGGCGGCTATCAGCAACTTCCTCGAGGTCTCTGGCAGTGTCCCACAAAACTCGATGTGCGGTTCAACAGTCCTGTTAAGTCTGTCCGCCAGGAGAACTCGCGCCAAGTCGTCGAGTGTGAAAATGGTGACATCATCGAAGCCGATGAGGTTGTGATCACGACACCGCTTGGTGTTCTCAAGAGAGGCGCAATCAGCTTCAACCCTCCCTTGCCTGAATGGAAGATGGGGCCAATTCAACGCCTTGGCTTTGGTCTACTCAACAAGGTCGGTTTCTCAACAAGTTTAGGATGAGGATGTAAGTATCTGCTAACAGGCGTTCAGGTTGCGCTTGTCTATGATACACCCTTCTGGGAAACAGAACGAGACATCTTCGGGACTCTTAACGAAGCCGAAGTCAAGAACAGCATGGAGCAGAAAGAATACGAATCGCGGAGAGGACGCTTCTGGCTCTTCTGGAACTGCATTAAGACCAGTGGCCGGCCGACCCTGGTTGCCCTTATGGCAGGCAATGCGGCACACGACACGGAAGTCATTGACAACGATGTTCTAATTCGCGAGGTCACAGCTCGCCTGTCTAGGATGTTTGCACCTGCCAAGGTCCCGCTCCCAACAGAAGCGCTAGTCACCCGGTGGAAGAAGGACCCTTTTGCGGGCGGGAGCTATTCGTACATGGGCCCGATGGCACAGTCAGGTGACTACGATGCTATGGCACAGGCGATAGGGTCGCTGCATTTTGCGGGCGAGGCTACCTGCGGAACACACCCTGCAACTGTGCACGGGGCTTATCTTTCTGGACTCAGAGCTGCATCTGAGGTGGTTAATTCGATGATCGGGCCAATCGAGGTGCCGCATCCTTTGGTTGCTGCGAAGGCGAAACCAAGTACGCCAACTCCAGCTGTGGGCGCCGGCATGAAGCATGGCCGTGAAGAGCCAGACTCGGCAGAGTCGAGGAATGTCAGGCAGGCAAGACACGAAGATCTTGAGGCTTCCATCATTGGAGCCATTTTGGAGCAGATCGGAGAACGGCCAACCAAACCCGAGAGAACAGGCAACAACCCTTATCTACTGTACACCAGGGACCACTGGCACACAGTGAAGGCGGAGTGCGACGGACAACGCAGGGCCGCCACCGGGGATGCTAACGCGAAGGCATCGAAGGATCACATTCGCACGGTGCTGGGCGCAAAGTGGCGCAATGCGCCTCCCGAGGTGCAACAGCCCTACCACGAGGAGGCGAACAAACTCAAGGAAGCCAGTGCTGCCGCTGCAGCGGAGTACAAGGAGAAGGTGGCCAAGTGGGACCGAGAAGCGGAGCGGATTCGGACGGAGTACATGGCCAGCAGGGCCATCAAGGGCGAGGTGTTCGCGGGCAAGACGGCGATCGAGAGCGGCGGCAGCCGGAGGGAGCGCAGAGTAGCGTCCTAGCATGTGCATACGGCAACACCGACTGGTCGGGGCGTCGGGGATTTTTGTTTTTCACAGGTCAAGCAGCTGTTCGTTTTTTGCAGCGCACGCGGGGCTCGGGGTCAGGCGCACGGCATGGCGCGGTGGTTCTGCATGGTGGGCGGCGGCATGGCTGCGGGGACGGCGGGGCACTTGTAGCAGTAATCAGAGCGGCGCAGGCCGTGTGATGAGCCAGGCACAGTCACGCCGACGATGGTTCCTGGGGTCACGTCATCTGTATTGCGCACACGCGGGATCCCAGGGCCGTGGATCGCGCAACGTGGAAAAACAAACGTCGAGGCCGTGGTTCCCAGTAGGCTCCCGGGGCGGCGGTATCAGATCAGCGAGCGCGGACTGGGCCCCCGCAGCGCGCGGTGGGAGGGGGCCGGGCGGCGCAGATTCGCCTGGTGTCACACGCGCGCAGGGGTGTGCGCGGCAGGCCCAGGCGCGGAGGCTCATGGCCGCCATTAGAGCGGTCGCCGGGCGCCGCGGGCGGCGGCGGCGCTGAGGGCGCAGGCGCGCAGTGGCACGCAGGCCGGCGCGGACGTTGCAGTTGCAGCGCAGAGCTGGGCGCCCCATCGCATTCGCATCGCCCTGCAGGCTGCAGGCCGGCGCCCAGTGCGCGTGGATCGTTGCTCCACCGGGGAGGGTATCCGCGTGGGCGGGCGCGGAGAAAGCCCATGGAAGCTTCACTCGCAGGAAGATGCCGTGGCTGGGGCCAGCTGCGTTGCCGACGCGCGAGGCGTTCTTCTTACGTTGGCTGGCGGCCGGCAAAAGCTGTGCCGCAGGCGGGCGTCGAGGGAACATCGCGTCCATGACCTCCGCTGCTGCCCCAGGCGCCCCTCCTCGCCCTCCCAGGCTCCTCTCCGCCGTGCTGTGCCTGCCCGTCGCCCGCCGCTCGCTCGTTTGCCCCAGCCGCCCGCCCAGCCCGCCCATGCTGCGCGCAGCGCCGCCGCCCCCAGCCCAGCCCGGCCAGCCCATATACTCCAGACCGCAGCACCCGCGACGGACCCTGCTGCTCCGAGCAGCGAGCCCAGCGCACCGCCGCGCCCACTCCACGCAGCGCAGCCATGACTTCGTTCTTCGGCAAGTTCAGGTCCAATGCGGTCCGTCGCCCCGTGTCTGCCGCCGCGAGCGCTGCCTAACTGCCTCACAGCCCCCGGCGAGCCCGTCGACGGCCGCCGCGCCCGCGAAGAAGGACCCCAATGCGCCGCAGCCCACGCCGCTCGAGAAGCTCCTCGCCGCCGACACAGGCCCCGTGCGCCCCGACGGCAGCGACAAGTTCTTTGGCTTTGAGAATGTAAGGCAATTGCACCCCCGCCGCCGGAGAGACCTGCCGCGCTGACTCGCCCTCGTTGCGCCCAGTTCGGAAGCACCTGGTACGCCGCCCGCCGCCCCGATCGCGCTCACTGCACCAGGCTCACCTCGCACCCGCAGCTACTGTAACTCGATAATACAGTGTCTCTACTACTCCGCTCCTTTTCGAGAACAGGTCATCAACTTCCCCGTCCGCGCCCCGCAAGACTCCCTCGCAAACCGCACCGCCAGCGGCCTGCCGCGCATAAACACCGATGTCTCGTCCGCCGCCGCCAACGGCCAGAAGAACCCCCTCTCGCCGACGAAGCAGCCCTCGGTGACGCAGCTGGCGTCCCCCAAGAAGTCAGGGGCCGGCCCAGGGGTGCCGGGAGCGCCGCCAGGCACCAAGCCCGAGGAGAACAAGGACTCGCCGGAATACAAGAAGAAGCAAGCGATGGCTAATGGGCCGGTATTAAACATGGACTATGAGAATGCGAAGGCCTACGGCATGCCCGAGTCGCTGTTTACGTCACTGAAGGACATATTCGAGGCTATTATCGCGCACAGGTCGCGAGTTGGCGTTGTGAGCCCCCAGAAGTTCCTCGAGATCCTACGGCGAGAAAACGAAATGTTCCGGACGGCCATGCACCAGGACGCACATGAGTTCCTGAACCTATTACTAAACGAGGTCGTGGAGAACGTAGAGCAGTTTTCCAGGCAGCAGCAGCAACTACTGATCGAGCAGGATTCGGCGGAGCAGAACGGAGAGTCGGACTCGGGTTTAGCTGTTGCCTTATCACCGGTTTTGAACACAGCAATCAAGAATGCTGCGGCGAACAACACGGGATGGGTCCACTCGCTGTTCGAGGGCACGCTCACTTCCGAGACAAGATGCTTGACGTGCGAGAACGTGTCTCAACGAGACGAAGCCTTCCTGGACCTTTCGGTAGACCTGGAGCAGAACTCCTCGGTCACTTCCTGTTTAAAGAGATTCTCGGAAGAAGAAATGCTGTGTGAGCGCAACAAGTTCCACTGCGACAACTGCGGCGGCCTCCAGGAGGCGGAAAAGCGCATGAAGATCAAAAGATTACCCCGGATATTGGCGTTGCATCTTAAAAGGTTCAAGTACACTGAGGACATGCAGCGGCTGCAAAAGTTATTCCATAGAGTCGTCTATCCCTACTACCTTCGCCTGTTCAACACCACCGACGATGCCGAGGACCCGGACCGGTTATACGAACTCTATGCTGTGGTCGTCCACATAGGAGGTGGGGCATACCATGGTCACTACGTTTCAATCATCAAGACTGAGGACCGCGGCTGGCTACTATTTGATGACGAGATGGTGGAGCCTGTGGATAAGAGCTACGTACGAAACTTCTTTGGCGGGGAAAACGTCTTAGCATGCGCATACGTACTCTTCTACCAGGAGACCACTGAGGAGGCAATGCGGAAAGAGCAGGAATCAGAGGGCTTGGACGCCGCCACTGACACGGTGGCAATTGCGGTGGACGCGGTCAACACGCCATTCAGGACAGAAGATGCGCCAGTGAACGGTCACGTACCCACATCAGTGACGCCCGTCGAGGAAGAACGAGACCATCTCGCCGGTCTCGGTCACGCCGTTTCAGCGCCACCATTGTCGGTCTCTCCACCACTTCGGGCCGCGTCGCAACCCCCGCTGGAGCATGTTACCACATTTGGCAGTCCCCCGACTCTCCGATCGAAATGGAGCGAATCCTTCAAGCTCAACCATCGGGACAAGGAAAAACTCCGGGAAGAAAAGGAGCGCAAGGCGTCGATCAAAGCAGCGGAGAAGGAGCAAGAGAAGCTAGCCAAAGCGCAGCGTAAGGAGGATGAAGCAAAGCGGAAGGAAGCCGAGGCAAAGCGGCGCGATACGTACAAGAAACAGGAAGATGAGATGCGCGCCGCCATCGCTGCCAGTAAGGTCACGGCTAAGGAGGAAGATAAGCATCGCCGCGGCAGCACCGCACCACATCCTTCCAGTGCTTCTCCGCACACACCAAACATCGTCAATGGAGCCACCTCAGCACCTCATCGAGACGAATCCGATGTCGGCATTCCGCCCAACACAGCGAGCACAACCGCTCCGTCGTCCACCGGCAGTGAACCCACAGGCAAGAGCAAAGAAAACGGCCACCAAGGCCACCACATTCACGGCAGTAAGAGTATCAGCGGCGGTCTGAACCGCTTCCGCAACTCGAGCATTAGCCTGCGCCATAAGCCCAAGTTTTGGTCTGGCTCGGGTAAGGAGCGCTTCGATGAGCCAGCGCCACCTACGCCGACATTGCCTCCGCAGTACATGAACGAGCCGCGTACTCCCACTACTGAGACGCCGGTAGTGCCAATCTTTGCGAGCCCCAAGTGGGATCCGCAGAGCCCGGACCGTGGTGTCGAAAGGGATGCTGGTGAGGGCAAAGAGCTTCCGCCGCTTCCTCCAAAGGAAGCGAGAGAGACGAGGAAAGAAAAGAAGGAGAAGACTCATTCGAAATTTAGCTTGGGACGGAAGAAGAGTAGCATGTTGAGCTTTGGGTAAGCTTGTGCCGATTCTCGCTTACAGAGTCGTACTTGCGGCGGACCTTTCTTCCCCTCAATAGCTACTGGGGGGTTTTTCATAATTCTTTTTTCTCCTGGCAGACGGCTACGCTGATCTGGATCCAGAAGTTTTCTAGGGTTTTGTTTGATTTTGCTGACGGGTTCGTTCAGAGAGGCTTGTTTTATGTGTCTCCGCTGCGCAAGTTAAGGAGGCTCCTGTCTACATATGGAAGAGCTGGACTGGTAGATGAGATGCGTACCTGTCTGGACATTGAAGAATTTCTGCTTGGTTGGGCTAAGGGGCTGCAAAAAAGAAAAGGCCTGTCCTTTTGAGTCTTGCAGAAGGGAGCAGAAGATTTGGGGTCTCTTGCATGAATACCACGGAGTGCGACGGTTTTTTTTGGCGGGGTTTCGGAAGGCTTTTTCTCCTCGTCATCCATTTCCTTTCCCCCCAATTTCTTCTTTTGCCTTCGAAGCGCCGGTGGCCGTCTCTTTGGCACATATATCCTGTAACATTAGAAGAAATTTTGGCTTTTTACTCAAGCAGTGAAGAGAGAAAGCCCGCGACTACTAACAGTCACACGAGCACAAGCACGCAAGCGATGCTTGCATTAGTTGTGCGGTTGAGCTCCACATATTGTAGCAAACACCCCATTTATTTTGTCATCCCTACCCATGCACCTGCATGCGGGTCTCGGGCTCCTCGGAGGCAGTGGCGCCAAGTGTTTTGCAATGATTGCATAATTATGGGCTGGTTAGCGGTGAGTGTGCAGCGTGGTTGTGATGAAAAGTATCATGCAAGGACACAGCCGGGTTGCCCGCCTCGTTTGGCGATCGATCTCGATCATCCCGTCAATAGTGTCGTTTCATCGCAGGGAGAAGATCGACGCTCCTTTGAAAGATATGAAGCTTCGAAAAATAGAAGCTTGACGATCGAATTCGGTTCAGGGCGCTAATCGGGAGGCCCGACCTAGCCGCCCTCTTCGGCTTCGGTACATTGCGAAATTGTGATGAGAGTGAGGCGGTGGGCAGATCTACGCGTCGAGCTGCTAATAAATTTTGCCTGATCTTCACTTCTTCTCGTTTCCTCGGCACGGACCGAAACAGGGGGGTGTTGTAACCTTTTTTTTTTTTTGCTCCTGCTGCATGTTGCGCGGCGACATGATGATTGCGCTGACTCTGGGGAATGGACGCGTGGCTGTGGCCTGATTACCCCTTGAGATTTAAAGCGGTCAATCCATTTCATTGGCTGCGAATGATCCACAGACCTCTATCACTGTAGATCCCCCGCTACTCTTTTTCGTGTTCTCTTCAAGGTATTTTTGTTAAACCCCTTTCCATGCTCCGAGACTCCATATGCTAGTATGCCCGAATAAAACATTTACCAGCAACTCCCAAGTTGCTTAGGAAGGCGACCATCGACGAGGCCTTCATCCTAGTATGAGTTCGTAGAGTATGACCATGGTGTTGATGCCGATCAGTGGTACTGCAGTTGTCAAGAGGCCCACAAGTCAGTCACGCGGGTTTTGTAGGAACGGGACTCGTATACGCGGAGTAGTTAAGAGGAAGGGGTGCAGTGTCAAGCGGGGCGAATGATTGCCCGCGCGCCGTTGTACGGGCGAATCATCCGCAGCGGGCTCAGACAGCCCAATTTCGCTTCCTCAGAAATGCATCTTGTCTCGGAGGCTCCGTGCGCAGTCGAGGAAAGGAACGGGGTGTACGAGGACTCACTTCTCATCAGCGTGCGCACCGAGGCAATGAGGTTTATCAGCTTTGCCTTGACGCTCGTCGTGTCCTGGACGCCGCCGAAGCCCGCCTCGGCCGACTGGCCCCAGCCAACTGCAAGTCGCAAAGATGGGTCAGCGCGGTTCCGCAATATAACGGGCATTGTTCAGACGGAGATCTGGAGGCGGTGGGACGACGGGTGCATGAGCAGGCGCAGCTCGAGGCGAGCACGCGGGGGTCGAGACGGGATACGTTGCAGATAGAGCAGGCGGCGGGCGCGGCATAGCTTACTGCGTGCGAGGAAGCGGTCCTCGGAGAGGACGGCGATGGCGTTGACGAGCAGGACGGAGACTGGCGGCGGTCAGTGCGGGCTGGTGCGGCGGGCGCCGTGGCGGGCGTACCGTAGAAGAGGCCGCCCAGGCCAAAGAGCAGCATGGTGGTGGTGGAGGAGGAGGACGGGAGGTGCCAAGTGGCCGCAAATACGGGCGCGGTGGGGAGGCCGGCGGGCGCAGCGTGCGAGGCGGACGCGGTGCGGCGGGCAGGCGGGCGCGAGCTGGGAGCGCGCGGTCGTGTCGGGCGGAGGACTGCCTGGCGCTGGCACTGGTGCTCGATGCTCGATGCCGGCCGTTGCGTCGGTTCTCCTCGACGCTGCCGGGATTTGATTTGGCCGGCCGCGCCGCCGCCTGACTCGCGGCCCCGTTTTCGCCGGTGGTCCCTGGCGCTGTGACGCCGCGCAGATCCTCGCCTGCACGCCCGCTGATTCTCGCCTCCAGCGCAGCGCTGCACCGCCGGCGCCCTGCGTCTCAGCTCGGGCAGCGCCCGGCGGCCGCAGTTGCGCGGGCCTGCCGCCTGCTGCGCGCCCCGGCAGCGCGGGGGCGGCGCAGGGCTGGCCGCTGGCTGCAAGCGGCCCGGACGTGCCTCCTGCGCCCTGAGCGGCTACGTCATTGCGCGCGCCCGGGCTGCGTGCGCGAACGCCCCCCAGCTTCAATAGCGATGTGCTCGGTCTCCATTCGCGCGCGGCCGCCGTGCTGCCTCTGCTGCCCGAGAGCGTCCCCGCCCGCGCACGCGCCGCGAGCACTGCCCGGCGCGCGCTTTGCATCGCCGTCCCGCCGCTGCGCTCCCCAATTTGTGCCCGATTCGACCACTCGCGCGCACAGAATTCTAGACCACCGCCCCGTCTCCCTAGCGTCCTCCACGCCTCCGCCCACGCGCAAACACAGATCCCATCCTCTTTCAACGTCACTCCTCCCGCGCCGCTCCCTCCCCGCCGTCGCCCATGTGCCCTGCTGCGAGAGCCCGCCCCTTCGTGCGCCCGCCTTGACCGCCGTCCAAGTCTGCTGCCGCTGCTTGAGCGTCTGCCCGTCCGTGCTGCACGGCGGAGCATCCCAGTCGTTGCGACACTATCATGCGGAGGTCCGCGCCGCCGCTGGTCCTGTCTGCGGACGCCTCGCCCACCCAGCACCGCCGCGATGCCGTCGACTCGGCCACCTCGACTCGCCGGACGCCCGTGTCTGTGCCGGTCAGCGACCTGTCCGAGCCTGGCGGCTACTTCGACCTGCACGACAAAGACCCTCCCTCGCCCGGCTCCGTCCACAGCGAGCCGCTGTCCATCATGATGCCGTCGACGCCCACCTCCACCGCCATGGCCCTCGCCGCCCTGCAGTACCTGCCCGTCCCGCTGCTGGTCCTGTCTTCGCTGAAGACCGTCGTGCTGGCCAACGAGGCCATGGGCCGGCTGCTCGACCTTGACCGGTCTGGAGGTGACGAGAGGGACAGGGATGCCGTGCAGACCGTCACCGACACGCTGCACGGCCAGACCATGTCGGAGCTTGGCATCAACATGCTGCAGGATGGCTCCCCAATCTGGATTGGCTGGGAGGTAAGATGGTCGCACGGCGTCTGTCATGAAAGTGCGTGTGGAACTAATGTCGCCAGGACTTTCTGGACTCGGTCTGGACCCAAGCTCACGGAGATGCCGAAAGCAATGGTGATGCCGCTTCCGAGCCGAAGGACGACTCGGACGACAGCACGCCGACGTTGACGCCGAACAACGATCCGCCGCCGTCCAAGCCCTCATTGCCCAGGTTAAGCAAGTCCAATCTTGCCCGCACGACGGTCCATGACGTATCGGTCGATGTCATCATTTCTCTGCACAAGCCCGGCACCCCGCGTCCCCCGCCGTCAAAGGAATCCAGGAGGCAAAAGTCTCGGCCCGAGGATGATGCGATACAGGCCACGATGATTATCTCTGTATGGAACATCGAGGACGTGCGGTACTTCACCCTTACTTTCACCAGTGCCAGGGCATGCACGAACACCCTTGACTCGAAGCCGTCGAGTCGTACGGTTGTCCGTACATCAGCCGGCATCAGAAAATCCCCGGGTTCCGGCTCCAGTTCCTCATCAGGAAGGCGCTCGCATCAAAGTTCGAATCCAGGCTCGGCTATCGTGAGCCCCACCACTCATGTTCCGCACTTCCCTCCTCATGGACCTCCTTCGAGAAGTGGAGACCAGTCAGCCCCCTCCCTGTTCCAGAAAGCGACCCAGATGAAGGATGCCATTCTCAACTCCATTACCATGCCTGCTTATGCCTTGTGGAAAGACGAGAGTTTCGGCATTCCGAACAAAGCAATGCTGAGGTTCTTGCCTGATGAGGGCGAGAACGCTCCGTTGGACCAACGTGAATTCTTGGAGCAGTTCCAGGCCTTTACCGAGGACTTTAAGCGGAGGCTTGAAGTTGATGAGTTTCCTATCGTGCAGATTTGCCGTTCGCGAGCAGCCATCCCGTCGGTGAAGGTAGGAATGCTAATTCCAGATACCGGCGAGCGGAAAATATTCGAGATCGTTGGCGAGCCGATTTTGGACGATAGGACAGGGCAGTTTCTAGGAGCTATCGTCGTCTTCAAGGATGTTACCGAATACACGAAGCGTATTGCGGAGCAAATTGAAGAGAACGAGAGGCAGTTCGAGTACATTACTAATCTTGTCCCGATCATGATATGGACAACGAAAGGGAATGGGGACCACGATTGGTATTCGCAGAGGTGGTATGATTACACCGGCCTCTCCGAGGAGGAGTCACTGGGTAACGGTTGGGCGTTACCGTTTCATGAGGAAGATCTGGCCGAGACGACAAGGCGCTGGAAGCAATCCCTTGAGACAGGTGTAAGTGATCTTTGACTATCCCAGGAGCAACACTTCTAACAAGCTTTAGGAGGTATACAATACCGAGTACCGTTGCAGACGCCGCGATGGACAGTGGAGATGGATGCTGGGCCGCGCCGTTCCGTTTCGTGATGACAGTGGCAAGATCCTTAAGTGGTATGGCACCTGTACGGACATACACGAGCTGGTCGAACTTCGGGAATCTGCCAAACAAATGCGCGAACAGCTGCTTCGGGTACTTGAGCATGCTCGCGTGACTCTCTGGGCAATCAACCGCGACAGAAAACTCATCCTGCTCGAAGGGAGTATTCTCAATGACTACTCTCATGTTACAAGGGAGAAACTCGGATCGCATATTTACGACCTTTTCAGCAAAGATGATGTCGGACGGAAGAATATGCCAGAGCTCAAGGACAGGATTGACCGGGTTCTGGATGGCAAGGGCCAGGATGAGGTCGTCGAGATGCAATTTGACGGTAACAACCGTTGGTACAGAACACGCGTCGTACCACTGATGGCGACCTCCCGCAAGGCTGGCATTGAGAACGGAACCTTCGTCGATGGCGTTGTCGGTGTCAGCATGGATATCACCGGTACGTTTTCTTTTGGCGATTTGGCTGGCGTGATCTGACATCTATTCATAGAGGTTCGTTCGCGCGAGGAAAAGCTACATGCACAAGAGAAGGAAAACTCTAAACTCGTTGCGAACGCTGTCGCTGCTAAAGAAGCAAGCAGGATGAAGAGCCAGTTCCTTGCCAACATGTCCCACGAAATCCGCACACCGATTGCAGGGGTGATTGGCATGAGCGAGCTGCTCCTCGACACTAAGCTGGACCAAGAGCAAAGAGAATGCGCGGAAAATATTCAGCGGTCAGCCAACGGACTGCTCACTGTTATCAACGATATTCTTGATCTTTCGAAAGTCGAGTCGGGGCGACTGGACGTTGAAGAAGTCCAGTTCAGTCTATCGGTGGTCCTTCGAGATGTGAATAAGATGATGGCATTCGCTGCTGTTCGGAAGAATATCAGCTACGAGAGCAGTGTACAGCCGGAAATCGAGCGCGACCTCAAGGTCATGGGAGACCCCGGTCGCCTGCGTCAGATCCTGACAAACCTGCTCACAAACTCCATCAAATTCACGTCCGAAGGCCATGTTAGCCTTTCAGTTTCAATCACGAACGAAAATGACGAGATCGTGAATGTTCGCTTCATTGTCGAGGACACTGGTATTGGTATTGAGGAGGAGGTTCGACAAAGGCTATTCAAGCCTTTCAGCCAAGCCGATTCATCTACTGCTCGTCGCTTTGGCGGTACAGGTCTCGGTTTGGCAATCAGCAAGAACGTTCGTAGGCCCCTTTCCGCCCTTACCTTGTTGGTATGCTGACATCAATGGCAGCTTGTCGAGTTGATGCATGGTGGTATCGAGCTCGAGTCCACCTTAGGCCAAGGAACAAAAGCCTCATTCTGGATCCCATTCAGCAAAGCGCAATACCAAGATGAAGGGTCTCCGCTCATTGATCTAGCGTCCATTCCAGATCGTCTTCAATCCGATATCTCCGTGTCGTGCGGCAGCTCCGAGGACTACGGAACCCCTCCGCTGACACCGATTGCCCCAAATAACGGCAAATCACCTCTTCGCCACGGCCGAGCTCAGTCGATAGTGTCACTACCAGGAACTGGCAATTTTCACCACGCACTTCCAGATCATTTAATGGCTCTCCCAGAGACGGAGAGGAGGAATGTAAATGTTCTTGTGGTCGAAGACAAGTAGGTGTCTGCTTTCATAGAGGTTTTCGTCGGAGCTAACTATTACTGTAGCCAAGTCAACCAGCAGATTGCCCTCAAGACAATCAAGAAGCAAGGCTTCTCGGTAGATGCTGTGTGGAATGGAAAAGAAGCACTGGAATACCTTCTCGACGCAAAGGACGGCAAGCGGGGTCGGCCAGACATCATCCTCATGGATGTGCAGATGCCGATCATGGATGGCTACAAGGCTACCCATACCATTCGAACCGAGTCTCCTTTCAAAGATTCGCCGAACATTCGCAACATTCCCATTGTCGCGATGACAGCATCTGCTATCCAAGGAGACAAGGAGAAATGTCAGGAGGCAGGAATGGACGATTATCTGTCAAAGCCTGTAAGGGGGAAATTACTAGAGAAGATGTTGGTTAAGTGGGCAGTCGAGGGCAAGCGGAAGCTGCAAAAGCAAACACATGACGGGGCAGTCGAGGGACCGAGCAAGGAAGGAATGCATCCGTCTATCGAATCTACGAAGGATTTTAGGGACGACTCGAGCGACCAGACAAAGTCGTCAGCAAAATTCTCCGCATCCGTTTCCCCGACACCGAGAACCGAATCCACCGACTTTGGCGCTGAAGAAGGACCCAAGCGCGACGCGCTATCGCCAGCCCTCGAACGCATCCTTTACCGCGAGTCGACTGCAGTGCGCCAGTCGATAGAGACGGAGGGAGACCGTGCTGAACGTCGCGCGCAGGCTGAAGAGACGGCTGCGAAGTTGCGTGACTCAAAGCTGCTGGACTCGTCCGGAGGCCTGCGCAACTCGCATCAGCCAGCAACTCCTGTTGCTGCGAATGATGTTGCTAGAAGAAGAGGTGCACCCAGTCATGCGTTAACGAGAGAGAATATGGAGAAGTTGGTGGAGGAGCAAGGAGATGGGAGGAGATGCAAGGCAGACGGTGCGACGGCAGGGACTAGAGGAATCGGTGGAAAAGGAAAGACAGCACACGGTATGAGCAATTTGGCGAAGGGAGTGGAAGCCGCGCTCCAGAGGAGCTCGAGCGCCCAGACCGTGACTGCGGGAGGGTCAAGCATCAGCGTCCAGGTGGATGGCGAGTCGGAACCGGCACTGGATGGCGATGCCCAAAAACAGCCACCGAAAAAGATGAACTAAAGAAAAAGCAACGAGAAATTACGTCGTGTTTCAGACGTTAGGCATGGGCTCGGGTTTGTTCTTGGATCTACTTACCCTTCTCGTCTTGTTCTTCTTTGATACCACTCTTCGCACTGTTTGTATTCTTTTCTCCATGCCCTGTACATTTATCTTTCTCTTTTGGTCCTCTTTCAGTCTTTTCTGCGATTTCACGAACCAGAGTATGAGGTGCTTCGGAGTCATGGATTTATATGGAGTAGCGGCTCGGGGTTTTGCAGAGGCGTTTTTTTCCCCCTTTTTTTCCTCTCATTAGATTCCCAGGCAAGTTAGGGGCAGAGCGTGCAAGACCGACGATTTAAGAAAAATGCTCGTTTCATCTTTCGTCTGTCTCTTCCCATATTTCAACAATCATTTAGGACGAAACGAATTCGGTTGCATATTCGACCCCCATTACTAAGTCTTGAGAGACTGGGGATGGGTGTGGGTTCCTGGTTGGGTTCTGTCGTCAGCCCTTGTTCCGTTTTCTTTTTCTTTTGAGATACCTTTTTCCTTCACTGTCTTCTTGAAGTCAGCGCTTTCGGTTCTTCATTCCAAATTCACTTCTCGGTTCTGTCCTTTCGGCTTTCGCAGTTGCATACTCCCTTTTCTTTAGGTTGCCTTTCGGACGGTTCTTCTTGCAAATTGGATCCTTCTGAAACGAAATTGGCTATCAATTTTTGTCTTTTTGTTCTTTTATGTACGGCTCTCCGGCAGCACGATCAGGCGTTTTATCATAGACGTCATTGCTGCTTCATCGCCTCTTTTCGGTGTTCGCGTCGGCAGGCAGGTAACGTTGCTTTCATGCAACATCTCGGGATCCTGTTTATATGGTAATTGAACGGAAGGGGATACCAAATATTTTTTGTCATGCTCAGCATCTAAAATGGAGGAAGGGTGTGACGTATGCGTCTCTTTGCTGTTCGCCGTGGGTAAAGGTGTAAAAGGGAAAAGAATGAATAAGATCGAGATAACCCCGGCGACGGCGCTGTATGAAAGTGGGGATCGATAGAGAAGATAAAATCAAGATTGCAAATACCTCCTGATTCTGAAGTCGTGGTGTTCATGAAATACGTCCAGAGGTGAGCTGATATAAGAACGTTGAGTAAAAAGCGAACGATATCTGGGCGACATTTTCAAACATGAGACGAACCTTCATAGCAATAAGAAACTAAGGTTTTTTTCTGGGGAGTGAGTATCGGTACAACCAAGCATGGTTTCATCACCGTGACAAATGTCACGACGACACACGAGGCGCCAATGTTATTCCTTGTAACGAAATGCTCAACTAACTAAGCAGCACCGAGACCTATCGCAGTTCACCATTACCGCCTTATATCGGCGTTTCACCGTTGAGCATCCAGAAATAAGCCCGGTCAACACTCATGGATAAATCTGCTGCACAGTCAAATGGTCATGAGGCCACTGGGGAAAAAACCGGTTGAGTGATCTTGTCGCCAATAGTCGACGTACTTGTTGCCGGGAGGTTGAGCTGCTAGGAAAAGATGAGGGTGTTATATGGTCGGAGGACGGCGAGACTTTCGAGAATCCTTAGGTGTGGCAGCTGAAGCGACGGGGGATATAACAAGTCATGCCCACGCCACGCAGGTGGTCACTCCTTGATTCAGCTATTTTGCTCGCGACACTTGAGTTGCGCTGGTAGCAGACCAGGTAGTTCGTAATAGAGCGGATCCCGGATTGAGTGTAGCAAGCAGAAGTTGGTCAATGTGACTGTGCGGATACTTATTACTGTTCATGACTCGAACGTTTGCGTAGTCTTAATTATCAGTACGTCGTCTTAGAGAAAAGAGGATACGATGAACCCAGCTCTACTTTACTTCTTGCGTTCGTTTCCTAATATTCCAAACCCTGTCGAAGTTATAGTAACCAGTCTGCATTGGCACATTGGCCAACTTGCGAGAGGTAAACGCCAATATTGAGGAAGGCCAGTGACTGGCTGGCTTAATGAAAGTCTAAGACCCATCGATCTAGTCCCTTGCCCGTTTTTTCTTTTCGCTTGTTTCTTTAAACCTTGGATCCGTATCTCCACACACGTTCGCCGAGAACAGTTCACTTCTTGTCTCATCCCGTTGTCACGTCAACTAACCTCACAAATGAGCTTTTGAAAAACAATTTGTGAGTATTTCAGACAGACCTCGGATTGTTCTTGCGAGTAAGAATCAAACAAGGAGGGAGACCTTGTTTCCAAGTAGAAAAATCTCTTTTCCAATCTGGAATCAATTTCTTTTGGGAGCCAAAAGCCAATGCTACCTGCTGAACTAACCAGCTCGTCGAACCCTAGGAGCGGATTGTCTAATGAACTTTGATAACAGACGAGAAAGGAAATGCATGCCAAATTAACAGTCCCCAGGGTGGCAGCACCAAAAAAACAAAGTCCTTCCTCCTGCTATATAGTTGTGGAAAGTCTTCCCGCAGTAATCCTCCCCCAAAACTCCGTCTTCTACTAACTCCGCAGCCACCCCTCGCACACCCTATGCTCGAAAAAAGAGATGGCCCGCTGCCGGGATATTTTCCGAAAGTATCGTACACATAAAAGTTGTTTCTTGAATGACCGCGGAAAAAGATATAAGAGGTAGACGGCGACGCCCGTCCGGACCGCCTTCTATCTCATGAGAACTTCCAGCGGTTACCGCAGACCGTACACTCGCAAAACGTCGTCATAGGCTCATCAGCAGAGCGGGTCTGCGCCTGGCTGTAGCTGACCTTCTTCTGGCCGCACTTGCCGCACGTCAGACTCGAGCTGATACTCCTCTCGGCCTGAGCCACCATGGCCTTGTTCATGTTCTCCTTCTGCAGGCGCTCCTCCTCGGCGCGGCGCTCGGCGGACATCAATTCCTCGCTCGACATAACCACGAATTTGACCGGGGGGATTTCGCCGCCCAACACGCGCTTGCGCAGGCCCGGATTGGACTTGTTCTTCAGGTTCTGGAACAGCGAGCGCATGCGCTCCTTGTACGCAGCCGAGGTTTCGGGTTGGTACTTGTTGTAGGCGGCGAGCTCGACGTCACGCGCCACGGTCAGAACGAAGCTTGGTGCTGCACGCGACAGTCAATTGTTAACAAAAGTCAGGCTACGGGTATACAGACGTGGTAGGTAGGACATACACTCCTCAGACATCAGGGCCAGGCCGTTGTACATCATCTTCAGGCAATTGTCGCGCGTAGCGTTGCCGGTGCACTTCCAATCCACGCCATCGGTGTCGACGCTGCGCTTGTCGAGCGGGACGCTATGCTTGGGCTTGGGCTTTGCTGCGGGTACGGGCGAGGGCGCGGCGGCGGAGGCGGGCGAGGCGGTGCCGTTCTGCCTCGGGGTGGAGGAGCGGTCGGCGCCAGCCTTCTTGACGTCGGCGCGCCACTTGGAGACGAGCTCGCTGGCCTTCTTGGCGACATTGGGGTCCTTGTGCGTCTTAAGCTTGTTGACGATAATGCCGATCTTGGTGGAGCGTAGCAGGTCCTCGGTGGCCTGGACGCCGCCGCGCAGATCGTCGAGCAGCTTGATGAACGACGAGCCGGGCTCGCCCGCTGCCTGGGCCTTGGTGAGGGCGCGGCCGTGGGCCTCGACCTCCTTCGCGTCCATGACCATGGTGGGCGGGGCTCGGGGGCGCTGGATGCGGGCGGGCGCGCGGGCTGGGGTCTGGGGAGCGGGCGGAGGGCGTGGTGTGGCGGACAATGGCGGGCGCTGCGCGTGGAGCTTGAGGAAGCGTAAGGTTGGACGTTCGCGGCTGCTTCCGCCGCGCTGGCTGATCCGCGGGGCAGGCGCGCGCTAGCGCCTCACCGCCCTCGACCCAAGCAGCCGCCGCGCGACCTCACGCTGCGTGCAGCTCTCGCGCCTCGTGCTGTCGCGCTCCGCGTCGCCTGCCACGCCTCCGCTCCGCTCTCCGTCCTCCTGCTGCCGCCGCGCACCATGTCGGAAAACGCGCCGCCCGCCGACGCCCAGGCCAATGCCAACTCCGAGGCCACGCGCGGCATGCCCTACTACGAGAAGCTGCGCCGCGACCTGCGCGACGCGCTGCAGAAAAAGCGCCTGCTCGACGCCGCCCTGGTTCGTGACCGCGCTGACGCGCTCGTGAGATGCAGACGGGCTGATGGTGGGACAGAACAATCTTGAAGAGGGCATCTACCGCGCCGAGACGGGCTACCTGGAAGAAACCAGCGCCGGCAACATCGTCAAGGGCTTCGACAACTACATCAAGGGCTCGACCGGCTCCACGGCCGGCGGTGCGAACGCAAGCAACGCCGCGCGCCGGAAGGCAGCCATCAACGAGCAGGACCGCATTTTCAGCCGCAGCTCCCAGAGCTTCCTCATGAATGTACGCTCCCCTCCGCCACCGCTTCCCACCCTGCTCACCCTTCCGGCGCCTGCCGGCAGCCTGTGTCTTCGCGAACCGTGTGTACTGATGACGAGAAGAAGGACAGCAGTGGCTAACACAGCGGCTCGTCAGGACTCTCCCGGTCCGACATCTGCGCAAACCACGCCCTCGCACGCGCCCACTCCCACCTCGTCCTTCCCAGGCGCCAGCAACCACCCGACACCCGGAAGCACGGCGAGCAAGGCGCCCAACAGCAAGAAGCGACCATCCGCCAAGGACGATGAGGATACGGACGGAAAGCCGAACAAGAGAGGGAAAATCACGTACGGGAGGGATTAGGCGCTCAACAGACTTGTGCAACATGGATTGGCGTTGTGGGCAAAGAAATCGCGGCGTTTGGGAGGGCATACATGACCATCATCTGCGAGTACGATACCCCGGAGAGAGACAGAAAATCAAAAAGCCTTTTGACCTGGAAGCGAAGAGGATCCACGAGAGCGTGGACAGCTCGGGCCACGCTGTTGTCGTTCAGCGCATTGCTTGCGGTCCTGAAGATGTGAAGCGACGTGTGAAAATGAGGGCAAAGACATGAAATGGTCAGAGGACTGGCGATCCAAGCAATCAGGCTGTGCGGCTGTCTTCGCCGAACCCTTGCGCGCCAATTCCAAATGCCTCAGATGACAGCATGAAAGGGGGCCGTGATGCGAGAGTTGCTTGAGCGATGAAAGATGCGCTGGGCACAACGCGCGTGCGGACATCATGGTCGTTCAGGAGGGCCACAATGATGTAGAAGCTCACCAACAATGGGCCGCCGAACGAACCCGCGGACCTGGTCTGTTCGCAACGCGAGATAGCCTTTTCTCATTTCGCAGGGGGGGCTGGGACCCTGAGGGTCGCTGGCAGCCCAGCAGGAGTCAGCACGAGCGCACATGATGGTGTTGATCCTTTCCCATCAAGCACATCGTCTCCGAGTGAAGCCGTGCGCGCACACGCCCACAGCAACCCCTTCCCTCCCCTTCCGCAGCGGAAGCCTCGCAAGAGCCAAGTTTTCTGCTGCTGTGGCCATTTCCCTTTCGAACAACCTAGGGCGCCTCAATCGAGTAGGTGACCCGCCTTTCATATCGGCGGTTCCTGGCGATCACCTCGTGGCACTCCCGGGACCTGAGCGGTGCGGTGCTGCTTTGCACAGCCATGCATGTCTGCTGCCCCCGAGCGCAATGGGACGGGCACATTGGCCATGGTGCCCGCCAAGCAGCAGCACTAGCATGAGCGAAGGCGCCGATCTATCTGGGGAGCCTCAATCACACAACCGCTCGCCTCCATATCCGACCTCACTCCGCGGCGACCCGATGCGGCGGCTGTCTTGTCTCCGAGTGCCGGGCGCATGAGAGCGAAGCGCAAATCGTTGCTGTCGAAGGAATGACGCGGGAACACGCGGCATCTCGGGAAGACGAGTTCACACGAACGCAGCCCAACACAGGGGAGGTCCTGATTCTGCAAGACCCGCAGCGAGCTGGCGTCTGCTGCAGCAGACGCGGTCCAAGCTCCCTAGAAGGAGGAGGCCCAAGAGAAGGCCGCCTCCATCATCGGTTGTAGTCAGCATCCCTGCGGCCCTACGTGCGCTGTGTGGTTGCCGTCAAGCCTCTTACAGACTGCGCACAGTCAGCAGGCGGAGGCACAGCGCGTTCGCAAATTGCACAGTGGGCGGTGCCCCGAGCGCCAGCAGGCCCACGGTAGGGCATGGCATCACCGGTGCAGCACACCACCATCTCATGATCCATGGACGCCGAGGGGACAAGAGCAGTGGACTGCGAGCAATGACTTCGCCCAAAGCCGGCAGCCGTCTTGGTCCGTCCGCGCACCACCCAGAACGGCGGGTATCGGAAAGTGTCAGAAGTCAGTTCCCCAGTGTTATCCGCGCCGTTCGACCATTGCGGCGGCGCACAGTCCCAGGTGGCAGGCGGGCGAAGGAGGGCCGGGGACACGTGCGTGGTTGCTTCTGGGTCCATCCTCGGGCCGAAGGGGTCGAGGAGGAGAGGAGAAGGTGGAGGCGCGCGAAGACGAGGCGCACGTGCGGCGCTGCGCTGGATCGGCGGGCATGCAGCGCTTCCCGGCGCCCTGTTCGGGAAGCAGCACAAAATGGCGCGTCCGGTTGGCTCGTACGGGCGCGCGGCTTGGGGCGAAGCGGGACGCGGCGGGCTGTCTCAGATGCTGGGAGCTTGCGCGTAAGCATCGCCACCGCAGCGATGCGGAAAGTCAGCGTGTCTCGCCGCCAGCCAAAGAGGCGACTGGCGGCGCGGCACGCCCCAGAGATGCACCGACAGCAGACCCGAAGCCCCCGCCGCGCCGACAGCCCCCGCCAGGGTTCATGTCACCCGGGGCCCAGAGTTTTCGACGACGTCAAAGCTAGCCTGCTAGGCCGAACCGCGCAACCTTCCTCGCAGTACGTACTGCGCCGCCACCAGCCAGCCCGCGCGCGCCAGCAACCGCAAGCCTGCTAGCGCGCCTCTGCCTCTGAGCCGCCAGCCCGCCGATGTAACCCCATGCCCGGCCCGCGAGCTGCAGCGCCCGCCGCCCGCCCACGCCTGACGCCAGCGCCGCCCGCTCCGCACGCCGGCGTCCAGAGACGCGAGCGCCCGCAGCCGGAGCAGAAAAATGATCAATCTCACGGTTACACAAACCCTGCTGTCGGCGCCATGCAGCGGCCCCCGGTCCGCCGCCAAGCACGCCCCATGAGCGCAGCGGAGCGCCTTCGCTGCACCGCCAGCCGCCCGCCCGTCTCCCTTTCTGCCTAAACTCAACCGCGAAGCCTTGGAGCTACCTCGCGCCCGATACGTACCGGGCCCCTGCTGCCGCCCGCCGCTGCGAAACGGCTCTGCGGCCTGCATATGCTTGCTGCTGTCGGTGTGCATCCTCGTCCTGCTGCAGCTCCTCCATCATGCACCTCCCCGCCTGCCAGCCAGCCAGCCAGCCAGCCAGCCAGCCGTTCGCCGCCCCGCCGCCCTCCCTATTTGCACTTTCCCATCCCATTCATCATCCCAGGGTCATCGAGCATCTCCCCCTCCCCTCCTCTCACCTCCCCTTCCCCTCAAAACCCCTCACCCCTGTACCTAGTCACGCACACCTCTTTTTTTTTTTTGGGCGTTGCGCACACGGACGCCCTGCAGCAGCTTGCCAGCAGCGCCCATCCCCGCCCGCCGCCGCCGCTGCTGCAGTAGGCAGCCTCATGAAATGCACGTCCCCATCTCAACCTTCCTATCCCTACTTTTCCCGCAGCCGCAGCAGCAGCAGCAGCAGCAGTAGCACACGAGTTGCCCTGCAGCGCGCGCCAAGACTTGCTTGCAGGCATTCGCGGGTCAGGTGTGGGGAGTAGGAGGAGCAGGAGGATGAGGAGGAGCCGGTGCGCAAAAGTCGCCGCCGTCGTCGTCGCCGTCGCCCGCGACAAACGACATTTGTCGACCAGCGAACCAACCAGCACAGCCTCAAGAGGCCGAAATAACAGGAGGGTTAGGGTATAAGATGGGCGGGCTAAGCAAAAGCCTTAGCACCTGGGGCGCCGATGATCAGGGTCCTGTGCCTTGCCGTGCGGTGCTTGCTTGCTTTGGGCCATGCCTGCTTTGCTTGCTTGCCTGCCAGCTTCTTCCCTGGCCGACTGGCCGGTCGGCCGCCGCGATGACGATTGGGGCCGAGAGGAGGGGAGGGGGAGGGGAGGGGAGGGGGCGAGGGGGCCGGCGGGCGGCGGGGGCGGCGGCGTGGGTGAGATAGGGAGGGAATGGCGGCGGCGATGGTGCGTTTGTGCGAGTGAGCGTGTATGTGAGTGTGTGTGTGTGTGTCTGTGTGTGTGTGGAGCGCGGTAGGCTTCATGGTTGGCTGGGGGGGCCCGGGCGCCAAATGAGAGAAGACAGACAAGCCCAGAGGGAGGCCCCAGCACCAGCCCTTTGTTTTTTTTTTTTTGGCCCAAAGCTAACCGCAGGCACTTACGCCAGCCGAGAAATGCCAAGCTACGCCGCCGACGCCATCGCGCATGGATGTCAAGTAGCGTAGTGTGTGTGTTGCCGTGAGCCAGCCCAAGCACCCAGCAGCAGCCCAGTTGGCAAAAATACGCCAGCTAGTTTCTTGCTAGCCACTCACTTGCCATCATTATCTCCTTCCCGTAGATGCGCAATTGTAGGTACCTAGCTGCACCTTTCCGAGGCGAAGGCACGGAGGGGGGCAAAAAAAAAAAAGAGTTCAGAGAATCTAATTTCCTTGGCCTTGAGACTGGTATGACGCTTGTTGCTTCCCTTCCTCCCTTCCCACCCACAGCGCCTGGCGCCCCTCCCCCCCTCCCTCCGCCACCATTCCTCTCTGGCTGGCTGTCTGGTTCAAATCCGAGAACCATATGACTCGCAATGTGTGTGAAACTTCGTACCCATCAGCGTTCCCGGGGCTTTGGGGGAATACGCGTATTTTCCCGACATTGAAACATCGTGTTTGAGGGGAATGGGTTCTGGCACTTCGTATATTCGATGTTACCCGGGACTCTTGCTGTTTGGTGTTGGGCAGGTGCGCGCAGCAGAGTGGGTAAAAGCTGTGGGCGGGTGGGCGGACGGGCGGACCGGGGGGGCTGTGCTGTGGGTTGCGTATGTGTGTGTGTGTGTGTGTGAGTGCGTGAGTGCGTCTGTGTGCCAGCTAGCCAGCTGCGTGAGTGGTGGGCGTGTGTGAGCGTGATGCTTGTACATGATAGGTACGGAGCCGTAGAGAGGCAACGACGAATTCCAGCTAGCCGGGTGGTATGGTAGGAGCGTCGCGCACGCACGCACACGCACGCTTTCGTTCGCCCGCCGCCGCCGCCGGACGGACTTGCCATTGGCGGCGGCGGCGGTGCGAATTGTCACGAATTGCCCGTCAGTAGGTAGGTGGTCGGCCAGGCTGGCAAGACGTCAGGCCCTTTGTAGTTGAAACGCTTCGGTTACGGAGAGCGAGAAGAAGGAAAAGAAAAAAGAGGATGCCATGTTGGGAGTCGGTGCTCGAAGGAGCAAGGGCGCGTCCGTCAGGCACCCAGAAACCGGTCAGAGAAAGTGGAGTTGACATGCCCGCCGTCGCTGCGCGGCCATGCGAGTGATTGTGATGATTGATTAGTGGATTGACGCTGGGGCGTCATCGTGGCGCCAGCCGTTGATGTTTTTGCGGCGCCGCCGCGGCCGCCGCGCCCGCTCCGCGCATGTTTTGGCCGCTGTCGCGGGAAGGCGCTTTGATGGATCGGGGGGCGCGCCGGCGCCGGCGGCTGGCAGACGAGGGGTGGTGACGACGAGGCGAAGGGGAAGGGGTGCGCGCTCGCGTTGGGCGCCTGAAGGCTGCCGGGGAACAGGGAAATTGTCAGATTAAACCCGAAACGCTTGACAAGGGAAGACGGACTATGCATGCAGCGCCAACGAATGCGGTAATCCACGATGGGAAGCGGCGTGCAACGGAGCTCCTTGGGACTTGCAGTGGAGGGTGTTCAATGGTATCCTTCAGTATTATTCGTATAGCGAGCGTCTTGAGCCTACAAGCGGCGGGCTTCCTATTGCCTCGCCAAAGCTCCATGCAAACGCTCCGGAAGCTGTAACTAGCTGTATAGTATCCTCCCAGCATGCCCGTCCTTACAAACACCACCCCATCCATCCGGTTCCATATACCAAACCGGCGCTTTCCTATATCGTACAGGGGACGCGCAACATAGCCCTGGAGAGAAACCCAACCAAATATACGGCACCAGCAGCGTCCAGGCTGACATGAAAGCGAGCGACCGCCATGTCCAGTTAACATGGCATGCGCAAGTCCATCGCCGGTGTAAAGAGACAAAGGAAAACCCAATAGCAAACGAGCCGACGCAATATTAATACAGTGGTAGGAGAACCCCCCGCGCGTGTGGAAAACCCAGAGGAATGGCCGCTGAAACAGGACATGTTGAACGCCTTCTACTCACCCAAAAATAACGCCGGCCTGCTTCTTATGCTCTCGGCCCCCTCGTTCGCTTGAGGCATCACCGCAAGACATAAGGCCTGGGGAATGACCCGCAGGAAAAACGAAACCACACACCATGGGGTATAAAAAAGTAGCGACCGTCTAGAAGATGAACGGTGTCTCTCCTGGGAGCAGATCGGAAAAACAAGAGGAAAAACCGTATGAGAAAACGCGGAAGCGGGATATCTCAAGTAGAAAAGACACGACCGCAGTGCCGACACTTTTTGGAAAACGGGAAAAAGGTAGCGGGTAGTCGCTGTAGTCCCAGTGCAGATAGCGCGCAACTTTTTCGGCTCGGCTCAACTCCGCGTTGCCGGAAACCGGTCATCCGAGGAAGTACGTGAAAAGTGGATTCCGCAAGATGCAAATCAGTTGTCCTCGGGAGACGGTTGGTCGCGTTCGCCCTTGTGGACCTTCCGGTGTCTCCTCAAATTCGAGACGACGGAGAAATGGCGGCCACAGCCCTCAACCTCGCAAGCGAATGCTACACTGCGCGTTAGTCCCGAGTAGATTAAAATGAGGCGGTTTTAGACATGACTCACGCTTCTCGCCCGTGTGACTGTACATGTGGGTCTGCAGGGAGCTTGGGCGCGTGAATCGCTTATCGCAGACCTTGCACTTGTGCTTCTTCTGCGAGCTCGACGAGACCTTGGAGCTGAACTGACCCATCATCGACTGGGGCGCCGGGGGGAGGTTGGTGCCGACCAAAGCGGAAGGCCTGGGGAGGGTCCTTGACGACATGTCACCAACAGACTCAGACGCAGAGCTGTAGTCCGTAACGGACGAATCGGCAACGGAACCAACGGAGCCGTTGTAGTAGGAGGGGTAGGTGCTGGCCGAGGAGATGGACGAGTGGGCCGAATGGGTGGAGGGGAAGCCATACGAGTCGGTGGAGGTGCGCGGGTTCTGGTTGCCATAGATATTCCTAGGAGTGATATCCTGGCTCATGGCGACCATGCCCCGGCTAGCGTCGAGAGCGTCGCTGAAGCTGTTGCGCTGCTGTTGCTCCGAGTTCAACCTGTTGAAGTCAGCCAGTGAGCTCTGGCGTTGCCGCTGGCAGTCGGCCGCGGTGGAGGGTACTGACGGTTGCGAAGACCGGCGGGCCATGTCTTGCTGGTAAGAATATGCGGGGGCTGGTGCCCGGTTGCCGTAGTCCATCGAGTACTGCGGCGCCGAGGTGGGCGCGTACGAAGGAGCAGTGGGCGACGCCGCGGAAGCGGCGTAGGTGGTCCCGTATGGCCTCGAGGTGTTCAAGAGATCTTGCGACATGGCTAGTGAGTTTTGCGGTTCGTACATTCCTGCTGAGAGACTAATACCTGCTCCTAGCGACGGCGCGCTGACGGGGAGGTTGGAGTAGGGCAGCGACACGGTGGGCCGGGCGGCGGGCTGCTGGTGGGTGGTGGTTGCCATGCCAGGCGTGTTGGAGCCAAGGGAGGTGGCGGGATACAGCTGGGGCGGCGCGGTGGGCGCAGAAACCCAGGGATTGGTGAACTGAGGAGCGGGAGGAAAGCGCATCGAATCGAAGCCCAGGCCGTTCACCTGGTGCTGCTGCCGGTTGTCGACTGCCATGGCCATGGTCGGGC
Source organism: Neofusicoccum sp. Z2 (assembly GCA_037356115.1). Taxonomy (NCBI): domain Eukaryota; kingdom Fungi; phylum Ascomycota; class Dothideomycetes; order Botryosphaeriales; family Botryosphaeriaceae; genus Neofusicoccum; species Neofusicoccum sp. Z2. The sequence goes on from JBAWJY010000015.1 coordinate 281,464, forward strand.
GGGCGAAGCAAGGGTCCTCAGAGACGTATCGTGGAGCAGAGAGACAGGAGGAGAGGAAGGAGAGCAAGACGGTGCTGTGTAGCAGGTTGAAACACAGCTCCAGTAAGGTTTGCGAAACGTGGAGGAAGACGATCACCTCGCACGACGATATGCGGGATCAGCGGAGCTTTTGAAGGTGTCGAAGGCGAGCAGGAACCCCGGCGGCGGCAGACTGCCGTTGGGGGCAATGATATGCTGCTCGGAGTGCCGATCTTGGGGCCACGCTGGACGGACCCAACCGCGCAGACGGGTAAGCTCAGGGCTCGCGGTATGACGACGGTCGAGATGGTGGCTGTTTCAGGTGTGCCCTGAGTGTGGGGAATGCGTGGCGGGCAGGGCGCGAGGAGAGCGACGCAAAGGAAGCAATGATGCGAAGGGAGGCGACAGTTGCGGCGAAGATGATCGAGTACTTAACGGGCTGAGGCGGGCGGTTTGATTTGGAGCACGCGCCGGGCAGGAGGAGTGCAGATCGGGGGAGCAGAGGGGGCCTGGGAGGCGGGCCTTTTGGGAGATAATAAGTTTGGCAGCGCAGCGGTGCGATGGCCGTGGGAGCATTTCTTACGTCGTCGCTGATGACATCGTAGGGACCGCGCACAAGCGAGCGGACAAGAAAAATGGCTGAAGCCACCGCAGTCGGCGCCTGCGGGGTCCCTGCAACGCGCGCCGGGCAGGCCAAGCGCTGCGCGCCCGACATCCCTGCGCGCTGGAGTGTGGGGGAGACAAAGCCCGCGACTCAGGCCGCGCTAGAGCAGCAATTAGCCCGCGCGGGCCACGACGCGCCCCCGCCGCCGCGAGCCCAATGGCGGCGCGCGCGGTGGGCCGCCTGCGCGCGCTGCTGCTCGAACGGCGGATAGGGCGTGCGCCGGGGGCCTGCTTCGGGGCTAGCGCTATCTGCGCACTCCTGAAAAGAGACAGCTGCGCCTGCCCCAGCGCCGCAAGCAGCGCATGCGGCTAAGCCGCGAGCATCGCTAGCACAGCACGGGCGCCGCTGTTAAATCTCCGGCGCCGCTGGCGCTGCTCGCCGCGCGCCCGCCGGCGTCAGCGCAGCAAACGCTGCTGCCCGGCAGTCCGCAGCGCTCGGGGGCGCGCGGGCACCGTTGGCCCCCGGTGCCCCTGATGCTCCCGCACGGCGCGGGTTTGGCTTGCCCGGCTGCGTTTGATCGCCTGGCGGCACGGCCGCGGCTGCTGCGCAGTCACGAGCTGCTGGCCCGCGCGGGCTGAGCTTTAATCTCAATCTCAGCGGCGGCAGGGGGCGTGTACGAGCGAGGCATGCGGGCCGGCCAATGGGCGCGCCGCGAAACGCAGGACGGCGGCGAGCTGCCCGGGATGCCTCATTTCCTGCTGCGCTGCCGTGGTGGGCGGCCCTTGGACTCCGTGCCTGTCGCTCGCGGGCCTGGCGGTGTGCTGCCTCGCGGCCGCGGCCAATCACGCGCTAGGCGCCGGGCGCACCGCTTCCGCCGCTGTCAAGCTGCTCGAGCCGTGGTTGTGTCGCTGGTGACGACGCCCTCGACGCTGCAGTAGCGCCGAGCAGCGTCCCTACTCCACACCTCTGCTGGCCGGCGAGCCCTTGCCTTGCCCCGGGCGCGCTCTCGGGCCCCTCGCTCACCTGCGTTGCCATGTTCGTCATACCCTCGTCCGCGTGCGCGCCGGGCGCGGCAGCGGGCGATGACTGGTGGCTCGGTGGCTGCTCTGCCGGGCGCGCTGCGCTGTACGCTGCGCGATGACGCCACAGCACGCCGCCGCCCTGGGCCGCAGGCGTCTCACGCCCGCGCCTCTGCGCAGGCTGACTCTCGCGCGCTGAGGCAAGCACGGCCGGCTCGGCCAGCAGCGCTGCTTGGGGAAGGCGGCCTTACGTCACTGCCGCTCTGCGCGATGAGACAGATGACATCCATTTCGCATTGCAATGTCCCCTCGCCGCCGCCGTCTCCACCGCGGCTCCCTGCGCCCACGTTTCAACGCCCTTCTTAGAGTTATCTGCTAGCCCTCTGCCGCCGCCGCAGCCTCGCACGTCGCGGGCGCGGCGATCGGCCTCAGGCGCCGCCATCCCTGTGGACCCTGCAGGCGCTGCGCTCAGGGCTCGCGCGGCCTGCGAGATGGCCGCCGGCGGCGGTGGCAGTAAGGCTGGCGATCAAATCAGCTCCCCGATCACGCCCGAGTCATGCTGCAGCGACAGCGCACTTGTAATTCGCGCCGCACTGGCGTGATCGCACCTGGCCACCGGCGAGTCAGGCACGCCTCCACCCACGCCGCTTCCACCGCCATCCGCAGGCAGGTCAAGCGGCAAAAGTGGGGACGCGCGCGCGCTCAAACGGCCTTGACACTCGGCGCGCGCGCACCGTGCTCCGCCAGCGGATGGCGGCGGTGGGCTGCTGCACCGCCGACGACGCCCAGCAGCGCGCGCCAGCGCTGCTCTTCCCCGCCGGCGCGCGCGCTGTCAGCCCGCCTAGCGCGCCGCCGCCTCCACCGGCCAGCAGCAGCGCCGCCGCCGGCGCCAGCACATGTCGCCTTTTCGGCTATCTGGCCATGTGCGCTGCGGGTAGGCCGTAGCCCTGTCGGGATCATCTCCCGCCCGGCTACTGCATGTGGAAGGCGATGCCCTCCTGTGCTGGCGTGGTTCGCGCGTGAGCGCTCACGACTCGCAGAAACCGACAACCAGTCTCCGCCGCACAGGACCCGCGCCGCCTGCCCGGCTCGCCGCCTTTAAGCTTTATCAGATGCCCGTCCTCGATTGGCCGCTCCGGCCCTTCACGTGGCGCGCTCGAGACAGGGACACGCTGCGCCGTTTTCCTCTAGCCTCACCCACTGCTTCCCCAAACATCCTTCGGAGATAGTCATTTCAACTCAGCGCCGGAGCTACCACCCGCAGCGCGCCGCCGGGGCCGCCAGCAGTCGTGCCAGCGCGCCCACGAGCCACCCGCCGAATTGCTCCGCTAGCCGGAACCGTCGCTGGGCGGCCTGCAAGGATTGCAGTCCTCCAAATCTCGAAAGAGCCTGCGACAAAACACCAAAAAAGCTGCATGTCATGGCGCAGAGCCCCTGGCGGAGCTTTTTCCGAACCCGTTTAGACGGCGGGAGCCAAGGGGTTGGACGCCTGGCCGTTCATCTTGAGCCTGCACGTGTATCGCAGCTTTTCCGACCAGTCCCGCTGCTGGTGTTTGGGCGCCGCCGAAAATGCCCGTCTTTGCCGGAGCACTCATGTCTTGCAGCAATTTTCCATGAAGCGGGGCGTGTTTTCTTTTCCTTCAGCCTCCTCCTCCTCCTCGACAAAGCCAAGCCGCGCCCCTTCTTTTGGAATGCAGATGCGGGGAGGCGGCGGCATCAGATCCGCCTGACCGGTGAGGCCAAACTGCAAGGCTGGAGCCTCCCAATACAGGTGCGTGGTGCAGCGGTGGGGCTCTCCCAATAGATGCTCGGACGCGTCTTCACCGAACTCACGATTTGAATTTCATCCCGGTCGCGCTCCGCATGGCATTCGTATCCCTATTCGCACCCCTACACGCGCCCCGCCAGCTATCTGTGTGCCCCGGAGGGGTGTCGAATCGCCGTTGATATGCCAAGCTTCTGCACCGCAGCGCATCTCGTGCATCCTTGCGCCCTTTGATCCGGCTAGACAGGGGGGCACATTCCCGCTTGGGCAATTGCCCTTCCTTATCTTGGACGGGAGGTGGCTTTCGCCTTTGCTTTTTGCAACCGCGTTGCTTCTTTGGCGGCCTAGCACCAAAGCGATCACCTCGCCATCTATATCCCCATGCCCTCCCGCTGCTCTGGATCCTGGTAGCCAGCCGTGCGCGCTGCATTGTCAGCAGCGTTAGTCCGGTGACTCCTGGGGATCTGTCCCAGGGTTGTGCTCTCTGCTTTTTGGCTCCCGATGATGCACCGTCCTAGGGGGGCGAGTCTGTTCGCGTGGCGTTGCCAAGGTTTCTCGCAACAATCATTCCGCTTCTTTTTGGGCAGTGTCGGCAATTTCGCCATGCGCGCGTGCGGATCTCCTCGAGGCGCGGTGCGTGGTGCGTGGGAGGAAGCGCCGGTGCTTGCGCGAATCCGCGAATCCGCACATCGCTTGGGCAAAAGGAGAAACAATCTACAAGGACGAACCGTTGCCCAGCGCGCCAGACGCAACGTACACGGCTCCGCTGAGCTGCGTGGCGCTTTTTTGGTTGCCGTTGTTGAGCCTATTCGCTCCCGACGTCGTCGAAGAAAAGTTTCGGGTGAGCAGATTGCACTGCAAGGGTGTTCCCTTCCATATCGTGCCGAGAAAACGTCCTTGCGGTGACACAGACTGCTATTTGGAATGGCGGGGGGAAGCTTGTTGTCTCAAGGCATGCGAACAAGTTTATCGTTTTCATTTCCTTTGGCGAAGTGATTTGCCGATATGAATGACGCGTCGCCTCCAATTCCTCGTCCAACATGGAGACAGAAGAGCATGGCCATGACAACATTCTTTGCGAAATTCAGCTCGCGCCTCTTTGTCCCACTAACCAGCTGAATCTTGCCGTTTGCCCTTGACGGTCATTAGACATTTCCGTGTACCAGGATCCTGACGCTAGGGGAATAGATGCTTGAGGACGGCACATCCATTAGATCTGCACAATGGCAAGCACTATCACATCTTTGTTTGCTCCTGCATCATCGCATGGGGGAGCGAGTGTGCAAGGAAAGTCCAATCCATTACAAAAAAGACGAAATGGGAGAATCAATCAAATGCTCATTCCACTACTTACTACTACCAGCATCACGCACACAGGGTATCCATCTGATTGGATCGATAGTCCAATCCTCCAATTATCGATTCCTTCCAGGACTGGCGTAGGACTGGCGTCGGACTGGTCACGCGAACGTCCCCGAGCAGCAACCATGCAAAGCAGATGGGTATACAGCTCATGAGTTGTGCTTTGTGGGGAACTCACAGAAACTCATCGTATCATTGGGAGACCACATTGGCTGGCATTGAGACCGGTTGTTACTTGACGAAAAACCCTTTTGAGGGCAATGAATATCCTACTGACTTTTTCCAATAACATTAGTCATGTGGATCGCATCATGTTTCTCAGAGAAATGGGTGCACAACAGGAGAAGTAAAAGCAAAAGCTTTCATTCCATTTTCGAGACAACCTTTTTTCAATATAACGCTTCTATTCCAATTCGTGTTCAAAAGCAAAGATCTTTGTTCCGTGATGATGTTCGGCCTCAGTTCATTGATTTCATCTTCACGGAATTTTCTTTCCGTAGGATCGAGTTTTAAGTCCCGTCATACTCCAGAACTACGCAAAACAGTAGCGTATGAGTGCCTTAAGTTCTATCCGCAGAATCTGATCTTGCAATGCTGTACAATCAAGGGAAGCACTACATTGATCGCACAATGTGCCCCTGTCAACTCTAACACTTCTCATATTATACTACAGTTATTTCCAGAGTCCTGACTCTATGATGTTTCTGCACTGGAAGGCTCTCCACCTTTTCGGAGGATCACGACTGTAACGTCCAAACGATCGCGCTCGTATGTCAAATGATATCTGTTTGATTTCCCTTTTCACATGGCCAGGAGCAAGGGGTTACTTACACCATCCACGCGTTTGGGATACGTATCTGTATAGGAAAACGGTTATCTCATCTTCGAAACCACTTTTCTTCCTAGCTTTTACCATATAATGTATGCGGCAGGTACTGAACGGACTGCTGTGTCTTTCTGGCATTTCGAAGTTGGCCAGCACGAAAAGATTGGCATAAAGCCTCATAAATAACTATGAAACCTGTTCACTCAGTTATTGAGGGAGAGAAAGAGGATTCTAAAGCACACTGGCGAGTAAGATGCTATACATCGTCGCTCAAATTGAAGATGAACTTATCCAACTGACCTGTGCGGTTGGATAATAGGGAAGATCTTCTGATTGACGGGAGCGTGTGGAATATTCCGATTTGGTTAAACGGGCCCGCGCACACTAGATCACCTGCGACAGCTATTATTCGCTCCGGTCTCTTACCCGGAACTTTCCCTCATCTGCTTATAAGGTCATGGTAAACACTAAGCAAATACGGAAATAGCCCTTAGAGCTGATAGTGTTCGCAGCCAAGGCGGTTATCTACTATCATGGTTCCATTCCAACCCGTGCAATAGCGAGCTCTGAATAGAAGAGTTGATTTGCTGTGAAGCGTCTCATGAACTTGCATAAAGATCCTTATTTTTCAGTAAAAAAATTACCAATTTACGCCTTCTTTTTTGTCCCTCTTTGAATCAGTAGCCAAGAGAACATCAAAAATAATACACCCCAACCCCTCTTCCAACACTCATGCCACATCCACAAACGCCCTCTTCTTCCTCCCCTTCTTCTTCTCCTCAACCGCATCCTCCATATCCTCGATCCTGGCCACCGTACTCGCCTGCGCCCTCTGGCCCACGAACCGCAACGCCGCAGCATTGAAGCCCATCATGTCCTTCAGCCCGCCGAGCGTGTTCCTCAAATCCTCGCGCATGCCTTCCAGCGCGGTCTTGAGCTCGCGGCTCGCCACGATCTGGCGCTGATGGGTGCGCAGCATGAAGAACAGCACGCGGCAGACGAGGGGCACGCTCCACTGGCGCTGGACCCAGATCCTGATGAAGCGGAAGAGGCCCGGGACGGCCGAGAAGGGCAGGACGAGCAGGGCGTCGTGCAGCTGGGCGGCCGGGATCTTGGCGATTGTGTTGAGGACGTGGCGCTCGGCGGAGATGCCGCCGAGGGCCATGAAGAGCGGGTCGCGCTGCGGCGGTGCCATGTTGGCGGTTGGGTTGGCGGCCTTTTGCGCGCGCCAGGCGGCGACGACGTCGAGGTCGGCGAGGCCGAGTTCGAGGGCTTCCATGATGCGCTCTCCGGCGGTGAGGGTGGCGATGGTTTGCTTGCTTGCGGCGCCGACTTCGTCTTTTTCGCCGTTCTCGTCCGCGTCGCCGTCGAGGTTGGCGGCGAGCGTGGACTCGTAGAGCTCTTCCAGCTCGCGCTCGCGCTCCTCTTCGAGGAAGATGGGCTCGTCGCTTTGCGTCCATACGCGAATGCTCTTGTCGTGCGAGGCCGTCACGAAGAAGTCGCCCGTTCGGCTGACCGCCATTGCCCAGATCTCTCCGTGGTGGCCCTCAAGCTTTTGGATCTGCTCGAACTTGTCGCCGTCCCACGTCTTGATGGTGCGGTCCTTGCTTGCGCTGAAGAAGTGGTGGTTTTCTTCCTTGGATATCGGGTGGGGAATGAAGGAGACTTGCATAATGCTGTCGGTATGGGCGAAGAAGGCCTTGTGGCAGTCTCCGAAGTCTAGGCCCCACAGACGTACATTCTTGTCGGCGCTGCAGGTTGCGATGAGCTTGCTGTCTGACGAGATGGACATGTTGAGAACCGGGAGCTTGTGCCCGTAAAGATTGAGGAAGAGCTTTAGGGAGTCGACAAAGAAGACTTTCACAGTGTTATCGAGGGTGGCTACTGCAAGCAGGCGGGAGTCAGGGGAGAAGCGTAGACTCAGAATGTCGTCGTTAACCTTCAGCGTCCGTGCATGAACCAGCTTGAGTTTTGGTGTAGTACGCTTCGTGCCTGGGATTTCCTCCTGCACGATCTGGAAGTTCCAGAACTTTGCCGTCTTGTCCGCGCTGCCGGTGACCACCGATGTGCCGTCAGGGTGGAGGTCCAACGTCCATATCGCACCATCATGTGCTTGCACAGTGTCCACAAGCTGTGAAGACGCAATGTCAAAGAGCTCGATCTCTCCGGTTTTGGTGCCAACTACGACGATCTTGTCGCCCGGGAGGAAAGCGCAGCACAACGCGTAGCCACACTCCAATGTGCGCAGGCATGTTCGAGTCCGGATGTTCCATATCTTGAGACTTCCACTTGATGCGGATGCCAACATGCGATCGTCCGAGCTCAAGGCCAGAGCACGCACGTCCGTCCTGTGTCCAGGCAGTTCCACGGAAAAGGACCGAGAGTACTCTGGTGGTTCGTCCTTAGAGGCTTTCTTCGTGCGTTCCTTGGTTGGTATGCTGTAGTCCTCCAGGAGATTGTTCGTAGTTGCTACTATCAGCTGCAGCGTCTTTGTAGTTCCACGCGCCCAGTCGACCGACCTGACCTTGCCTCCGGTGCGTACGATGACGTAGGGAACGAATATATCCGAGACTCCTGCAGTGGCAATATCGTCCATGTTCTCATCCCCGTCTGCCATGTCAACATCGCCGGCCTTTTCCTTAAGCTCCTTCAGCTTCTCCTTTCTCCTCTTCTTCTTCCTGGCCAAACTCTTCTGCACCTCCTCGTCCGATCTGATGCGCCAGATCTCCACCGCCTTCTCCGAACCGTGTATTGCGACGTAGTCCATGCGCGGGTGGAAGCTGATGCCTATAGTCCTGTCCTTGCCTTGGCGGTAGAAAGCGCCCCTGTCTGAAAGGAAATTTGCCTCGGCGCTGTCACCGACCTGTCTCGAAACAGAGCGCAGGCCCTCCTGGTCGATTGCCCACACCTTGATCTCGCCGTCGTTGCCGGCGGTCATGCAGCCATTGCCGTCCGGAGAAAGGCCCATGGCCCAGCACTCGCCGTTGGTCTGGGCCACGTGCGTCTCTATGCAGTGCTGGGAATTGACGTCCCAGATTTTGATCAGTGCGTCCTTGCTCGTCGACAAGAGGAAGACAGGACCGTCGTCGCCGACGGCGGGCGCGGGCGCGGCCTCATCCTCTTCGTCCGCAGCGGCAGAGCCAACGGACAGGAACTTCAGACCGGTGATCTGATCCTTGTGTCCGCGCAGCTTGAACAAACCCACTTCGGCCACCAGGTCCCACACAACGATGTCCGTGTCTCTCGAGCCGCTGGCGAGGCGCACGCCGGAGTCGTCGAAGGCTAGGGTAGTGATTGCGGACTTGTGGCCGTTGAAGCTGATGATCAGGGACGAGGAGCGGGCATCCCAGACGCGGATGCTGCCGTCGGCGTGTCCCACGGCGAAGACATCGGGGTCGGTCTTGCTCTGGGCGATGGCGGTGACCTCGGCGGAGCAGGAGCTGTCGCGCCAGGAGCTGAGCAGCTCGCCCTTCTTCACGTCCCAGCGCAGCACCTCCTCGTTCGCGGCGACGCAGGCATGGCCGGCGCCGGTGGAGCGGGCTGCGGCAGGCTCGGGGGACCAGACGACGTTGGAGGTCGCAGAATTCACGACGCCGAAGGTCTGCGAGTGCTCATACTTGCTGGCGGGGTCAGCGGCGGGCAGGCGACGCGCGCGAAGGGGCGGCGGGCACGTACACGTAGGACTTGACCATGGTGGGGGATGTGGACGCAGCCTGAACTTTTTTGACGGCGGGCGACTTTTTGGCGGTGCTTGCGGCGATCCGGCGCGCGCGAGCCCCACGTTCTTGGCGCGCGTAGGGCGGACCACCGCCCAACTGCTCCACCACCGCCGCCAGCTGCACACCACCACCCCCCGGAGCCCGCATCCCGCCTCCTGCCTCCCCGCCCGGCCGCCCACCATGCTGCTCCTCGACTACCAGAACGTGCTCATCGAGTCGCTGCTCAACGACCGCTTCTCCGGGTACGCCCGCGCCTCCTGCTGCCGCCCCGACCCCCCCGGAGCGCCCCCGCGCCCTCGTGCTTGAGCTGCCGGTCCGCTGACGCTCCCCAGGGCCGCCCCCGTCTCCATTGACCAGATCGTCTCCGACTTCGACGGCGTCACCTTCCACATCTCCACCCCCGATGCCAAGACCAAGATCGTCATCTCCATCGCCGTGCGCTGCTTCCAGGAGCTGCTCAAGTACGGAGCACAGGAGGTGCTGGAGCGCGAGTACGGCCCCTACATCGTCGCCCCCGAGTCTGGCTACGACTTCTCCATCCAGGTCGACCTCGAGAACCTGCCCGCCGAGCAAGGTACACACGCACTTCGGCCCGCTCCAATTGGCGATGCTGTTGCTGATTGCTGCCTGCACAGATGCCCGCGATGACCTGGTCCGCCGCATTTCGCTTTTGAAACGCAATGCCATGGCCGCGCCCTTCGAGCAGGCCTTCGACGAGTTCGCCAAGCTGCAGGAGGAGGCGTCCAAGTACACATCCGAGTCGGCCCCGCAGGGCGTGCAGGAGGGCGGCGAGGTCCGCGCCATCCACTACCGCGAGGAGGAGGCCATTTACATCAAGGCCAGCTTCGACAGAGTAACTGTCATCTTCAGCACCGTCTTCCGCGAGGAGACGGATCGTATCTTTGGCAAGGTCTTCTTGCAGGTATGCACACTCGGAGCTCTCCTATACCGCCGGCGTGCCTGACTGAAGTTCGACTAGGAATTCGTGGATGCAAGACGGCGGGCCATCCAGAACGCCCCGCAGGTCCTGTTCAGGAATGATCCTCCGCTCGAGCTTCAGGGTCTGCCCGAGGTCGCGCAGGTCCAGAAGGGAGACGTTGGCTACATCACCTTCGGTATGATGTCATACCCTCCTGCTCGTCTTCAGGTGGACTAATTCTTCCAGTGCTTTTCCCGAGACACTTGACCCCCCAGCGCCGCTATGAGGTTATTTCCCACATCCAGACCTTCCGTGACTACTTCCACTACCACATCAAGGCCTCCAAGGCCTACATTCACTCGAGAATGCGGAGGCGTACTGCCGACTTCCTCCAGGGTAAGTCTACACCATTTCTTTTGCTGTCGTGATTGCTAACACCTCGTAGTTCTGCGCAGAGCCAGGCCTGAGACGGAGGAGAAGGAGAGGAAGACGGCTAGCGGACGCACCTTCAAGGTCAACTTTTAAGCGACAGGACTACCGCCTATGACGGGACCGCACGATATGACGAAGCCGCCTTTAAGGCTGCGAATACACCACAGCGAACCAGAACGCTTGTGTGCCGCAATCCGAGCATGATGACGCAGCACTCCAGGCGAGAAGCAGAGCTTGATCAAGTTAATGGCCTTGTCGTAGGACGAGGCAATTGTGAAGGAAGCAGACGACAATAAACGCAAATTCCAAAACAAAATCTCATTGTTCAGTGGCGAGATCTAATGATGAGATGTGAATCCATGTCCGAACTCCCTCACAAATATAGACAATCCCATAAACTCCATCTCCCAACCCATTGCCGAATGATCTCCAGATTCCAGTCTCAACCGCTGAAGCTCATCCCGCCTCCACCCCATCCGTACTTTGTCTTGTTGCCCAAATCCAGCTTCTCGTACTCCTCCTTCCTTCTTTCCTTCTCTGCCGCCTTCTCAGCCGCGCGTTCTGGATCTTCCGGCTTCCCTTCCATTTTTGATTTGACTTGGTTGAACGTGGAGCTTAGCTTGGATTTTGGTTTGGATGATGAGGCGCTGTTGAGTCCACGGGTTAGCAACATTGGCTGGTAGTCTTCGCAACCGGTCAAGAACGTTATGAGAAGGGCAAGTGGAATGGCAGGAAGGCTAGGTGCGAAAGGAGGCAGGAAGGAGGGGAAGTGGTGGAGAGGAGACACCCACCTCTGTTCATTTGCTTGTACGCTGCCTTCACCGCTCTCCGAATACTTTGGTAGTGTGGAGACGGTCTCGAAGGACTGCCGGGAGAAAAGGCTGTCCTTGCCGGTTGCCTCTTTGGCTTTGTCGTGGGCGGGATTTCGATCTCTGGTGCTCATTGCTTGATTCTTGGGTCTGTCTTTCGCTTCGCTGTTGTAGGAGGACGTTTCCTCTATTGGGTCTGGTGTGAAGGAAAGACCGAAGGATAGACCGAAATCCAGATTTGCGGATTGGGAGGGGGTAGATCTGGCTGAGGCGGTCCTGGCTGGATGCCCGTGGTGATGGCAGTAGCCGTTGTCGAGCAGACTGAGGGAGAACGGACAAGTTTAGAGGAGCAAGATTGCTGTGTTTACGGAGAGGAGGAGGTAGAGATGCCTGAGCAATGCTGAGAGACTGTCCTCAGGCCGTGAGCGCAGCGCAACCTGATTTATATACACGCTCTCCATCCCTCCTCGCGCACTTGTCGGAAACTATACCCTACGCGGAGTCATCCTCGCTGCCCTGACAACTTTAGCTCACCGTCAGCCAAGCATTCCCGAACCCATCAATCAACCTAATGCACCGGCCCGCCGTGTGGCTTAATCTCCACTTTGCGCAAATCGTGACGTTCCCGCGAAGGCAGCAGCATTAACGCGCACGCCCAATTTCCGCAATTAGACGCCCCCCCAAGAAAAATGACCCAGCCACACGCAGACTTACATAAGTCCACAGAAAACAAAGACTCGGCAGTTATCAACCCGCGCGCAGGCAGGCAGGGTCACACGCGCACACAAACGCGCCCTCGACGTCGTTATCTCTCCGCCGCCGCTTACGAGACCTGCAAGCGCCTCTTGTAGGTGAGGGAACGGCTTCCCTGCCTCCACCGTCCTCGCTAAGGTCTGGGAGGCGGCAAGTGCTTACGGCTGCCTCATTCTTGTACGGATACACGTAGGTAGCTCGATTTCTCCGCTTCAGTACGTAGTACCCCCTAGACCTACGTAGTCCACTGTACATACGTTCGTTAACTCCGCCACGCGCGCGCGCGGACCCACCATTCCCGGTGTTGGCGCCGGCCGCCCGCCATCCTTCTCGCCAAGGCCGCAAGGCAGCGGAATTTCGTAAGCTGTGACAGGCTGGGCACTTTTTGTCCGTGGCTGATGGGGCGGGCAGTGTCTCGCGGCGGCTTGAGCATGCGGTCGTGTTCTTCACCCTTACCTATCCCTTCTGCGGCTTTTTTTTTCTGGCCTCCCCCTGTGATGGCTTGCAAGGTTTCCCGGAAGCCAACGATGACCGCGTGCGTGTATGAACTGCTGCCTGGGCTGCGCATTGTTGTTTGTTGCGCACCACCCTTTCGAGTGAGTCACTAGTATTCTGATCTTTCATTTTCTTTCCTCTTTCGTTTCTGTTCTATCCGGAGGATGGAAGGTGGTACGGCTTCGCTCCTTTCGGGGATGCTTCGACCCTTCCGGAGTCGTAATGGTGATCGATGCCTGGACAAAAACCTGACGGGAACCGTCTCGCAAAGATGGAACGTCTTGGGCAGAAACCCGGTTCTACGTAGCTGGGACGACGAAAGGAGGAGAAAGCATCAAAAACGAAGCGTGGGGAGTTGAATCATTCATCCGGTCGGATCAGTCGCAAATTTTTTTGCATTTTGCATCCGGATGAGTGCTTCAACTCCGCATGCATTGCTAAAAATCTAACCAACCTGTTTTGCGGAGCTCTGGTAAGTTGTACACATTCTGGAAGATGAATTGAAAGCACTGTAAAGCTCTTATACTTGAAATACTATTAAGGAACAGCTTATGTCTACTATGTGAGGTTCTAAATTATGATATCCATAGACTCCATCTTCCCCATTGACATTACCTTACGATCGACTTGCGACGCATTCTGCTGCTGGACCAACGTCTCCACGAGAGACCGCAGGCGCTAGCTGTCTCAACCTTGCGGCTTGTTTCCACCCATCCATCATCCAGTGCTTCAATATGGGGGGTTTGCTGGAAATGATCAAATATGCCGGTGCCGTAGGGGTATTGGCTGGCTGAAGAGACAGCCCAATCCTTCGGCGGTACGGTGCGGCGAAGTGGTACCAGCACCCGTCTGCTTGTGTATCCGTCAGTATGCCAGGCGCCGATACATGTTTTTATAGCCTCGTGGTGCCGTCAGAATCCCATCGGAAAATGCTTAGAGAGTCTAATAGATTGTTTTGGCAGCACGTAGATGACAAAATAATGCGGAGTTGAATCATTCATCCGGTCGGATCCGTTGCAAATTTTGTTGCAATTTACATCCAGATGAGTGCTTCAACTCCGCATGCATTGCTAAGGAACAGCTAAAAGTAATACGGAGTTGAAGCATTCATCCGGTCGGGTCAGTCGCAAATTTTGTTCATTCTTGCATCCGGATAAGTGCTTCAACTCCGCATGCATTGCTACTAGGCACATCTACATTCACACCTCCAGAGGCACAGGAGCATAAAGGCACACAAAGCCGTACTCCAGTAATACCAAGACCTAAGAACTAACGCCGACTCTTTTTTTTGTCGTCCGACAAGCTAGAAAAGAAATGGGAGAAGCTATTTTCTCAGTTTACAAAGACTTGCCGCCAATGAACTCGCTCCACTTCTTGACCTCGCTCGGGATACCCTCTTGCCTGGGAAGCTTCTCGCTGCAGCACTGAGCGAACAGCTGAGCAGTCTGTAAGATTCGATGTTAGCCATGATCTTCAATGATCCGGTAGGTTTCAACGTGGGGGGTTACTCACCTTGGGCTCCATGAACAGCGGGACACCGAAGTCGACGGCGTTCCTACGCATGACGTAGTCCTCGTCGATCAGGCTGCTCGCCCGAGTCTTGGCCAGGTTGAAGACACCGCGGATGTCGTACTTCTGGAAAACCTCGCGCAGGGCACGCTTGTCCTCCTTGGGGAACTCGATGACCTCGACCGAGACACTGCCGGCCTTGGAAGCCTGCTCCAGGTGCTGCTTAACCTCGTTGTTGGCGGCGTACAGCTTGTAGCCAAGAGGGGCGAGGTAGTCGACGATCTTGGCCAGCTCGGGCTTGGAGATATCGCCGCCGAACAGCAGACCCTCGCCAGGCTCCGGCACGCGGAAGTTCATCATTGACTGAACGGACGCCCAGTAGGCCTCGACAAGGTCCTTGCCGAAGCAAGCCATCTCACCGGTACTGGCCATCTCGACGCCGAGGTAAGGGTCGGCACCTGCGAGACGAGTCCACGAGAACTGCGGCACCTTGGTGGCGACGTAGTCACGCTTCTGCGCCATGAGGTCGACCGGCTCGGGAACGTCGCGGTCGAGGAGGGCCTTGCTGGCGACGTCGATGAAATTGGTGCCGAGAACCTTGCTGACGAAGGGGAAGGAACGAGAAGCACGGAGGTTGCACTCGATGACCTTCAGAGAGGCCTCGCCGCCCTCAGGGTCGTCTGCCTTGATGATCTGCATGTTGAAGGGGCCAGTGATGTTCCAGGCCTTGGCAACCTTGTCGGCGATCTCCTTGCAGCGCTCGAGGATCTTCTGGTCAAGGTTGACAGGAGGAAGAACGAGCGTGGCATCACCAGAGTGGACACCGGCATTCTCAACGTGCTCGCTGACGGCGTGGACGAGGACCTGGCCGTTGCTCGCGACCGCATCAACATCGATCTCCTGGGCACCCTCAATGTACTGAGTAATGACGACAGGGTGGTCGGGGGAGACGTTGCTGGCGGCCACAAGCTTCTCCTCCAGTTCACCCTCAGAGTGGATGACGGTCATGGCAGCACCAGAGAGGACATAGCTGGGACGGACGAGGACAGGGTAGCCAACGCTGGAGGCGAACTTCTTGGCCTCCTCGAAGGAGGTAAGCTCCTTCCACTTGGGCTGGTCAACGCCAATCGAGTCGAGAATCTGAGAGAACTTGTGCCTGTCCTCAGCCTTGTCAATGTCGTTGGGGTCAGTGCCGAGGACCCTGGCCTTGCCGACTTCCTGGAGCTTGAGTGCAATGTTCTGCGCAAGCTGGCCACCGACAGACACCACGACACCGCTGGCAGTCTCGAGCTCGTAAATATCCATGACACGCTCGTAGCTCAGCTCCTCAAAGTAGAGCTTGTCCGCAACATCGAAATCTGTGCTGTAGGTCTCAGGATTGTACTATTTGGGCATTATGCATTAGTATGGGTTGTTTGGTGAAGCAAGAGAAAGCTGGCGTGGGGCGTTGGTTGGTGGGTGGTTTCGTGATACATGTTGGGCGCTGCCGAGGTGGATCCGGAAGGCCCGTGCGAGATTTTTCAATCCAGACAGGCGCTTTCGGTCGACCTAGCAAGAAAAAAAAAGTACTTACGTTGATCATGACGGTCTTCTTGCCAAGCTTGTTGAGTGACTGAGTAGCCATGACAGCAGACCAGTCGAACTCGACAGAGCTACCAATGCGGTACACACCGCTACCAAGGACGACGACACCATGGTCGTCGAAGGTGACGTCGTGAGAAGAGGCATTGTAGGTGGTGTACAGGTAGTTGGTGTCAGCAGGGAACTCAGCAGCGAGGGTATCAATCTTCTTGACGAAGGGAGTGATGCCGAAGCTCTTCCGGCGAGCGCGGACCTCGTCCTCGGTGCTGTTGACAGCAAGAGCAATCTGCTTGTCGGAGAAGCCAAGCTTCTTAGCCTTGAGGATCATTTCCTTCTTGAGGCCGAAGAGGCTGCCAATCTCCTTGAGGTCGTTGGTGCAGTCGACGATGTTCTGCAGCTTGTACAGGAACCACTTATCAATCTTGCTCAGCTCGTGGATCCTGTCGACGGTGTAGCCCTCGTGGAACATGGCCTGGCCAACGGCCAGCCACCTCCTGTCGGTAGGGTTGGCCAAAACGTCGTCAAGGTTGTCGAACTTGTCGCCCTGGAAACCCAAGAACCTGGGGTCGACCTGACGGCACGCCTTCTGGAAAGACTCCTCGAAAGTCCTACCAATAGCCATGACTTCACCAACAGACTTCATCGAGCTACCGATGTCCCTCTTGACGTTCTGGAACTTGCTCAGATCCCAGCGGGGCATCTTGGTGACAATGTAGTCCAGACTGGGCTCGAAGTTGGCCGTAGTAGTCTTGGTGACAGCGTTCGGGAGCTCGGGGAGGGTGTGTCCGAGGCCAATCTTGGCGGCGGTGTAGGCAAGCGGGTAGCCAGTCGCCTTCGAGGCAAGGGCAGAAGACCTGGACAGACGGGCGTTGACCTCAATGACCCTGTAGTCGAGGCCATCGGGCTGCAGAGCGTATTGCACGTTGCACTCGCCAACAACGCCCAAGTGGCGGACAATCTTGATGGAGGCGGAACGGAGCATGTGGTACTCCTCGTCGCTGAAAGTCTGACTAGGAGAGACGACGATACTGTCACCCGTGTGAACACCAAGAGGGTCGAAGTTCTCCATGTTGCAGACCGTGATGCAGTTGTCGCTGGCGTCACGGACAACCTCGTACTCAGCCTCCTTCCAGCCCTTGAGCGATTTCTCGACTAGGATCTGGGGCGACAGAGTCAGAGACCTGGCAGCCAAGTTCCTGAGCTCCTCCGGGTTGTTGGCGAAACCAGAGCCCAGACCACCGAGGGCGTACGCAGCACGGACAATGATAGGGTACCCGACCTTGTCCGCAGCGTCCAGGGCCTCGTCGATGGTACCGACAGCGATCGACTCCGCAATGGGGATGTTGATCTCACCGAGAGCCTTAGCGAAAAGGTCACGGTCCTCGCTGGTCTCCAGCGTCTTAATGCTCGTTCCCAGCACCCTGACGTTGTAGCGCTCCAGGACACCCATCTTGTTCAGCTGGACACCCAGGTTCAGAGCCGTTTGACCACCGAAGCTGAGGAAGATGCCATCGGGCCGTTCCTTCTCAATGACGTACGTGACATATTCCGGGGTGACGGGCAGGTAGTAGATCTCATCTGCGAGCTTGTGGGAGGTCTGGATGGTAGCGATGTTGGGGTTGATGAGCACCGACTTTACGCCGGCCTCTTTCAAGGCCTTGAGCGCCTGCGAGCCTGGACGAAAAAATTGTTAGTACCGCAGGGTCCGATCGAGGATTGAAGAGCATGGAAACGCGCGGAGACAGGCATTGGCTTTCAATGGCACGTCTTGGCAGCTCTTCAGGCGAACAGCTTCCGGCATTACGGTCCAAGCACAGGGCAATGACTCACCAGAGTAATCGAACTCTCCAGCCTGGCCAATGCTGAGACCACCACTGCCAATAACAAGCACCTTCTGGACGTCAACCAGGTCGCGGGCACCGGCGATGGCACCGCTGTTCAAGTAAGCCTGGGCGCTGGGAGACTCAGAGCTCGCGTTGCGGAGAGCGGCGACCTTGGAGAAGGCACGCAGCTGCTGGGTGGTAGCCCTGGCAGCCTGGCCCTTCCGCAGCGAGACCAGCGGAGAGGCAGCGCTGGCCGTGAAGGCGCGGACAGGGACCGGGGAAGCTCCCACGCGGCATTGGCGAAGGAGGGTGGGCGCACGGCGCGCCAGCCGACCGGACAAGGCCATTGGAGCTGGAGGGTCGGCGGGGGCGGTGAGGCAGGTCGAGCCTCGTCAAGCCTCAGCTAGGAGGTTTGTCGAGGAGGGTTTGGGGCGGCCGTGTGGGCGAAAAGCTTGGGGAGGGCTGGCACCGAGTTCGCACCGCGCAAAGCAAAAACTAAAGCGCGGGTCCTTGCGATAAGTGATAAGGCCGGCCGGGTGTCAGGCACGCCCTGTCGCCGGTGACGCGATTGAAATTGGTGCACACACTGGCCGGAGGGGTCAATGGCTTCGAGATTGCGGTTCGGATGACGTGTAAGGCTCCTTAGTTGATCGAAGCCTTCCACAGGTGGTCTGCATGGTGGTCAGTCGCGCGCAACGGCAGCCGGCGGCAGCGCCAGAATCGTACCAGAGATGTAGTCCTGCGGCAGAGAAATGTCAGCTACCGTGTTCACGGCCCGCGCGCGTGTTTGCAGCCGCGCACACATCGGCCGTCTGTCTTTTTTTGCGCGTGTCGCGGGGCGCACACGGCCTGCACGGCCGCGGCGTCTGCACGGCGTCTGGCTGGCACGTACCTGAGAAGTGAAGATAGTCACAGCAGCACGCATTCGCGGAGATGTGGTGTGGCTTGTTCTGTGGGTGGTGAAGGAGAAGCGAGGAGCAGAGGGCAGAATGAGTCAAGAAATAGTGTTGCTGCGCGACGATGGTGTCGGGGCCAAGCAAAAAAGATCTAAGTCATTTTGGCTTCCCGAACTTCGGGCGCGCTATCTGCGCGCAGGCCCCTCCTGCAGACTTTTGCTTGTCGCAGCCGTGGGTCCAATGATGGCATGCGGCGCAGCCTGCGGAGCTGCAAAAGAAATTCATCAGCGCTGCGCGGCATGTGGGGTTCGCCCGCTGTTGCCTACGGCAGAGCTATCGAATTGATGCCGCGCTCTGGGCATCACTGGTCGGCGCGTGCCCGAGAGTCCACAAAAATCCGATTGCTCGTGCCCGAGGCCGTGGAGATCATATCCATCATATGCACATTGTCATCGTGACCTGAACAAGCCCGCCCACCATCCAATCGAGCCTAGAACCTGCATGCACGCAAGGCTCATGATTGCTCTCAGGGTCCGGGGTAGTTATGGCGTGCCGCAAAATAGCACGCTTCCCCAACCATCACTTTTTGCCCTGCCGTTTCTCCGTGGCTTCTTTCTGCTGCCTCTGCTTCTCTTCCTCCGCCTTCATTCTGTTCTTGTACTCTCTCGGGCTCTCAAGCTCCTGAGACGGCCTGTCGAAGAGGCGTCCCAGCAGCGAGGGTTGCGACCACATCCCAACCTTGTTCTGCTTTGCCTGTGCCTCGGCATCCCTGTACTTTTGCTCCAGATCGCCAAACTCCGAGCCAGTCTTTGCTTCGTAGACTGTGGCCAACCCACTCTTCAGCATTTCCAGGCCCACGTCTTTCCTAAACAGTCGGTGGCGGACATAGACTGATGCGACAACGCGGTCATACTGATCGCGGCGGTAAATGTAGGCGCGCACGCGCCGGTTGGCAATGTAGCTTTTGAGCCAGTCGTAG
Organism: Neofusicoccum sp. Z2; assembly: GCA_037356115.1. Lineage (NCBI taxonomy): Eukaryota > Fungi > Ascomycota > Dothideomycetes > Botryosphaeriales > Botryosphaeriaceae > Neofusicoccum > Neofusicoccum sp. Z2. The sequence goes on from JBAWJY010000015.1 coordinate 300,973, forward strand.
GCCTCCTGGGAGTAAGGCTGGGCAGGACGGCCGAAGTGCGCAAGCTCTGGAGCGTCGACTCCGGCGATGCGGATGTGTATCTGGCTGTAATGTCAGCGCCATTGAAGACGTCAATGTGCAGCGCACTCCATTGGGGCGCCTTGTACAGTCTTTGCGGCCAGATGCTCCTTCTTGGTGGGAACCTTCCTGCCCGGTAGCCATCCCCAGCCAGTCAGCCTGCCGCCCGGCGTGTGGAAGAGATGGAAGTTGTCCGCATCGCCAACCCTGGTGACCGTGCCGAAGAGACTGCGCTGGCGGAAGAAGGTGGGTTTGATGTGGTCCACGCTGGGTATGCGGCGCAGGTAGGACTTGTAGACGTGGATGAAGAACAGCGTAGTCGCGGTCAGCAGGACCGAGGGTATGACCTGGCGCGGCTCGGTGTAGTGCTGCCAGTCAATGGCGTTGAGTTTCTCGTTCCATGTCGACACTGGGCGCTTCGGCCTTTCTTGGTCGTCGTCGGAGCTCGACCAAGGCCAGCGCATCGTTGCGCGGTGGGGAGGTGGAAGGGAGCGTTGGCAGACAGCAGCTCGAGCGACGGAGGGCGGAACCAGGGCAGCTGGCTAAGCCCATGCTTAGCCGAAGGCGGTGAGCATGCGGAGCGCGCCTCCGCGACGCGACCACGTGACCCGGTGTTCTGTTGAGACGCGACTCTCACTGTCACCTCCTGCCTCCACCCTCGACCGTTAACGTCGTTAATACTACGAATATAGCGGGAATCTGTGAGTAGAGTTGAGGTTAGAGAGAGGTTGGTAAACACAACGAAAGAGGGTAAGTGAGGCTGCAGAGAGAGGTTGGTAAATACGACGAAAGAGTCAAGGTGAGGCGTGCTACGGGCTGTGACGCTTGGCTTGCGAGATGGGAGGAGCTGTAGCGGCTAAGAGTTTGACGGACTAACCTGAAGATGACGAGGAAGAGAGGGGCAGTGGAGGTCGTGGTGGAGGTCGTGGTGGAGGTACGGGAAAGAGGTGGAGGAGGCAAGGAGTAGGGTAAAAAGAAGTTGCACTTATATATAAGTGGCACGTAGGGTCACGCGGGGTCACGCGAACCTAGTGCGCATGCACGGGTTTAATTAGGTAGGAGCGGTATAGAGCCTTATTAAGAGGGGAGGAAAAAAGAAAGGTCGGCGGGCTCGACGGCACGTTGCGCGAATGTTATACGACAAAGTTCTAGCGGATCCCCCGTGTTCCTCTGAGCGCCACATCATCTACACCGAAGTGAAGGCTGCAGCGGGCGGCAGGATCGCCGAAGAGATTGCGCGCTGGAGGAAAGGGTCTTCCAGGACGCTTGCGAAGCTCCAGATGAACCTTCTGATTACGGCTCTGAAGGCCGTGCATCTCGGTGGCAGAGTTGTCTACTCAACGTGTTCCATTGAGAGTGGAGAGAACGATGGGGTAGTGAGGAAGGTGCTACCATTGCTCGAGAAGGGGAGGAGGAAACTTGGGCTGAGCTGGGATGTGCGGTTTGAGACTAGGAGTCTGAACGTTGCTAGTGAAGACGGCGGTGGCGCCGCTTTGGATGCGCTAACAGAAGCGACGAAGTATGAGAGAATTGCACTGCCGGATCATAAGGCTGGTGGCCAGTGGGGACCTCTGTTTTTCTGCGTTATTACAAAGGTGAAGCGGAAGGGTTGATTTCAGCCGGCTGTAAGACCTACATTCCGCGTTATATTGTACTTTTCGGATTTCAGAACAAGAATAAGTCTTTTATTATGCTCGAAAGACTAGCATTCTGTTAGCATTAAGCATAACAGACTGTCGTAATTTTGTCCAGAAAAAAAGAGTGAGCAAGCTGAAACGAAGTAAGCAAAGAGAATAGAGACTAAATAGACTAGAAAGCTACAAACAGATAAGATAAAAGTAAATGTAAGCTTGTCGCTTCTAGAATTGTCTCGTTCAATATCTATTAGTAGTTGTAGTCAAACTAGCAACCTTTTAGCAGACGAAGTCATTGCTCGTTATAGAATAGCACCTATCACTTGCACAATCATGATCACATGATTCATTAATCTTACTCAAGAAACAAGTTTTCCACCCTCTTCTTACTCCTACTACCTCGTATCTTTTGGTTCTACCCCGGTCCGTACCTTATGCCAATCGGAGAGGATCAAGTGTACGAAAACGAAAATTTGACACTCCAGTTTCCAAACATACCTCCCACATCCCCCATACCGATAACATTCCTTAAAGCTCGCTGATGGTTTCGCAGCCTAACGCCAGCCTTTCACAAGCGCCGATACTCCATAATTACTTCTTGAAACTTTCTGCAGCTGACCTTTTCGGCGAATAAGTAATCAAGCTATTGGTAATGAATCAGAAAAGGACTCTATACTTTCTTGTTACGGAAACTTACCTCGTTGAAGCTCAAACCCTTCGTCTCTGGGATGAAAAAGAAAAACAAAATACAAAGGACTAAACCTATACCGCCAAACACAAATCCAACTTTTGCACCAAGGTTTCCAGCGTCCGGGTTGATCATGTAAGGTGATACAAAGCCAATCAGCCACCCACTGTTTTATGTGAGTAACAAGTCAGGGCCAAATCCCGAACCCTTAGACTTACAATCCTCCTTGACAGAACAATACAAGGGACATAGTATAAGGTCGCATGGGTAATGATGCAATTTCACTAGCAAGTGCAAAGCCTACAGCACCGACCGTGAGTTGGTAAACAATTGACCTGTGCGTAGTTTAGCGTCCTTCTCGGCGACGAAGGGTGTTTCTTCTACTCCGGGATTCTCACCAAGCGAAAATGCAAACCAAAATAACCCAGATTGCTCCGGAAGATTTTACACAGCCCATAACACCCATGAGCTAAAGAAGGTCAGCAGACACGTATGTATGTCGGCACTGTTGAGCGTGAAAGACTTACCAGCAGAAAAGCGGTCATGATGACCATTCCAGGCACCAGTAAGATACGTCGGCCTGCTTTTTCGATGAAGAAAAAGGCTGAAGCATTCGATAAAAGCATAAAGACAAATAATATAACGTTCACCGTAAAGTAGTTGCTAATGTTTAGCAACGACATGAAGTAGGTGATGTAGCCTATGTGGTATCAGCGGAAACTTGAACTCCTTGGCTCTGATAGGGACTGAAGCTCACCCAGGACAAAAGCGGCGCCAATAAGCTGCTGGGAGATGATTGGGAGGCAGGAGATAAGTGTACGCTTCTAAGAGGAGCGTTAACCATCTAGTCAGCTATTCTATGCACTGGGGCTTCTACCAAGTCACTCCCGCGAAAGCATTGAGCAAGAGTAGGCTTCTTTCCTTGAGGAGCCTCCTCGTGCTCATATGCATTATCCCGCATTCCAGCTCGAAATCTTTCAATCTCAGCATCGATCAAGTGCTGATCCCCAGATCCATGAAGTCGACAGAGGGCTTTTCGGGCATTTGCGTACTCCCCTCTCTGGACAAGGTGATACGGTGATTCCGGAAACCAGGGGTAGCCACAGAGAAGAACAGCTTGCGGTTTAAGTTAACTGGTGGTCTTAGGAGAACACTGGACTAGGTCATGGGATACCGATGTAAAGAAACTGGAGGATAATTAATATCTGATACGACCATTTGTTTGTAATTCTGGCTGTTCCGTAGGCTGCAAGTCTGTACTGTGTTAGCAGGATGGATGTGATTGATCAACTGCAGCTAGCTCTTACGCGCAGACAAATTGCCCGAACACAATGCTGCCGTTTGTGACGCAGAGGAAGAACCCGCGAAGCTCGGGGCGAACGTTCTCTCCAATCCACACCGGGTTGTTAAGGAACACCATACCATATCCCACAGCTACCAGCATCTATAGTCAACCGTGAATGAATAGTGAATGGAGTCGCTCTCTTACCATTTATTAGCCTGCCTCCGAAAAAGACTTTCCAGTCATGCGCAGCAATTTCGAGAGCGATGCCGACTCCCGCAAGTATGCAGCCCACGGCAATGTTGTGCTTGCGGCCAATTGAATCCAAGATCTGCCCGGCAATTATCGCCCCAGTAATAGAGCCTATGCAGGCCGCGGCGGACCAAAGACTCTGCACATATGCGGGTATGAGATAACCGGAAGGTTGTTCGGGGTAAGGAATGCCAAAATGACGCTGGAAATCAGGGAATGCCACAGCAGTTGCCGTCACAGAATAATCAAACCCTAGGTATTAGAATCAACTTGGTTAGCATACGCTGATATCTCTCGCATGCTCCTACTTGAATAGATGCTTACCCAACATCATTCCACCGACAGCAGTGTAGAGGGCCCAGAAACAGAATCGCTTCTGTTTTCTGAGAATACGCCATCTTCTGCCCGGATTTACAGTGGTCCAATCAATTGTTCCAGCCATTTGTGGCCTTGGTAGTGCTTTGAGATTGATAGTCTGCGAGAGAGAGTGGCTTGAGAACCCCCCAACCCAAGATTGGAATGAGCATTCTTATCTCTGGGTAGACCAGACGCAAAACGGAAAACATGGCCTTTTGTTCAAAGTTGTTCTCTTGTCACCTCAGCACAGCTTTCAGCCGCTGTGTAGCTCAAAAGCGGGGTCAGATTGAGCATCGTCATCCAATTGGGTTAGTCTCTGGGCCATTCCCTGTCGGGTTGCACGGGAAGGTTGATCGCACGCGGGGCACATCTTAGATACTTAAATTTTCCTCTCTACCCTCTCATTCTCTGCCTCTCGACCGCCTGTGAGTAGTTCATACGAGATATGTGGCGGGAAAACACCAGTGTTGGCTTGCATTGCCACATCCAGGCATCTCTTACGAGAAGTTGGCTCTATCGTGGCGCCTCAGCATCAAACGTAATTTCGGACTGGATGTTAGGCAGAGAAATCAATCTCAGCGACTTGCAGAATCATCAATTTGGGAGAAATTATTGCGGCGCAAATTCAGTAGAGTGCGCATCCGGCGTTGTCGTATGGCAACTTTTTATTGCAATCTTCTGAAAACAATACGGAGAACCAGCCCCGGAGCACCCCGCACTGATGCTTCTTGTGGCATGCATGCGCCCCACATGAAATGACACGAAGTGAGGAGCTCAACCCTGTTGCAGATATACTTGCGCTTCTATCCGACGTTACTTTTCCTGCGCTATCTGGATTTCGACTATCCCTATCAGAGAGCCACTTCCGGTGTAGTGCAGCCGACTTTAGCTCAGTAAGCCGAACCTCCTATGCACCGCCTCGGCAGATCCTATACTGAGCGAGCTATCGCTTTGTATTATCAATGATGACTGGGACTTTCCGAAAGGCGGAACTCAACTTACAGTATTAATTCCGGACACTTTATTCTTGTTTGAAGTCGACAGCACGGCCAGTGATCGCCCGCACAGGAATCCCTCAAAAGTAGTTAAGCTTACACTCTGTCCCACCTCTAAAGATAGATGACTGATGTTGGTTCTTAAAGTGAAACCTGAGGAGGCGGCTATTTAACAGGTGCAACCCCCTTAGCTCCTGCCTTCTCTGATATCACTATCGTCACTGCCATGACGAGACAATATATTGCGGTGCCCGCCGAGGCTGTCGTTAAGGTGCCGAGTGGATCTTCGCTGAGCCATGCATAGTGGGCGAGCTTGGTTTGTACTGGAGTTACGGCGTGGAACGCGCTCTACGGTAACGTTGCGTTGAAGCCAGGTCAAACTGTGCTTTTAAGGGTGATTTGTCCCTCAATTTGGTGCAATGCTCTCGGGATCTTATATGCCTGTGTTGTGCACATGGTCATTGACAATGAATTAAAAAGGCACCGGAGGCGTCTCCATCACTGGCCTTATACTTTCATCTATACATCTACTGATGTCTAACGTAAAAGCAACACATCGAAATCCCCGTCAACTTGGAAACTTCAAATATCATGGCGTTCCAGGAATTTTGCGATTCGTCTCCACATTTCAGTAGGGTTGGAGTACATTGGAAAGTGGCCAGCGCAGGCAATCTCGGCAAGTTCGACGCCATTGTCCGCTAATTTGGGCAAGTACGACAAACAGGAGTTCTGCTCGCCATACATGAACATGCGGGGGAATGGAAGAGAAAGAAATTTTGACAACAGGTCGTCATTATCAGAAAGCTGAACCATGGACTCAAAAATACCGCGTACCGCACCAGGGCGTACCTTCTGGCGAAGACTTGCGGCGTACAGAGCGCTGGAGTAGTAGGGCGAACGACGTGCGCGGTCGATGAATTCGTTGAAAAATGACTCGACATCTTCTGACCGATGGGTAATTATTTGTCGACTTAGGAAGCAGTCTTCTGGGGCGACGTTGCCTTCGATGTCGATAAAGCTGAGGATGCGGCTCGGATCTTGCGTGGCCAACATCAACGATGTGAGTCCGCCCATAGAGTGCCCGACGAGATGGAAACGGCGGATTCCGAAGTGTTCCAGCAAGGCCTGGGCGCACTTCACCAGGAAGGGGATGGATATCTTCGACAGGTTTCCGCAGAAAGTCTCTCCGCATCCGGGAGCGTCATAAGCCAAGAAAGGGTGCCCGGCGAAGGTTGGATGGTAGGCGATGTCGATGTAATCCTCTTTCGTGGATCCGAAACCGTGAAGGAAAACAATCGGAGCCCGGTTGCCGCTTCGACGCGCTGTGGCAATGCTCAGGTTCACGTCGTCTACAACGAGATCCAGATTCTCGTATATAGGCTCATAGGTCCACAATCCGTTGATCTTTCCATCTTCCATCGCTTTGAGAATGAGTCTTTTTTGGGTGAGCATTTACAAAGAGCCGGAGATATGACAGGAAGAAGGAGGGTGAGGGAGGTATGATTCAAGACGAGACACTCGCCGATGGACACCGATGAGAAGAAAACGCGGATGATGAGAGGTAGAGTATCCGAGAAGGATGGTGTTTAAGACGGTTCATGTTTGTGGAAGAATTTGTCACCAGACTAGAGGCTAAGAGGTACTGGTTTAAAGTTACACAGATCTGTGCCCTTCTCCGGTGTTGTTTCGTGTTCACCGAACGGCTCGCTCGACTTCGCCACTATTGGCTGGGGCAAGGTGTCCTCCATTCCTTGGTAGTCCAAAGGTTGGGGTTCTCCAGCGAAGTAGGGATAAGTTCGACGTTCGACATATGGGTTGACGTTCAGCCAAACTTGCCCGTAGGTGATCCAGCTTGGGCCAGAAATCGCCAATGTCGTGAAGCCCATCAAACATGTGCTCGCGCGCGGGATTGCCGGACCCGGACTAGTGGTGCGGCGAAGGACAACGCACGCCGACCCCGACGATTAGCCAGGCCGGTGCCTCTGCCGCCACCTGCACAAATCGCCCTTGTCCTCCCCCCTCTGCTCTGACCACCTGTGACTTTTCTGCCTCTTCGGTGGAGAGCGAACCATGGCCGACGCCGCGGAGAGAAGACCAGCGCTCCGCACAAGCGCGTCGTCAAGCAGACGGCGATCCGGCATCCTTGCAAACAGGCCGAGGGCGAAGCCAGTCGCGTGAGCCGCGCCCCATTGCACTACGTCACTGTTAATTCCGACTGACCCTTGTCCCAGGTGCCGAAGATGTCATGCTCGCAAAGTCAAATGCTCCGGAGGTCAACCTTGCATAAGCTGCAGTCAATTGGACCCCCCGGCCGAGTGCTCTTACCCCGCCCGCGACCGGCAAGTCAGAATCAGCCAGAAGTGAGTCTGTCTTGCACGGCTTAGAAAGCCAAAATCTCCACTAACAATACGTAGTTATATTGAGGAGCTGCTTGAAGAGAACCAGCGTTTGCGCGAGGGCGGACGTAATAGTGAACCCACCACCGCCATCCCCACTCCAACTGCATCTTCCATCGCCGAGCCGTCACGGGATGCCGCCGAAAATGACGATTCTGTGCGGAACCCTTTGCTTGAAGACCGCGCCTGGTTCTTCCCCATGAACGCGTCCGAGATGCCCATCCACATTGGCGAAGCCGCCGACGCAGCCTTTGCAACGCGCTTCCGCCAAGCGCTTTCCGACACAACCCACAGCCACATCCCCCGGACTCATTACGTTACCGATGAGCTGTTGATGTCTCTATCCGACTCCGACTGCCCATGGCCAGCTCCAGCACGCGCTCGTTTCCTGGTCAAGGTGTCCCTGAATACTACGTCCCGATACTACCACATCGTCCGGAAGAGCGCCGTCCTCGACGGCCTGGAAATGGCTGTTCGGAATCCTACCGCCTGCGACCGGCTGTTCACTTGCAAGATGTGGGCGCTGTTTGCTCTGGGAGAGGTCTATTCTACCAGAACTGCATCTTCCGAAGGCTATTTTCCTGGCCTTTCTTACTTTGCACGCGCCAGTAGGATGCTCCATGTGCTAAGCGAACGCCCAAGGATCGACTCCATTGAAATCTTACTTCTCCTTGTGGGTTATCGATTATACTGCCATGCCATTCCTTTGGCTGACTTCAATCCAGTCTTTATATTCCCTTACGCTGAATAGACGGCACGCCGCATACTACCTTGCAAGCTCTGCCGTGCGCCTGGGCATCGTGATGGGCCTACATTTAAATGTACCTGAATTCCAGCTAAGTGATCGAGCAGCAAGAGAACATCGACATCGAGTCTGGTGGACAGCGTACATCTTCGATCGGATGTGGGCATCAAAACTCGGCCAGCCAGCATCCATACAAGACGACGACATCGAAGTTGATTTACCGTCCAGCGAGGGGTTGCTCGGGACACATTCGCGAGACTTTGGGGATCCACATTACATAATTGCCAGCATACGCCTGGCTAAACTTGCAGAGCACGTAATTGCTTCCATCTACAAGAGAAGGGTGCAGCAAGGAGCGTTTTCTCAAAGGGTCCAACAGGCGCTGCGGAACCTGAGAAGCTGGGTTGAGGACTTGCCCAGTCACTTGCAACTGGACACGGACGAGCCTACACAAACAACGCCAAAGCCTATTGTCCATCTACATCTATCATTCAACCAGGTAAGCTTCTATATCTGCGCTGTATTCACCCTTGTATGCTGAACAGATCAGTGCGTGGTTCTAGCAACCAGACCAGTCTTGCTACACGTGCTCCGCACATATCGAGAATCATGGAAAAGCTCCACAAACTCCCCAAAACCCCAGATTCCCGAAACCGCCTTGGCTCTCGCAGAAGCCTGCATCCGGTGCGCTCGCCACTCCTATCGTATCCTGGCCGAATCCTGGATCGACGGGTCCTTCGCCATGTTCGACTACTTCGACACCCAATACCTCTTCTCCGCTGCCACCATCCTCGCCATCTCCAGTCTTCTGAACGGCAAGGATTCTCATAACGACGGCGACCATTTCGAGACCGCCGCACAGTTTCTCAGGCAGCTGGAGCAGAATGGAAACTTTGCCGCCAAAGAATTTTGCAGACATATCGATGCCATGAAGGTGCTGATGGCGGCGGCACCGCGTGGGAGAGATGGAAGCGACAACGACTCGTACGCGGTGGAATCCTCTACAACGACGTCTACGATAGCCAATGCTTTTCGAGACGCAGGTTTGCCGTATACTACGGGGCCGATGGTGACGGCCGGAATGGCTTTGGCCGAACCATCGCTGCAGGAGTTTTTGTCGCAGCCTGATCTGGATCTTCAGTTCATCAATACATCCATATACGATGGCGAATTGCAGAGCTTGTACTGGCCCGAGCTTCGGGGCGAGGATTGGATGACTGGATGAGTAGGCAAGCTTGAGCTCATGCCTTTTCGAGAAAAGGAAAATAAAAAGAAAGTCCTGGGGCAACTTTGACGCTGCGTAAACTATGGCTCTTCGTCCTCAGAACGCTTCCTGCGCCGTTGGTCTATCCAGTCCTGCATATTCAGACCGTAATTGGCGGTTACGAGCGTCAACAAGCCTCCCAAAAGAACAAACACTGCACCTGATGCCCCGTCAATATCATCGTCTTCCGGAAAACAGCTTGTCCTCTCGACTCACCAATTGTAGAGCTCGCGCCAACACCAATGGCGTCAATCAAAGGAACAGAGGAGCCACTAGCAGCAGCAGAAAAAATATACTGAACGCAGTACTTCGTAGCGATCACCTGCGCCCGCTGACGCGGCATCACTTCTACAATCCAGCATCAGCAATACCCCCAACGAACAGAACATCTCGCCAACTCACCAGCACAGTAAGTATTCAAGCTCGCAAACGCAGCCAACAGCCCCCCCGCCGTAAAGAAAGCCATCACAACCGGCAGCACCAACCCACCAACATCGTACTGCAGGCCCCACCCATACACCAGCGACGCCGCCGGCACGACGAAGAAGAACGACGCCATCCCGCTGTTCAACCTGTCCTGCGGCTGTCTGACGCCGTTGCGCTTGCCTATCCACTTGCGCACCGTCCGGTCCGAATACCTGCCTCCGACCATTGTTCCGCACAGGAAGCCCACTGCCGGGGAGATGTAGAAGAGGCCGGAGACGAGGGGGGAGGTGAGGTGGAATCTGGTGGTGATGATGTGGCGCGGGGCGGAGAGGAGGGAGTATTGCGACCAGCTGAGGAGGCCGCAGGCGATGTCCTGTGGGTGGCGGGGCGGAAGGAGTCAGTCAGTGCTTTGGTGTTGGGAGTGGGGGCTTACGGTGAAGAGGACGTTGGGGTAGAGCATCAGTTTGAAGACGTGGGTGGGGTTGAAGTGGGCTAGTATCTCGAGGATGGAGGTGGGGCGTTGGTTGCTTTGGGCGTTGGCTCCGCTGTACGGGATGAAGAGCGCGGACATGGCGAGGCCGGAGCCAACCATTGCTGCTTGGAGCCAGAGGATCACGCGCCAGCTTTTGAAGGTGACGATGACGCCGGCAACTAGAGGCCCTGTATACGATATGAGTTATCCGAATTGTTAAAGGGCGGGAGAATTGAAATGAGTGCACGTACCTAACGGCGGACCGAGGACAGTGCCAGCAAGAAAGAAGCCTGTCGCAGTTCCACGCTGAACCTGCATAAACGGCGGTTAGACCGTCGATCACAGAATGTATGGTTCAGTCAGACGGGAGTGATTTAGCAACTTACGGGGGGAAAGTATTCGGCGAGAATAGCTTGCCCTGAGACGTGAAAGTAGGTTCCGGATAGTCCGCTCAAGACGCGCATGGCCACGAAGGTTCGCATGTCAGGTGCTAGAGCAGTGCCGACCGTGAATAAAAAGAGGACAATAATGCAAAGGTTGTAAGACATGCTCCCCCCGAATATCTATCAAACAAGCATGTCAGTGGCGTTCTGGGTCTGTCGATGCCCCAAAAAACCTCAGGGGTGACCAACAGTTCCAATAGGACCCCAAATGAATGACGAGAACCCCATAGCCAGGAGCACACCTGCATTGGAGATGTTGATGTCTACAGTTGTTGTAGAAAGATCGCGAGCGATCTCGTTGGCCGCAGAGAATAGTGAGGTGCTGCTGAACGTCGCGGCGAGTGTCACCCAGCTCGTCGCGAAGACGATGAGGCACTTGCGCCACAGGGGATGCGCATACTTATGCGTAGTATTGGACTCGAGCTTCCTCATTGCATTCTCCAGCCTGGGTTCCGACATGACTGGCTCCGAAGCATTGGAGGTTGTAGTAATTGTAGGTACCGATGACGTAGGCTTGGCTGATATGAGCGCCATCACGGTGGAGGAACGAGCGTTCACGAAATTGTTAGAATGAACACTCCCAAAATGATCGCCTTGGCAGTGGACTATTTATTAGCTTCTCCATTTTGCTGGGCTCCGTGTTCGCTCCTCCACTCTTGCACATTCTTCGTCTTCGGTGTTATGAAAACGGCGCCTCGGCGAAAGTTGTCACACACCGAAAGGTGGACCCTCGGCGCCGTGAGCTATTTCCTGCGCTAATAAACGTAAGCAAAAAAGGATCTCGACACTGACCTGATGCTTCACGCCTGCCTTTTGGGTTGAGTCATTAGTGGCTGACAAGAGGTTCACAGGGCGAAGGCGCCAGGGTTGGCTACTTGTGAACTCGACAGCATCTCGGAGGAGCGCCACGACAGTGGACCTTCCAACAAACTTACACGACGATGTCCTACTTCGCAATTCATGATCCGTGCGGGCACAGGTTAGGTAGAATATGTTTCAAGTATTCAACATGTGCTGAAGCCTAGCCTTCAAGAGCTCGATGGTTTCTGGGTCATTCAATACTGCTGTGCTTAAAGCTTTTAGGGCATGATTAGAGATGGTGGACAAGACCGTGATCAAGAAAAAAGGCCAAGTAGCAAGTTGGGCCAACATGTGGCTCATAGCTACGAAGGCTTCAGAAGTACCCTTATTCGGTTATCTTGACTCAAGGTACCAATGATACGAAGAACTTTCGCTAATGCCCGGGACCATCCGCTCGTGGAATGAAGCAATTGTTCACCCACTTTAGCCCGTACCGCTCTGGTCTTCCTGCTGCTTATCGGAGCCTCAGTTCGAGCAATTTTAAGTTCGACACAACCTTAAAGATACAATCTCCGCAGTCGTTTTTCAAAGTTTGGTGACAGAACATGAGATCACGACATCCTTAGCACTTGCGCGTAGGTGTAGATTTAATGAAGCTGCGAAGCTGCGGCATGAGGCTTCAAATGAAAGAAGTTGACGACTACTCATGTTGGACCACAGGACCACCAAGCAATTGTGAGATGTATGGGGAGATGCGCGACAAACACAGATGAACCTTCGAAAAGCCGTGTTGTAGGGGCGTATACCGGCTTTTCAAAATGTAACCTCAGTAGAAGGCAAGCTGAAATGGTCTATGATCCTCGCTTGGGGTATTGATGGGGCAAAATCACGGGTGCGTGCTGGGACTCCCCTTTCATTCTTTGCTGATCATAATCTTCATCAGCTAAGCTATTTTCTCTATTTTATCTCTCGTTTTCGGAACATTCAGTCTCCTTAGCATGTGTTGGTAAACTCCAGTGCTGCTGCTGCCTTGTTTCATATTTTCTTTCTACAATTTAATCAACCAACAAAGAATTACTATACTTTCGACATTAGTAGTTTGCCATTTGAGTCTTTTTTATTTCTTATTGGCCCCTTTTTCTAGTCAGACTTCCAAATCGCTGGTGATACTAATCGCCTCATTGGCTCCACGTTTGCTGATTTGGCATTCGGCCTAAGGTCTTCTTGCTTCCTCTGTGTCGTGTAGGATCATATATGTGAGCGCCAAGTGACACAAGTTTGGAGAGTTTAATGCAATAAAGCCAAAGGCTAGCGCCCTTTTGATAAACCAACCAATACCCTTGGAGAGATTTCTTAGGACTTTTACATACTCTGACCCTCTTCTCCTTTTCCAGAACACTTTGCACATGGTAGGGCTGGCATCCTGCTGCTCACGTTGAGACAACATGGCGCGAGACCACGTGAGACAATTTATGCGACGGTTAGCGAGACAATTGCCAAGTTGAGCCAAGAACGGATTGGCGTCTTGAGTGTAACAAGAGTCGTGCCAGAGCTCGCCCTTTAATGGCCCAAGCGCTTGACATCATGGATATAGCAACTGCACCTCTTCGAAATACAAAAGTGAGGTGTGGCCATAGACAAGTCGCTTCCACCAACCCATCATCGCTCTCTCAAACCTCTGCAGGGCTGGTTACCTGCTGTCATTACGGCTACACACTCACTTGACCAATTAAAACACTCTCTCAGAACATTCGAACAACATGAAGGCCGCAATCATCTCCATCGCAGCACTTCTTTCCTTCACTTTCGCAGCTCCTGCTGCTGGGCCCTCATCTACCTCTGACCTCTCCAAGCGGCAATCCGGGTTCGAAAGCTTCGTTGGAGACGTCACCGCAGACGACAACATCGACCGTTCGCAGATCGCCACCGAGGTTGGCGAGAACGCACAGGGCCAGCGCGAATTCCTTCAGGACGGCGTCTTCCCTGCATCGTGCGGAAATGGAGGTGTGGCCGTTGAGCCTTGCGTTTTTGTCGATGGTTAAGTGAGGGGTTCAGGGGAGAAGAAGAAAAAAAAAGGAAAAGGGAAGGAAGGTCCAAGAAACAAAAGCAAGTCTCTCAGCCGGGACGAAAATAAGTCTGGATCGATCTTCACAACAGACTGATAAAAGCTATTTACAACGTGAACTGTGCCATGGTGCGCTACCTCTTCCCTTTGTGCTACCGCCTGCTCTTAATGAGCCACCTCAACGCCTATGAAACAGCCCGGCTTAGCTGTCCAGCCCTTCTTCATTTCTCCTTTGAAGTCTCATTGTTCATCGGAATTGTTTTTCTTTTCACCCAATGCTGCACTGGCAAGCTTCGCCGATCGCACTGCGTCATTCCTATTGCTTGCACCCACTCAACAGTAGCTCGCCTACAATACCCCCTTCTTCCATCAGCTCTAAATGTTGCTTTGAACGGGAATTTCGGCATTTTACATAATATCCCGCATCTCAGTGGAATTTTCGAGATGTTTGCCGTTTTCATTGCCACGCCACTCCGAATCACCGGGATATACGAACTTATACCAGCCGGAATATTTGCAGTATGGTTCTTTGGTCGTTCGAGGGTGGAATGGAGTACACCGTAAATGCGGGCCTTAAAAGGGCGACAACCATTGGCCTCTCGTACTGGGTGGATCGACCACGTATTCGGTAGAGAGCGCAACTGATGGAATTTATCCATGTAGGCAATCAACTATTGAATTGTCTAATAGTTCTCTCGAGCATGGCCAAAGGCTCAATACTGAGCTATAGGTAGCAATTTAATTTTTCCGCCTCGGTAGGAGAGCCCATGTGGATATAAAGGTTAAAGGCTGTGACTACCACCTCGAGCTTCAATCTTCCAGTGTCTGAGTTTCCTGGTCTTTGCTCAATCGATCACTCACTAGCTTTACACTCCACCACTACTTCAATATGTTGCAGATAGTCTCTCCTTTGGTCTTCGGCCTTGGCATGCTGGCATCCAAAGTCATAGCCAATCCTACTCCAACAACGCCTGCCGAGCTTGCAGATCGAGACGTTTCCTGCACTTTCACCGACGCAGCGGCAGCCAAAGCATCTAAAACTAGCTGTGCAAGCATCACGCTCAGCGATATCGCCGTGCCATCCGGAACCACGCTGGATATGACTGGTCTGAAGGATGGAACACATGTGAGTGCGCACGTTCGACATTGCTGACTTCCTTCAAACTGACCACACACCGAAAGGTCACCTTTGCTGGAACCACAACTTTTGGTTACAAAGAGTGGACCGGGACACTCATCTCGTTTTCGGGCAAGAATATCGTCATCGATGGTGCCCCGGGGCATGTCATCGATTGCGACGGCGCCAGATGGTGGGATGGCAAAGGGAGCAACAACGGAAAGAAGAAGCCAAAGTTCGAATGACCAATGCGCCCACTATATTTTCTCAGCACTTGCTTACGACATGGCCAGGTTCTTTGCGGCCCACTCCCTTACAAACTCCATCATCCAAAACCTAAACGTCAAGAACACCCCCGTCCAAGCATTCAGCATCAACAGCGTGACAGATCTCGGCGTGTGAGTTATCTCGCAAAGCAACAGGCCAGTAGCTAACCAACCGCACAGCTACAACATCCTTCTCGACAACTCAGACGGCGACACCCAAGGCGGCCACAACACCGACGGCTTCGACGTCGGGTCCTCAACCGGCGTCTACATCTCCGGCGCCACCGTCAAGAACCAAGACGACTGCCTCGCCATCAACTCCGGCACCAACGTCACCTTCACCAACGGCACCTGCAGCGGCGGCCACGGCCTCTCCATCGGCTCCGTCGGCGGCCGCTCCGACAACGACGTCCAGACGGTCCGCATCCTCAACTCGACCGTCCTCAACTCGCGCAACGGCGTGCGCGTCAAAACCGTGTCGAAAGCCAACGGCTCCGTCTCAGACGTCGTCTACAGCGGCATTTCCCTCTCCGGGATCACGACGTATGGGATCGTGATTGAGCAGGATTACGAGAACGGGTCGCCCACGGGCATTCCGACTGACGGTGTGCCTATCACCGGCCTGAATCTTACCGATGTGACGGGGACCGTTACTGCCAAGGCGACGAACGTCTATATTCTTTGTGCGGCGGGTGCTTGCTCGGACTGGACTTGGACTGGCGTCAATGTGTCTGGCGGGAAGGCGTCACCGAATTGCTCCAACGTACCGAGCCCTGCGTCTTGCTAGGTGCATCGGGTGGGTATACGGACCAGAACTTGGTAGGCGAGAGAACATGGGTACAAGGCCGTCTATGGACACTTGGAAGTGCAAGGGAAGCAAAAGACTGAAGCAGAAATTTGGAAACGGTTCTAATTCTCCCATGGCGTGAGGTTTTTAGTTTCATGTAGTGCGTCTTATTCAGACTTTTGCTTGCTGGCAAGCATAAGGCACCACCGGCCATCAACTCCGGAACAATTGAAGCTTTTTTTTATTGATCATAAACATCGTCGTTAATCCCAGCCCCGGCCAGCACTCCGCTCAGCACTCAAACAATGCTATCCGTCTCGTAGTACGGATTGTTCGGATCGAAGGGGAACTTCCTGATCACAACATCGCCTGTGTACTTGTACAAGTTGGGCTCGGTGCTGCCCAGATTGATCGAGCACGTCGGCTGGGTCTGGCCGAAGGTATCGACGTAAGTGGTGTTGCCGCCATCGTAGTCGATGCGCACCATGTTGACCGTCTCGCGACTGGGATCGCCGGCGAGGTAGTTCAGGGGCACGATCTGCAGGCCGGAGTGTGCGGTTGTGAAAACAGTGTTAGGGAGATCGCCTTAGGGAGAGGGCGTGTTGTCAGTATTCTGTTTTGTCGTTGCTTCGAAGGTTTCTATGTGAAAGGAAAGGTGTGGGGGGGCTGTGAGTCTTACCAGTGTGTGGGACGTGGTGCATTCCCAGATTGAACCAGATGACAAGATCCTCCTGGACGAGGTCCTCGCTGTCGAAGAACGCGTTGAAGTCGATCATTGGGTCGTAGACGTCCTGCGTGTTCCAGGGGTGCGCAGACCGCGGCTCCGTGTCCTTCTGCTTTGTGACGAAGAAATCATGGTTCGCCCAGTTGGCGGCGTTCACGAGGTTGGTGCTGTTCTCGATGGTGAGATGTACGGTGCCGGTCGACGGCATGATGCGGTAGCCGCGAGGGCTGCCGTACTGGTTTGTCGCATTGAGATTGACAATTGTGTACATCGTGGCACCGTTGTCTCCCCAGGATAGCTTTCCTTGGTCCTCATTTTCAATGGTACTGCGGGCAAGCTTCATGGTGTTGCGAGGCTTTCCCTTCGACCAAGGGTAGACCTCGGTGGTAGGTACTAGGGTAGTAGTGGTCAGCGTGTTCTCGGTGCCGAGAACGTCCATGTCCAGCTTGAAGTTTAGAACGTGGTCATGCATCGAGCCGGAGAGTGCATCGTGGATCTGGAAGCCGTAGTCTCCATTGTGCGCCCAGTAAGCCGACTGGATGTACCCAGAGGCCCGGACCTCGACATGGATACTGCCGTCCATGTGGAAGCTGTACGAGAACATGTAGTCGTAGTTGCCGATCGTGCAAATGTTGCGAACCGTGAAGAGCACGTTCTTAGTAACGCTAACGTACGAGCCAGTACTGTGACGCTGGATCGGGTAGTCGGCGGTGGTCTCAAACAGACAGATGCTGTCAACATGTGTGTGCGTAGTCTCGGACGTGTAGTAGGTGCTGTTCAGGTACGTGGCATAAGCCGGGCAGTCGTATCCGGGAACGAGCTGGAAGCTATAGGGCCCAAAGCCGTAGTAGCTATCCAGGTAGGCAGTGCCAGATTGGATGGGGTCATTTCCAGCGTAGTGAGCTAGAGCCTCCTGCAGACCAAGCTCATAGATGATGCGCTCGCCCTTGTACTTGATGTCGAAGATGCGCATGCCCGTGTCACGTGTGAAGGCAATGTAGAATTCGAAGTCCATCCACTTCACGTATCTCTCGGTTTCGTCCACAAAATAGCGCGAGCCCATGGGGGCTACAGTGACAGGAGGGGCGACATTGTCAAGCTCGGGAACATCCCCCCTCTGGTCTGTAGAGGCCCACGGACCTCCGACGTTGGGCTTCAGTCTTTCAAATCCAGGCGAGAAGAATGCAGCGCGGAACTCTTCAGTGGTGGCGTAGTAGACGTTGTTGTAGAGCCAACCTTCGAATGTCCAAAGACTTGGGTCCCTTCCGGTAAGATTTCCAGAGAAGTAAAGACCAAGAGGCAACAAAGTCTCTTCGTCGAAGTTGTCTGACGCGTAGCCCCAGAATTGGTACCAATGAACAATTCCATCATCTTGCCATAGCGGGTCCTGCTCCCAAACATCGGCGACATCGTCGTCTTTACCCAGTACAGTGCCGTTCCAAAGGGCCATGGTAATGTCGGTGATAGAAGCCGTGATGTTCAGAACCCAGTTGTCGTGAATGTAATCAGAGTCGGCATCCAGGTTCCGGATACGGCCCGCCGTCTTTCTCGTAAACGGATAGGTCAATGGCTCGTAATGTGTGGTTCCATTCTTGATAGGTAGAGGTCCCACGAGGAGGTCCTCATAGTAAGGTTCCTCGGTTGCGCGATTGTCCAAGACGACGTGGGCGTAACGTCCAGGTGCAGCGCCTCCATTGTCCATAAATTGAAGGGCATCGGTCTTGTTCGGAAGATTCAGCTCCACCAACACCTGCAAGAGACATGTCAGAAGGGGCTAAAATTGACTTGTAATGGAAGTTCCCAGCCTACGATCGAGTTGTCCCATTCTCCAGCTTTATCAGCAGTGGTCAGGTTCAGGGAAGGTTGACCGAAAAGCCAAGCTGTGACGGCCGCGGCTTCAGAGTCTGAGAGACCACCCCAGATATTTGATTTCGGGGCGGAGATGGACTGCGCAACTGGTGCTGCACATGAAGAGCCAGTGGTCTGGCGCTTCATGCGGTGGTAAGAGCCTCCTCGGTGATTATGGGCCTTCCTCATGAATGCCGAACTGGACTTCGGCATTGGCCTGGAAGAGACGAGGTCGACATGGCTGCCAAGAAGAGAAAGAAGCGCCAGGCCCGAGGCCAGCCCTGAGAAGGTCGCCTTCATGGTTGCTTTGCGGGGAATGGACACGGGATGGAAGGGATACCTTTTTATATGCCGTCCATTGAAATGGTCAAGCGGCGAAAACGTTACGTTTCACCCATCGGTCAGCACTTCACATATCGGTCACAGACGGGAGGAGAAGCAGCAAACAATGCTCGGTTGAAGCCCACTCTTGTAGAGATAACGGCGGGGACAGGGCTGTTGGGGCCGCACTTCTCCGGACGAAACCCCAGCACAAGGCGCGATAGTCGGGGTGCGCAATGGATGGGCGCAAGGAACAGGCGGTGGGCTGCGAGGTCTAGCCCAGGATAGGGCGCGATATCCGACATTGTGGAGAGCGGGCGGTCAAATGGCCGGGGCGTGCCGTTATCTCTGGCCTGGGTTCTCCGAGATGGCCGCGATGTCGCACAGGTGCCGTGCCCGCGCATTGAGTCAGTCGGGCGCCGAACAGCTGCAAGGTGGAGAACCGCGCGCAAAGCAGCACCAGCTAGGAAGGCCCACGCGGTCGCGCCCTTTGTGAAGAGATGGTCGTGTTGCTTTCTCAACGTCCGTGGCCCAGCTCTCCAATCTCGCTGGGCAAGATCACAGCGGCTTGTGTTTTTGGCCGCATTGCGCAGTGCCAACGTAAACAGGTCCGGTCCCCTCTTGACTCGGCAGCGATCGATCCTCGTGCCCGCTGCTCGACGACAGAGTCATGGTGGCTGCCCTGGTCCTGGGCAAGCTGGCTGGGGGATTTCCAAGGAGAGCGCGTGTAACGCCGCTCGTCCGCAGGTCAACAGCAGGCCGGCGGCCCCTGTTGACGGCTCTGCTGATGCCCCTGGAGAGTGCGGCTGCATGCTGATGACAGGTGAGGTGGAGGCTGATGAAAGGAGAGAGTTTCGTCCTGGTGTGATGGTTGCCCCGCCTTCTCCTTGCAGTGCCGGGAAAGAGCAAGCTTCGCTAAGAATAACGACGGAGGCAAGAGATTCCGTAACCCTGTTGCGCAAACCCAAAATCAAGATGCTTTTTCGGAAATATCCACGCGGTGGAGATGGCGGAGAAGGCCATCGCCGCTGTGTACGAGCGGTGCAGAGGTACGCCAAATCAAACTTCCCAAATCCCCGGATTCATTTCAGTGATCGGCGAGAAAAGGTTGATAGTCGTGCACTGTGTTGCCTCAACCGAATGTTTCACGACCCGTAATTGGCCCCTCCTCGCTTGCTGCAGCCCGCCTCCGCACTGGCTATTATTAGTACGCACGGCAGAGAAATAACTAGATAGATGCTTCGGCAATTACTAGACTGTCGTATTGATGCCGGAGGGTTGAGAGGCCGACGAACCGCCTGATCTGAGCGGGATCGTGACGCCAAAAGCCATCTGTCACCTGAAACTGGCGTGACTTGTTCCACCACTCTTCTCGAAGTTGACGGCCAGCAATGTGATGGTTGCTTGGAACTACTCCTGCCTCCCGGCCTCTTCTTCCGACCTTGGCCGCAGCCCATACAGTGACGGTCCCTTGCCCTCGAATGTGTCGTCTGCCATGACGCAGCCGTCATTGCTCTTCCGATTCTTCTTTCGGCAAACAAGGCACCCTGAGTCTTTCGTCTACATTTCTCCACAACACGCCTGATATGCTTTTTCTCGATCATGGTAAGTTGATTTGCTTCATGAAGCGAGCTGCGGTCCGGACATTGGCACCCAACCACGCCGGAATCGAGATCTTTCTTTAGATCGAAACTAAACTTCCCACCCATGCTTCCGATTCATGGAAAGGGACAGTCCAACGGAGCCTGCTCATTATAATTACATCTTTCATCTGTCTTTCTCGTGAACGCAAAGACCCAAGTACTCTATTCTGAGATACTCCACACAGGACAGGCAGAATTTACATCCAGACGGGCAATCGTCAACGCGCAGGTGCATTGTTCCGTCCACAGTGCTGATTTCTGTTAGGATGAGTATATCCACCCCGGTGTCGTGCCTTTTGGAGGACAATTGATTTTTGCAGACGTGAGGCTACAGCTGGTCGGCCCAGCTGCGATGAGCGGGGTCGAGAGTAGGGTGTCAACCAAAGGCACGCGGTAGCAAACATGATAGAGGACTAGTAGCTTGAGAGAAGCTTTGGCGACACTATGAAGTAAGCCGTCGTCATTTGAGCGCGTACTGGCTGTTTGCCAGGGGTTAAAAATTGTGGCAGACCTTTGAACTTGTAACGATTCAGTAAAAAGCGGAGAAAGATGGTTGGAAATGTCTAGAAGCACTGATTGTCCCCCCAGATTAACCCCGATACAAGCCCGATGGCGGCAGGTTGTTCTAGACTGGAAGCTTGTCTGCGGCAGTGGTGTGGAGCTTTGAGTCACATTATGTCGCTTCCCCAGTATATTAAGAAATCTGGTTATGGACGAGAAATTTCGAAGTGATGCTGTGCATTGCTTCTTCTTTTGCCCATTGTCAAAATCACCATGTGTGTTTCATATATGGAACAACGCCTCGAGTCACGAAAGTATGTAATACATCCTTCTATTTTCAGCTTTTTCCGCCCAACATCTTCTCTCCATCCTCTCGATTAGCATCCCTTTCTCTGCCATTAGAAGTGATCATTAGCTCAATTTGTTATCGTTGCCAGTTGATTAATTCTAATGATTTGAGAACAATGATGAATTGCCTTGATTATCCTATAGTGCTACGTCGACCCAATATATGCTAAAGAAGATGGGATCTCCGTCTAAGTCCTTTGAATGAAGGAATTCGTAGATAAGCAGGGATTGTGCGTCATGGTGTTGATCTTTCTTGGCACCTGTCTGGGTGCCTGAGGTGATAGTTGTTATGGACTGTGCCGCACTTCGCGGTATGTGCAAGAAATTGAATTCACGCTATGTAATCCTCGCTAAAATTCCACCCGAGAAGGGAACATGTGGTTCCGGACCTTGTATGCAGTCAACATGATATACTTCCAGTGAGGCTCAAGGCAGCCTTTTGGAAATTCCATATCCGCCGGGCCCCTCGCAGCTATCTTGCCCATTGCGGGGTGCACCTAAACCAATAGTAGATGTACCCAAAAGCAACTCTGCATCACCTTAACTGGTAGAGACCGTAGAAATATGGCTCCATAATTTCTCAGTCCCTCATGGCCACTCTGGACAGAACCTTTCAGTCAAAAGAATGCTTGGATGATCCAGATGCTTCTCAGAGGTAATGAATGCGTCAGTGGTTCTTCTGGAGCGTGCTTCGGAATGACGGCTGCGAGGAGACCTTCAACGAGCTCGGACGATGGGTTCCCTTCCCAGAAGCTTCATCAGAAGCTAGACTGTTGAAGTTTTAGGGGGCGGGGAGGGATGAGAGAGGAAGTCTCGGAGGCAGTGGTGGTGGAAAGGGGGAGGTAGAGGTGGCGGAGGATGAGTATGCGCGGGGTTAGAATGAGCTGAGATGGAACGTTCTGTTCGAGATGCGGGTGGGTGTGGAAAAGCTTAGTCTGATGTCCTGACATAGAACTTCTGTGTATTGATGGGGGATGGAGGACAGGGGAAGATGCTCTGGCTATCTTTTGCGCCGGTGGAAGTGTAGATGAGGAGAAGTAGAGACATGATTAAAAACCTGATTGATAATAGTCTTTTGCGTTGGTACCAGCGTCTTTTCCAGTGTTTACCATTGCACTTTTTGAACAAGTTGATTCCAGAAATGTGAACAGGAGACGCGTCGAAATTGCCATTCCTCGACTTCGACGGACTCTTATATCAGACACTTATAGTCCACCAGGGAGAGAGAAAAGAAAGGCAAGAATGAAAGACGACAAAAGGAATCAGATGTTACAAACAAAAACTGAAGAGATCAACCAGATCAAAAACATTGACATCACGCATCACGCATTACAAATTACAACAATCAATCATCCCATCCACCCTTCAAAAGAGCCAAAAACTCCTTACCTACCAGCACCCCTCACAACCACCCCTCCTCCCCCCCGTCCCTCCCCCTCTCCATCCTATAAACCGGCCTCACCCCCGGCCCCGCCTTCGCCCCCGCCGCAACCCTCACATACCCCTCCACAACATCCGGATCCGTCTGCCCCAACACCCTGATACTCCTCTTAATCTCAGCATTCCTCCTCTCCCGCCGAAAATTCCTATGCGCCTCAACCGCGCGCCTCACCAACGAAAGCTGCTGCTGCTGCTGCTCCGCTCCTCCACCCCTCCCAGCTTCCAAGCCCCCCACCACAACCTCAGGAAACACCCCACCGGCCCTCGCACCAGAAGAAACACCACCACCGGTCGGCGACGCCGGCGCCGACGACGACGACGACGGCGAGAGCGAGCCGGCGGGCGAGAGAGCCGCGGCTGCCAGGCTGCGGACGGTGGGAACGAGGCGGTCGCTTGGTTTCCGGCTCTCTGGGGTCGATGTTGCAGCCGAGGTGCCGGATGCGGAGGACGACCAGGCGGTTGGGGTGGGGGAGAGGGATAGGGATAGCGCGCTGCTGTTGCTGGTGCTGCTGCCGATGACGATGGCGCTGGTTTTTTCGTGGACGAAGGGGAGGCGAGGCGTGGAGCGTGGGGCGGGCTGCTGCTGGTGCTGCTGGTGCCGCTGCTGCTCGGTGGAGCGTGGGATGGGTTTTGAGGGTTTGGCGATGCTGAGGGCGTGTTGGATGGTGTCGGTGAGGGCGGCTCGGGTGGTGCTTTTTTGACGGTTGTGGGGGTGGCTTCTTGGTGCCGGTTGGCGATTTGCGGCGTGGGTTAGTGCGGGGGTGGTGGATGGGGGGTCGGTGGGCATGTGGCGCGGATAGGTGGGGCGTTGGCTGGACATTGCTGAGGATATGCTGATTTCAGGGGAAGGGTGTCCTTCCGGGGTGCTTTGTGAGGCCAAATTTGGGGCGGAAGCGGAATGGAGTCCTGTGTGGGTCAGGCTGCGTTGGAATGACGAGGGAGTGTTGGACTTTGAAGAGATTGAATTTACATCGAGATACGCAGCGGAGACAGGAGAGCGTGAGCCGTTGTCGGAACCTGTGGTGCGAGGCTCAAGGTGGGAGGTTGAGGCTGATGGACGGTGCGAGGTTGAGGTTATGTACGGCTGGGATGTACTGGCAATAGTTGGGAATATGGATGCGTTTGTAGATATAGGGGCTGGGCGTCTATGTTCCGTTGATGGACGAGGAGTTGCTTGCGTAGATAATGATGAAGTAAGGGTGAGTTTGAGTGGAGGAGTATGTTCCCTTGGCTGATCCTTCCCCTTTCTACCCTTCTTCTTTTTCTTCACTGTTTTCAGGATTGGTTTTGCTCGCGTCATTGCATAGACACCCGAGTACGGCCTCGATGCAACGGGAAACGCACGGCTACGAGGTCGTGCTTTCGGGGTAGATCTGGACTCCCTCGCTGAAATTCCGGGCGACGCATGCTCCACAAAAATTCCATGGCCTGCAGGTGGAGAGATGGGAATCTCGCCGCTCCGGGAGCTTCCGATGCTGGACTTTCGCGAATGCTGCAACGGCAGAATCATGTTGAGAGTGCCGGCTGCCAACGCGGGAAGTTTCTCGCGGATACTGGACTTTCGCCGATGCGTCTGTAGTGATGGCGACTCGTAGTGGTCCTCCGGATACGGGCTACTACGGTCGCGAGCTTGGTAACGGTCTTCGAAATCCTTCCTCGGTGACAGCGGTGAGGGGACCAATTCCACATCTATTCTGGAATACTTGTCGTATGTCAAGACGCTCAGTCGCTTGTCGTCGCCGAACATTTCTTCTGCGGGTGAAACAAGTTCTCGGTACTGTTCGACAAGGGCAGTATGGTAATCTTGAGAGAGTCTGTCTTTGCGGATGCGCCTGGTCTCTTCTAGGCCTTCGCATACGTCGTCTGCCCCCGGTGCGGCACTTCGAGGTATCAAACCACGCGATGGCACGGACTGATTGGGCTGGATATATCGAGAGAAGTCCCTCGACTGGCGTACAGTCGGCGAACGATGTGTTGGTGGGGATACTGGTGTAGCCAGGCTAAAAGGCGAAACAGTCAGAGGAGCATCGGAGAGGGCCGTAGTGGGACTCTGAGTCTTTATCGTGCTTCTCGATGATGCCGGTGAAGGTGGCGTGGAGATTCTCCTGGGTACTACCACACTGTTCACAGGACCAGGTGCAGTGGGTATAGGCGGCAGCGGCGTCTGTGGCGGCTTGCTTGAAGCCGGAGTGGGTGGGAAATCAATGTGGCCGTCGTACTCGAAAGCGGGAGTCACGGCACCCGGACTTGGCAGAGGCGAAGCATCAGGTATAAGAGGATCAAAAGCGGTTGGTTCCAAATATTGGGGCGGAGATGATGCAGGCTTTGATAAGCCGGGGTTGCTGACGGTGTACGTAGCAGGTTGCAGGAAGAAATCATTCGGCGGCGCCAGAGTTCGCTCTTCTTCAACGTCCCAAGCAGTGGCCATTCTCCGCAGCGAACCGCCAGAGCGGCTCGTGCGTGGGTTGGAGGCCTGGGTTGAGGCACGCGGTGGCACGGGCGGTAAGGGCTTCTGCTGGGGCGCTTCGGAAGGAGGGATGGACCTCATGAAATCCCGGAAAGACGGAATGCTCTTCTCCATGCCGTCGAGCGGGTGTGCGTGTACAGGAACCATCGAAGGAGCGTGGTTCTTGGCGTGATGCACAGTGGGAGCGGCGTGCTACGGGAGGCGTAGCAGAATGACTTGTATGTTTCAAGAATGGCAGTGAAAACGCGGCAGAAGAGGTGGAGTCGATGGGGAGAGTCTTTTACAACAAAGGGCCTCGGAGGCCCACGTGCGGAATGGGCGAGCATTCTGGCCAGGGTTCTTGGCGGGCGGCGAACAAAGAAAAGACGAGATGGTGGTGGGGGAGGGCGCATGTTGAGCGCGGGTGTTCTGTCAATCTGGAGAAGATTAGATGAACAAAGGACGGCGGGAGTCTGTCCAGGGCGCGAGTGGCTCGGGGGTGAGATTAGCAGGCCCTTCCAATTAAAGTCTTCTGTCGAGAACCTTTACGCGTGACGCGCCCGGGCTTCCCTGAGCGGTATTTCAAATTGAGTTACAGAAAGCTCAGCATGCACCGTCCACCCACGGCGACAGCGGTCCGACCTGCATACGACACAGCAGGACTGAGGTCTGGACGCCGTGGCGACTGCGGGCTGGGTCCGGGCTGGCAGTGTGCGGGAGCGTGTCATTCAACGCCCGAGTAAGCTGTGTCGGCCGGCAGTCAAGGACGTACGGCAGAGGTCGGCGAAGCTGTCGGTCGGGAGACGGAGAGCGGCAGCGGGCGCGCACGTGACCGGGCAAACATCAGGCCGGCTCTCGGCCGCGTGCAGTTCTCTCGCGATGCGGCCCAAATTCCTCCCGCGCGCGAGGAACCGTCGACAGCAGCTCTTTCGTCCTTATTGACCCGACAACGTCAGCATGCGGCTGCTTGATGGTCCGACCAGACTGCAGCCTCCTCCAGGCTGCCGTCTTACTGATTCGGCGCGCGGTCCATGGGATCGCCCGACTGTAGCGCGATGCCGGACTGCGCAGAGCTGTGTCTTTTTATAAATCGTGCGAGAACGCGACCACACGGTGGGGCAGAAAGAGCCAGGACAGCAGGCGCCACAGCCCTTTGACGCCCATTGCCTTATTTATTCAATCGAGTCTTGTGCGCTTTCTCTTCGTCTCTGCGACCCGCTCCTTTCAGCTGCCGTCTCTTTCACGCCCACAGCTTCTTTTACGAAGAGATCCGGCGCCCTGCCGCGGCTCGCCGAGACACCCCCAAGATGTCCCTACCGCAGTCAGAAATTGTCTCTCTGAAGTCCGAGTCCCCGTCGAGGGACAACGCCCCGAAGACGGACCCAGCACCAGCCCCCCACGTCCCCAACGACCAGCAGTCCGCATTCAGTCCCGGCTGGCGCTTCTACGTCGCCTTCAGCTCTCTGTCCGTCATCACTCTAATGGCTGCGCTTGACGCAACCAGCATCTCCGTCGCCCTATCAGTGAGCTCCGCCCCCACACACGCACATCCCACACGGGAAAAACTAAGCGGCCGTACAGATCATGGCCAAGCTCCTGCACGGCTCCGCCATCCAAGCCTTCTGGGCCGGCACATCCTTCCTGCTCACCTCGACCGTCTTCCAGCCCGTGCTGGGATCCTTCAGTGATGTCTTCGGCCGCAAGCCCATGCTGTTCCTGTCGCTGGCCCTCTTCGGCGCCGGCGCCATCATCGCTGCTGTCGCCGACAACTTCACCGTCGTTTTGGTCGGACGCAGCATCCAGGGCATCGGCGGGGGCGGCATCATCGTGCTGACCGAGATTGTCGTCACCGACTTGGTTCCGCTGCGCGAGCGCGGCAAATGGTTCAGCTTCATCAGCTCCATGTGGGCGCTGGGAACAGTCTTCGGCCCCCTGCTCGGTAAATCCTCCACCATCAAACTTCAATCCTCCGCCATCAAAACTTACTAATCACCCTCCCCTCTCAACAGGCGGCGGCTTCGCCGAAAACGTGACCTGGCGCTGGATCTTCTGGATCAACCTCCCCTTCATCGGCATCGGCGCCCCCCTGGTCATCATCTTCCTCAAGCTCCACTACCGCACCAGCTCCCTCCTCCAAAAGTTCCTCCGCATCGACTGGCCCGGCGTCATCGTCTTCATCGCCGCAACAACCGGCTTCCTCATCCCCATCACCTGGGGCGGCGTCATGTACCCCTGGTCCTCCTGGCGCACGCTCGTGCCGCTCATCCTCTGCGGCCTCGCACTCCTCCTCTTCATCCTCTACGAAGACCGCTGGGCCCGCAACCCGCTCATCCGCACCCGCGTCTTCAAGACGCGCACCGCCGCCGCCACCTTCGCGCAGACCGCCCTGCACGGCCTAGTCCTGTGGTCAGAGCTCTACTACGCGCCGCTCTACTACGAAGCCGTCAAAGAGTACTCGCCCATCCTCGCCGGCGTCGCCCTCTTCCCGCAGACCTTCACCGTCGCCCCGGCCGCCATGGTCGTCGGCTTCGTCATCGCCCACACCGGCCGCTACCGCTGGGCCCTCTGGAGCGGCTGGTTCCTGACCACCTTCGGCCTGGGCCTGCTCATCTACCTCGACGTCGACACCACCGTCCCCGCCTGGGTCTTCCTCAACCTCGTCCCCGGCCTGGGCACCGGCATCCTCTTCCCGAGCATGGCCATGGCCGTGCAGGCCGCCGCCGCAGCCGAGGACCAGGCCGCCGCCGTGACCATGTTCGCCTTCATGCGCGCGCTGGGCCAGACGCTGGGGGTCGCCATCGGGGGCGTCATCTTTCAGAACCAGGTCAAGAGCCGGCTGATGGATTTTCCGGGGCTGGCGGACCGGGCGGCCGAGTATTCCAAGGATGCGAGCGGCTTGGTGGAGATCATCAAGGCCATGCCGAGCGGGAGTGAGCAGAAGGAGCAGTTGAAGGTGGCGTATGTGTTTGGGTTGCGGAGGGTGTGGATCGTCATGTGTGCGCTGGCTGGGTTGGCGTTCGTCATCAGCTTCTTTGTTGAGGGCTTGCCGCTTGATCAGGCGCTGAAGACTGAGCAGGGCTTCAAGCATGAGGAGAAGGTGGCTGATGAGGAGAAGGATGAGGAGCGGGCGTGAAGGCCTGTGGGCGATGTTGGCTGTCTGGATGATGTTACGACTGAACGATAGAGGCTGGGGAATTAGAGGTACTCGGCGCCTTACACTGTACTTTTTAGAATATCCGTACTTAATTAGTGCTCTACTTATTATAGATTAATATTTACTTTTTAAACACCACTAGCGGCCTGGCAGGCAATTTCTGGCACCTGGTAGCTCGAGTATGGAATCGCCTCTCGCATCTGATTTGATCGGGATCAGTCGACTTCCTGCACGTGCCTTGTCCTCCTCCATATCAAATTGGCGCGCGCAAACGAGAGGACAAAGCAGAATGCAGGACAGACTTTTCTCTCGACACATAATGTTAGCCATCCGTCTCCCGCGCTATCTACCCTATGCTCGTCAACAAAGTAGCGCCCATCGCAGCCTATTTCACCAAGAAAGCCAACTATCTCTAAGCATACCTAATATATGGCCTGGACTAAAATAGTAAAGCTTCGGAGACCGCGGGTGCCGGGAGTGCTGTGGTAGCGGTTTTACGCAATGGAGGCCACGGACTCCTCGTTCTTTCACTACCAAATAGGGCAACCACCAACATTTACGAACGCACATACTCTGTACAAAGAGCTCTAATCGTTAGCTCTGAAATCACCACTCTTCATCGCACGCTTACATCCGCTTTAACCCAACCATAACCGCATCCTCAGAGCCGAGAATTCTATCATTTTCAATGCTTCCGTACTGTATTTAGTCGCAACTATATCAGTCTTGGTATATTGATGCGCTTTTGTAGCAGGACCACAATCGCTGACGGAACTACCGCCTACAGACTGTCATCGGCTTACCCACAAACATAATTTACAACCTCTACTTTCACCCCCTCACGACATACACCCGGCCCACACCTTGCCGCAGCCACCTCCCTGGTCTACTGGTTCAAATGGATGATCAGTGACACTTATGACTCTTCGAGTCCGCCCACAAAGACCACATCCTGCAACTTTCTTCCCACGGCCCGAGGAACCGCACTGGCAAGAAGTAAGCCACACATCCCTCCAGCGCACCCGTAATGGAAAAGAATCGATGCTGATTGATCCAGTTGGTAGCTTGGCGTGTCACGAAATGCGCCTCATGCTGGCTAAAATCCTGTGGCACTTTGACCTCGAGCTGTGGCCGTAGAGCCGCGGCTGTGGGTGCGCGCGAAGCCTATTCGATGGTTTTTATTTTAACGCTGCGAGACCTGTGTTGAGTAAAATCTAGAACTTTTCAGGCGACGTGAAAGAAAATTGCGAGTACAAGCAACAACCCCGGCGAGCACAAGGCTTTTCACGCGGAAGAGGCCTTGCAGTAGTGCGCTGACAGAGAAAGCCAAATTCCGAATGCTTCAAAGATTGAGTTAAGAGATTGTGCGCCGATCGAAGAAGAGATCGATCTCCATGGTATATCCCTCACACAGATGCCCACCAAACGCCCGGCCCTTGTCTAAACGCAAGCTTCATCTCAACGAGTCTCCCAGAGATCCCCCGCTCCTGTATGCAAAGGACCTGTACTTCCGTCTCTTTCAAACAGTCCATCATCCACAAACGAAAAAAATTACACAGATCAGACATCTTCAGCTCCCCCCAAGAAAAAACCTGCATCCTTCTCTTAACCCCTCAACCCCACCTGCGCCTGAGCCTGCTGCTCCGCCTCCTCCGCCAACCGCAGCTTCACCGCATCATGCACCTGCGTCGCCGCCTCCATCTCCATATACCCCTCCTCGCCCACACTCTCCCTTCCACTACGCTCACGACTCGAAAACTTACCCTCCAACCCCAGCTTCTTCTCCGTAACCAACAGACGCAAGACAATCGCGAAATGCACGACAACAAAGATAACGAGCATGCCAACGAGGATACCGAAGCAATAGCCAGCGACGGAGCCAGAGCCATTGGTGCCGATGTCGAGGAAGTCGTAGACGTAGAAGTGCTGCGTAGCGTAGGTGACGTAGGCGAGGGCGAGGTAGAGGCCGAGGAGGATGGCGAGCGGGAGCGTGTGCCACCATGGCGGGGGCGCGGTGCGCGGGAGCAGGATTTCGAGGAGGGCGAAGAGCGAGTTCATGGCGTGGACGGAGATGTTGTAGTAGGAGGAGAAGGGGGTGGCGAAGGAGCCGGTTGCGAGGATGGCCCAGTAGACGACTGTTTTGGAGGGAGGGTGAGGTTAGGGTCACGTGGGCTTTTTGGTGGGTGGTAAGGTTGTCGTGGGCTATGCGAAGGCGCCAAGAGTTTCTTGGGGGAAAGCTTGCGCGATGTAAGGGGAGGAGAGGAACGGGAAAAGAAAGGGGGGATGATGTTCGGGGACTCACTGGTAACGATGAAGGGGAAGTTAGTGACGGTGCTGTAATATATGCTGTGCAACGTCTGCAGCGCGGGAGGCCATCTCGCCAGCATGGGGCGGCCAGTCAACCAGTAGGTGCCGGTGTGGAGGGCGGAGAAGGCGAAGTAGAAAGACAGTCCCCAGTAGGTCAGGTTAGTGAAGAAGGAGAAGGACTGGCCGACACCGCCCAGGTGCTGGGTGCCGCGCCAGCCCAGGTTGAAGAAAATGGCGAAGAAGCCGTAGAAGGACAGCAGAGCGCGATAAGCGAAGAGCGCAGCGGGCGGCAGGAGCCACGAAGTCGCAAAGCGGTGCGACGGGTCGAAGGGCGTGTCGCCGCCGAAGCCGGCGAGCTTGAGGACGGCCATCGGGGGTTGAGGAGGAGTGGAGGCGGAGGAGGAGGAGCAGGAGGACGGCGTCTAGATGTGGTTCAAGCAGGCGGAAGTGATATGCGGATCACGCTGCTTCTCGAACTTCGATGTCTTGGCCGTTTCGCACTCGGACCCCAGCTCTTGTTATAGTCACAGCCCCTGCGGGCGCCCTGGACTGCGTGGTGCTCTGGGGTTGAGGGGCGGCAAGGGGCATCAGGCGCGGAGAGGGAGAGGCTGGACGACGCGGCCCTCGGGCATATAAGCTGACGCAGATTGACTGGCTCA
The DNA here is from genome assembly GCA_037356115.1 of Neofusicoccum sp. Z2. Taxonomy (NCBI): domain Eukaryota; kingdom Fungi; phylum Ascomycota; class Dothideomycetes; order Botryosphaeriales; family Botryosphaeriaceae; genus Neofusicoccum; species Neofusicoccum sp. Z2. Next base: position 332,411 of record JBAWJY010000015.1, read on the forward strand.
TGGTCGCAAGCGGCATGGGTAAGCGGGCAAATTGATGGGCGGCCGGGGCTGCCTGATGGGGCTGAGGCACCGCGGGCTTCGCTGCAAAAAAGTGAAACGAGCGCACAGGACGTGCTTCTCTTCTGCGCGCGGCCCCGTGCGCTAGCCCGGACGAGACGCGATGCGCCGTTGACAATGGCTGCCGGCGGCAGTGCAATAATAATGCGGCGTGCGCTGCCGGCCAAACGAAGCAGCAGCGAGCGACGGGCGCGTGGCTAGCGGCGGCCGCAAGTCAGGCGCGGCCCGGGCGCCGCTAAGCGCCCCTCGCCCTGTGGCCCTCAACACCGCCAGACCAGCGCCACCGCCCGCCCTCAGCTCCACCCGGCTATCGTCAAAAAGGCAAAAAGCAAGCGCTAGCACATCGTATACGACGGCCGGGACTTGAACCCAGGACCTTCAGTGTGTTAGACTGACGTGATAACCAACTACACCACCATCGCCGGCTGGCTTGCTGCCTGCTTGGATATTCATTTTCGTTGTTATCATTATATAGAACAATTTCTGTGTCGGAATATGCATGCAGTGGCACCTACGACCATCTGTCGGGAAGCCAGATGCAACTCACCATCACCACCACACGCACTTGTGAGAAGGAAACTGGGTCTGACGAAGACGTATACCAAGACGCAGTGACTGTTTTGTGCTTGAGCCAGCACATGCAACGAAGTGGAAGGGTGGAAATGCCGGTGCAGATGCCGAAGGGTAGCAACAAGCGACCGAGTAATGCAGGACTCAGGTCAACGACTTTCACACCCCTTCATCAACAACACCTCCGTCTTCAGCAAATCGAGCAGAAACACACTGCTGCTCTACCCAACCGCCACACGCAAACAAGCGTCTACAGACAGCAACGCCAGCCTTCCCTGCTCCCATGCAATCGCCCACCCCACGCATCCATACCCGCACGGGCGGACCACCGCAGAATACGAATCCCTGAAACAACACGCCCTTCGCGAAGGAGAAAAAAACTTCTCGAAGCGCAGCAAAACATCCGCCCTCTTCGCTAAACAGCACCAATCACGAACTAACCCGACCTTCAGCCTGGGTACTGGAAAAGCCGACCCGCCGTAACAAGGAGAGACGCGGCGCACACGAGCGACATCCGAAAACGCCTCATCCGTGCAAATGCATCACGCAGCTCTTCGCCGCCGAAGCTTGTCCCTCGCTCCCTAGCCAATGAACAGAAACAAGCTCCCGGATCAGCGGGGCGCCGCGTCCGACCCTTGGCTTCTTGTGGAATGTGCCAGGAACAGGGCCAGCCGCACCTGTTCCTATCTCTCTCTCTCTCGAGACCCGGCCGCGTGGAAAATGAACTGCAGTACAGAATTTTTCCTAGCCGAGGAACTCCGATCGTCGGGACCGGAGAAGTGCGCCGGTGGCTTTCCGTTGGGAGATCGAGTACGAGCGGCTACGAAGAGCAGACAGACGATCGGATGATCTGGCTTGGGTAAGTAAACGAACGGTTAGACAAGCTCGAGACAAAGCACTCAGCTGCTGTGCCGCAGAAGTTTCGGAAGCTTGTCGACATTGCGCAATAATGAAAACGTGGCTCGATACTGATCGTCGCCCCTGGCGATAAACGTGGGCCAATAATTGTCATCCATGCGGCTTTGCCGCTGCGTCGCATAAACAAGCTGCCCTTGTTTCTGGCTGGGAAAATGAAAGACGCCGCTGTCCCGCATTCCTTGATCAGGCTTCTCTGGCAGCAACGGCCTCTCCCCATGCCGACAGGTCGGGAGAATTGGAGAGAAGTCTGGGAGGCATGTCAATTTTCAAGAGCTGCACACAGCATTCTCCGACTGGGTCAGTCTCGCCTCTGCCTGTGTCCCATTTACATTCATCAGTCCGATTGAAGCCTGATCCACACTCCCCCAGAAGTTCGATCAGACTACCCAACCAGCTCAACGAAACGCTAGGCATAGAGTTGATGCATTTGTACCCGTGAGCCTGGGAACGAGGAAATTGGACTGCGCCGCTAGTATGTACGAGCGCTTGTTTTTGCAAAAGCCAAATACTTCGGGGGTCTCGAAGTCTTGATCGAAATTGGCAGCAGGTGGTTCAAAGCCTTCGTTCAGCACGCGTATGAGAAGATTATTATTAAACCCTATCAATTGCTGTCTATCGTACATTCAGAGTCCTGAAATGAAAGTATCCGAGCATTCTCTATCCATTCTGTGTTCCGTCTCAGGAAAGGGTGTGGTTCGTCTGACCACCCACCGTCTCCAAAGCCGCAAAGTCCGTAACGTCCGCAGAGTCGGGGACAGAACGCAAAGAAGGAGCGAGCAAGGTCGATGTCGAAAAGAGCTGCTGTGAATGTAAAATACGATCCGCGCAGCAGACCGAATTGGGTTGCGAATGTGGAAGAGAAGAAAACCAGAAGCGCTCATACGCATGCGATGGTGCAAGGAGAGCCAGGTGAGGACGATGGACTTTGAAAAGATGCATGAGCCAGCGTTTCACTCATCATAGAGTGCGCCCGAGTATCGGGGAGTGTCGATCGTATCCCTGCGTTCATACTGGAATCCGAACCGTTGACACTTCCTCCTCACCCGCTCGTGCCAGGACTCATTGCGCGCGATTTCGTTGCTGGTCATGTGTTCGCGGTATACACAAAAGATGGGTAACTCCACTGCAATGACGGTGACTTTGAGATTCGGGATGGCAGTACGAAGGCGGCTGAAGAGGAATTCTTCGAGGTTGAGACGCTTTGCGTACACTAGCTTCTTGTTGTTCGGCATAGCGGGGGCCCTTTTGTTGTGATCAAGACCCCAATGCCTCACGTGCCCCGGAGAGACGACGAGAGTGAGGTGCTTAAGCTTGCCGGCCTTGATCAAAGTGTTGATACAGGCCTCAAACGAACCCCTAATCCTGTCCTTGTGAGGCGTGGAAGGAGTCAGCCCAAAGCTCTTGGCGGATTTGAAGATCCAAGTTGATCGGAGCCTGTCTAAATTAAGTCCGTGGAATAAGATCGGTAGAGTGAGTTCCAACTTCCGGATATTCTTTATGTTTTTGAAGCCAATGGTGTGGAAAAAGCACTCGAGCCCAACAATCCCATGAATGTCGTGGAAGGCGAACGTGTTCTCTCGGTAGAGGACCATCGTTGCCTCATCATGAACGACTCGCGAAACGGTCAGTAGGCCGGCAGCAGAACAGCGCGTGGCTTTGCACCCGCCGAAAGAGCTGATGCAGTCGCTCTTGGCGCTCTTAATCTGCTTCTTCATCCCCCATGAACGGTTGAAAGACTTGCTGTGGTTCCTCTTCCAAATTTTACCCTTTAGCAAGTCCCACTGATTCCGGGGCTTCTCGAGGAGGTAAGGGAAGAAGTGGACCGGCTTGTCGCTGGTAAGCGCATGGCCGAAAATTTCGAGCCTGATCTCCTGAGGGAGCTTCATCAACGGCGAACACCTGAAGTTCTTCGCATATGTCAGTTCATGTAAGAGGATCGTTCTCAAGACGATTACTTACTCGTATTTCTACACTCCTGTCCACCCTCTTCTTCCACTCCCCGAAACTGATAGGTTGGAGTTCGAATGGTATCTTGCGGCCGCCACCGGTGATCATCCGCCGAACTCCACCTAAGTTCTCAGACCAGTCCAGCTCTTCATTGGTCTCATCGTCACTTGCTGCGGACGCACTGTCTTCACAAAGATCCTGCTCCTCAGCATCTGTATCAATGGTATCCTCTGGGTTGGTCATCATGGCATTCGTGGCTTCCGAGAGATCTCCTCCAAACAGACTTCTTCTCATCAGGCGTTTTCTGAACGGCTTCCTGTCCTTCCGTGGGACTCCATCATTCATGCCGGTCTCAGACTGTGCCAAGAATCCATTCTGGTCTTCTCCGATGGCTGATGATTGGGAGTTGCTGGTGTTCTGTCCTTCCACGGAAGGTGCTTCACTGTGAGCGTGGCTAAGAGACGAAGCAACTCTATCCACAAAGCTAGCATCACCGCCATTGCCAGTGCGATCAAGCTGCTGTGTTTCACCATGCTCATGAGCGCCATTTTCACTGGGTGCGCTGCCCTGGGGCATACTTCCACCAGCTGAACGATCCTGTTCCGGAGGTTCGTGGTCCTCAGAAGGGTGGCCGTGAGTAGCGCCGCCGCCGGGGGGAGGACCTCCAGCATCCGATTCGTCATCGCTTCCAGGGCCATCATCATCTCTCTTATCCTCCAGGTCCTCCTCATCGTCCTCGGAATCACTGTCCTCATCTGACTCATCCGCACCGTGGTTCTTTTCTGAGTCAATTAATCCTGATTCTCCATCCGCTTGAGTGAGACGATCCTGCACATCCGGAGGAAGGAACGAGAGCGCGGTTTCGGCCATCGCCTTAAGTTCAAGGCGGTCCATGCCTGCGATATACTCCTCCTCGCTGTCGGGCTCTCCATCCTGCTCATCCTCATTGACCCAGCGGTCGAAGTCCTGCCTCACATAGGGCGGCGCGACGCCGTCGGCGAGCAGCGCCGGCCACCAGGAATCGGGCTCGGCTTTGTAAAGCACGAGCTCCAGCTGGCGGTCCGTGTGGTTTATCTTCGTTTCGGTCGGGTAGATGTCCTCATGAAGCGCGAGCTCTAGGTGGAAGTTGGTGCCATGCAGGCGTGACTGCGCGTCGAGGATGAGCTTCTTGTCCTGAATGTCGAGCTTGAGATTCGCCTTTGGCACGTCCGGGATCGCCACTGTGAGGAAAATGTGATTGTCTTCGGGGACGTGGGACGACCGTTGCGCCCAACGGACGCTGGGGGCGACCGGTGGAGTCATAGCCGCGTCGCTGGCGCCACGCTGTGCACCTGGCGTGACGTCAATAAGTAAAGATTAGGATGGATGAGGCGGTGGTAGCACGGCGGCTGAGGGAGGAGTGAGGCGGACACACGACACTTGTTCGTAGCGAACGTACCGTAGTTCGCGAAGCCGGACAGAGACTGTCAGGACCAAGTTTGGTGAGGTGTAGATGGCTGGGTGGTGGTGGAAGTAGGCCGAAGGTAAGTGGCGGCACGCGTGCGCCTCAAGGTGCGCCTCAGGGTCTTTCGCGGCGCGCTGCTTCCTTCGCGGTGCAAACACTACACATCAAGGCACCACGGCAGTTTTCCACCGTGCAGGACGACAAAGAAAAGAATGTTCATAAAGCAAGAGAGTGCACCCGCCTCCTTACCGCTTGCTATCACACGGCGCATCACGCTCGCGTCTAATGCTTCTCTGGTCTCAGTGCCTCCTTACAATGCTAGATAACCAACACTCATTCACTTCATTTGCCATCAGAGTCCTTCAACACACCTTCCACCACCTTCGCCGCGCCGAGCACCTTCTCTTCCTCAAGCTTCCTGCCCACAACCTGCACGCCAATCGGCATTCCATCCATTGCTTCTGGGTCGTAGAGGTTCCAGTTCCACCTATCGATCTCGTTCCTCGGCTCATAGCTCGGATCAGGCTTGGCATCCACGCTCTTGTCTACAGCCCCGCCGGGAAGGACCACTGCAGTGTAATCCAGAAAGTTCCAGACCTTCGTGTACCCCACCCAGCGGCAACTGCGGTGGGGCACGGCCGGGTGCGGCATTACGGGGGTGAGCAAGACGTCTACCTTACGGCCCGAGGGCGAGAGCGCAGCATTCCACTTGTCCAGGTATCGCTTCTGCTGCGCCAGCTTCTGCTTGTTCAGCTGCCAGTACGAAAACACCGAGATGGGCTTGCCTCGGTTCACGAGAGCTTCGACGTGAGGGATGTACGGCTCTCCGCCGGCTTCGACTTCTCTGCGGATGTCTTCGCAGCCGTCGGCCGTGTAGTATTGGTCCTTGGCTTCTCGTCAGCCTTCCGATCAAACACCAGTGGCGGGGCTGCACACCATGATCTCGATACACTCGTGATGGCCGCTGTAATCCCATGGGACCACCTCGTGGCCGGCTTCTCGGAGCTTACGCGCAGCGTCCCTCACGACGCGCTCGATAGGAGGGTGCACCTTTACAACCCCGTCATCTACGAGGAGGCCTATGACCAGCGGGCGAGACTGGATCTCTGCTTCGACATGGTCTCTCCAGGGCAGAGGCACAACCTTGGGATCATACTCCCAAGGAGCAGCATCGACAACAGTCTTGGTAGCGAAGCGCAGCGAAGACAGCGAACGAGCCATCGGGCCAATCACCGAGGGCACATGCTCTTGCCCGTCGGTACTAACGGTGACGTTCTGGTAAGGTAATCGACCACTCTGGTTCGGATAAGCATAAGCATCCCCCAAGTACATGGAATCGGGTTACGTGGGTGGCCACGCACGCTCGGTTTCAGGCCGTAAAGACCCATCATATGACTTGGGATCCTAATCGAGCCGCCAATGTCTGTACCCCAGCCAAGGATGGACCCGTGTTCGGCGAGCAGCGCGCCTTCCCCACCGGTAGAGCCGCCGGGCGTAAATGAGGGATCGCGTGGGTTGGTCGTGAGGCCCCATAGCGGGTTATCGGTTTCGCACCACTAATAGCATAACAGCAAGTCAGATCTATAACACCGAAATATAGGCCTCGGCCAATGGGAGACGGCAGGACACCGTGGCGCAGCGATGCGTTCATGCAGCAAGATAGGCGACTTGGTCAGGCAGAAACAGCCACCAATAGCGAGAGGGAAAGGAGAGATCTGGGGCCTAAAGAGGAGGGGGATAGATGGCGGACGGTGCCGAGGCCAATAGTGCACTTAAGAGTACGTTTCAGCTATATTAGCAATACGGATGCCATTTTAGGCTCCGAAGCGGGCCGCTGCTTTAGGTCACGAAGCGCCACCGAGGCGGTGTTGAGCGTGCCGAACTTACCATGATGGATTGGGGCAGGTTAGTCTTGGCTATTATGACGGCTCCCAGCTGCCTCAGGAGGGCCACGAGCACGGCGTCCTCGGCCGCGGGGCGAAAGGCCTTAGCGACATAGCCAATGGTGCTGTCGTATCCCTTGACGTCAAACTGGTCCTTCAAGGTCACGGGGAGGCCGTGAAGGGGGCCGACCGGCTTGCCGCCAGCCGCAAGGAGCTGGTCAAGCTCCTTGGCCCGACGGATAGCATCGGCGAACAGGACCTCCGTAAGGCTGAAACGAAACGGTTAGCACGCTGGGCGGCCCGAGAGCGGGATTACGTGCCAGTTGGTCTGGGATGGGGCCTGTCAGCCGGAAGGCGTCGGCAGGCGCGGCGAGTCGCGCGGGTTTGAGCCGGGAAATTGGGGCGTACCTTGGAGTGGGCGGCGACGGCTCTGCTCGCGCGGGCGTCAGAAGGTTCTCCATAAAATGACCCAGGACGAGATCATCGCCGATGCGGCGGGGCCTGAAGCAGGATGCGCCCCGGGGCGCCATGGCAGCGCGGGCCTCACCTGTGGATGTACGCGACCGCGACCTCCACGGCACTCACCGCGCGCGTGGAGAGCCAGGCCAGCAGCTCCTCGACGTCGTCGACTGCGGCAATTGGGCGGGCGACCTGGCGGCGTGTCAGCCGTCTCCTGAATGAATCAAGGCGGGCCGTGGTTGGCTGGCAGCCAAAACACGGAGGAAAAGAAATGCGCAGCGGGCGACGGGGACATACGCGCGGATGCTCGGCGAGGAAGGCGTCGATGGCGGCGGCCTGCAGCGCGCGCTTGTGCTGCGCGGTGGCGCGCCACGGGTGCTGCTCGCTGCTGCCCATGCTGCGTGCGGTGTGGCGGGAGCGTTGCGGCGGCAGCGCCCATCCATATACCCACGCAGCCGCGGCTTATCGGCCGCGCAAGGATGGGCTGGCCGGCTCGGGGAGGCACCGCAGGCACCGCAGGCGCGGCCCAGAAAGTGGGGGAGCGAGCGCAACAGCGCCACCCCTGGGCGTCCGAGCGCCGCGCCCATCCACCGCAACCACAGCCATAGCAGCCGCGCGCTGCGCGCTGCGAGAAAGCCTTCTGCTCCCTGTCAGGCGCCCAGGCGCGGCAGCCGGTGCATCCTGGAGCGACGTGAGTGCCCCTGCGTCGCCCGCAGCGTCAAGTATGCCGCCCTCTCTCCGCGCCGCCGCGCGTGGGTTCAAGATGGAGGCGCATTCCACCACTTTTCCCACTTTCGACTGCCGCAGAGCGCCCTTTATTGGCGATGCCTCCGCAATTCTGGGGGCTGATCAAGCGCAGCGCACATTCAAGGTTTCACAAAATGTCCCCCAGCAAGATTCCGGACGAAGAACTCAGAGAAGGCAGCGTTGACGTCCTCACCGCCGATATTCCCAACCTTGCCGGAGCCCATGCATCCAGAATCCCGTCCACCAGTGATGTCCTGGTCGTTGGTGCGGGCCCGGCCGGCCTCATGCTTGCGTACGTCCCGTCCAGCCCCAGAATCTGAACTCCCCGTCTAAAGTGCTGCCAGCGACAATCTCGCCCGCTTCGGCATCAAGGTCGAGATCATCGACAACCGCCCGGACAGGACCCTGACCGGAAGAGCGGACGGCCTCCAGCCCAAGTCCATAGAGACTCTGCGCCAGATGAGACTGATCGACCCCATTCTGCGAAAGGGCGTCAAGGTCTACGACATCTGCTTCTGGGTAATGCCCGACTTCACTTTCTTTTCCCGTTCGCAAATGCTAACTTCCGCGCCACAGAGATCTTCTTTGACGGAGAAGATGCACAGAGCTGGCCGCGAAGTGCACTATCCGCACGAGATGGTCGACTTGCTGGACCCGTACATCTTGCTCGTCCACCAAGGCATGATCGAGCAGCTGTTCATCAACGACCTGAAAGAGCGTGGCATCGAGGTCCGGCGCAACACCGCTTTTATGGATTTTGCCTACACCGGAAAGACCGCTCCTCTCGAAGTTACCTGCATGACCGATGTCCAGCACCAGAAGCGCTCCATGACTACCGGCTACGTCGTTGGCTGCGACGGTGCGCACTCCCAGGTCCGCAAGGCGATCCCCGGAGCGCAGCCAGTGGGAGCTTCGTCCGATGCCATCTGGGGCGTGCTGGACGGCCAGATTGAAACCAACTTCCCGGACCATTGGTCAAAGGCTGTCATCTACTCTGAAGAGGCCGGTTCTGTCCTGATTATCCCCCGCGAGCGGAACTTGACCAGATTATACATCGAACTGAAGCCTGAATCGAGAGGAAGCGCGTCGAGAGACGAGCTCACCCAGGAGTTTGTGATGCACAGAGCCCAGGAGATCATGGATCCGTTCCATCTGAGGTGGAAGACGATTGGTACGTCGTGTCTCGTATTCGCTAGCGTTTTCATTTGCGGAAGACTTGCCGAGCTGACCCTTCCAGAATGGTTCGGCAGATACCAAGTCGGCCAGCGGGTGGCCACCAGGTTCACAGACGATAGGGGGCGGGTGTACATTTGCGGAGACGTGGGTAACTTCCGGTGGGATTTGCTGCAGATCGACACTCACATCCGCACAGGCCAGTCACACCCACTCGCCGAAAGCCGCACAGGGCATGAACACCTCCATGCACGACGCGTGGAACCTCGCGTGGAAGATGAATCTGGCTGTGCGCAAGTTGGCCAAGCCGGAACTGATGGCGACTTACGAGGATGAGCGGCGCAAGATCGCCCAAGATCTGATCAACTTCGACTACGAGCACGCCAACGCCTTCGCCACGGGCGACTCGGCCGCCCTGGCCGAGAACTTCATGCAAAACGTCCGCTTTATTTCAGGCATCGGCGCCGAGTACGGACCTAACCTCTTGAACCTGCCGACGAAGGCAATGGGTTCGGGCGACCTGAGGCCCGGCTGCCTGCCGACGCCCGCCAAAGTGACGCGCTACATCGACGCAAACCCGGTCGACATCCAATTGGACGTCCCCATGCTCGGCCAATTCCGCATCTACTTTTTCTGCAACAACGCGCTGATCAGCAGGCCGTTCATCGACACCGTATGCGGCTACGCCAACAGCCAGTCGTCCTTCATGGGCCGCATGACGGCCGCCGCCAACGCTAGCTACACCCTGCAGCCGCCCATGGCCGCGCCGCACGACGAGTTCGTCTGCCCGGAGCGCTACACCACCATCTCGTGCCTGTTCACCTACGCCCTGGTCACTGGCATGCCCAAACACATCATCGAGATCGCCGACCTGCCCCAGGTCCTGCGCGACTCCGCCTGGACCATCTACCTCGACGACGTCGCCCTCAAGGACACCCGCGGCAAGAGCTGCACCGACAAGTGGCTCGGCGGCCTGCAGGGCGACGAGACGGCCATCGTCATCATGCGGCCCGACGGCTATGTCGGCACGTTGCGCGTGTGGCCCAATGGCACCAACAGGGATTGCGGTCTTGAGGCGATGAAGTGGATGGATGAGTATTTCGAGGGTTTCCTGACCGACGAGGTCGGTGCGCCCAACTATTGATTTTTCGCACGGGGCGACGTGGCAAATGTGGGGAAACGGCATGAAGAACGGTGGTAGAGTTTAAAGACGCTCGCTGTCCACATTCTCTCCCACACCGGAGTGGGGAAATTTTACAGGACCAGAACATGGTTGGATACATAGAACGGCGTCTTTCTTGGTAAGCTCTCAGGTATAAGGTTGGGTAGATTAATGCCAGGCAAGACAACGGAAAAGAGTCTCGCTTTCGTTGATCTCCATCACGTAAACAAGCCACCCGCCATTCATGCACCATTTCTGTGAGGGGTTAAGCTTATTATCATTTTGACTATCCGGTATGCGCTACGACTTTCCTGATTGATCTTTTCTCAAGGGTCTTAGATGTACCCCGGTTTTCACAAAGTTTTGTCGTACCGAAGCGCGCGTCCTCATTCACCTGTAGGAATTGCCGAAACTGTCTGTGCGTCACTTTAAGCAAGTTACCACGCCCTCGGTCAAACTCCGAAACACAATTTGGAAAAGGAGCGCTTTCCATGGACGTGCTGAGCGCTACAAATCCTTCTCCCAATCAGTCCAGACCGGTACTATTGACCAGGAACAAACCAGGTCTGGAGCAAGTCGTTTCGTATTACAAATCCATCGGCGCCTCGCTTCGACGCCCGACAAAAGTCTATTCATCCCAGAGGAATGGCATTCTCGCAAGCTTTTGTGGTGATGAGCATCTACATTCTTCTTCATGGTGTGGAGTTGGTCTGGCTTGCTTGCGGTGGCAACGCATCCCATTGGCTGATCATGTAAGCACTAATATGTCCAACCAGACCGTGGACAAAGTGACCCGGGTACTTTTGTGCATGATCTGCTGCGTCTATCTTTTAGGCTTTCCGGTCTGTGCGGCTTTGATTCAAGCTGCAGCGCTGGTCTGGTACCTCGGCAGGTGACCCTGGGCAATGTTGATGACGTCCACGACTGCCTTCCGCGCAGCGTGACGTCTTGATTACGGGATGGATTCTGCACAAGCCTTGCTGGAGTAAAGTCCATATTCTCCGAATATAAATACTGCATCTCGATATCAACTTACTAGCATACTCGCGAGGAGGCAAGGGATATGTCGATCACACCCAACATCGAATCAGGAGGATACAAATGGATCATGAGCAGTTCAGATACTTTTCGCTAATGATGCACGGCACGTCAGATGCGCGTATTGTCCAGAGTGTTTTGGATAGGTTTTCGGTATGCGCTCACGGGAATGGTGGAGCAGCTAGAGGTTTCATTACATGCAGGTATAGTATTTTGGATCAACCTTTGAATCCGAGAATATCTGACCAAATCCCCGTTGAGATGATGACTTGATGAAAGTATGAGAATAATGGATGCAAGTTGATCAATCTGACGTGGTTCAGAGATGCTGAATTCCCTCCACATCAGTCTTGAGGAAGGAATTCCAAAGAGCAAACAAACGCTCTATTCTTGGGGGAGACCGTCATCTGAGTCCAGGTTGTCGCTTGATTTCCCCAGATGTGTTAAACCCCAAGAATGCCCTCCTGCAAGCGATGGCAGTTGGACGGTTGCCACCTAGAAAGGCACCCTAATTGAAGAAATCCTTGAACCACCGGATTTCGCCCTCTTTCTCTTCAACGAACGAATTTTTAAGAGCAAGCTTTTCCTTTGGCGGTACCATTTCCAAAGCGGCAACGAAGAAGCAAGCTAAGTAGGTGTTATCAACATCCATGAGGCGTTGGAGGACTAGCAGGGCATTAGCTTCTTGGTTCTTATTCCGTCCCCGCTTCAGTTGCTTCAGGCGTGCGGAGAAGTGATGGCCAAATCTCCACAAGGTCCACTCCTTCGTATTTAGAGGAGTAAGATTGGAAGGGCCGGAAGCTTGGCATCGCTTGAGCATGGCGATGGTAGGCTCCTCGCCGATTGTGCTGCAGACAATCTCCTGGATTTCCCTATATTCCTCCTGGCTGAGATCCTCGTCGGTGTCATGCCACTTCTCCCAAAGCGTGATACCAGCTGCTGACATTTCATTTGGCTCTTCATCTGATTCTTCATATGACTCGTCATCTGAATCATCATTTGACTCTTCATCTGACTCTTCATCTGAGTCCCCATCTGACTCTTCATCTGACGATTCTTGGGAGCAAGGAGCATCAGCAACAGCAGTCGTTGAGGGACTGACCGGGACGAGAGCAGGGCGGGCGCCAACAGGAGGTGTGAAGACGCTTGGCTCCTGGGGTGCCAGAGGTGCTACCGGAGGCGTTACAGGAGAAGATTTCTTCGTAGTTGTCTCCAATACGGCCACTGGATTCCGACGGGCTTCTTTCTTGGGTGGTGCGTCAGAGGATTCTCTATGTGCCTTTCGCTTTCCGTCCTTGGTCAAGTTATCTTCTGCCTTAATCATCTGGCCATTTGTCGTACTGTTGGTCTCTCCAGGTTCCTTTTTCAGCGGAGGCTCTCAGCTGGTCAGTAAAAGTTCGCAACCGTACAAAGTGGGTAAACGATACCTGAGCGGAAGGGCCGATTGTGGCACCAACAGAGGGCGCTGAGCGGCTGGACTGTTGCTCTGAGCGGCTGAAGCTCTTGAGAGGGTGGGCGCTGCGCCATTCGATCCATGCTGGCGTATCTAGGTGACCGAATGGAGATTCCGCGGCCTGGCTCTTGACCATCTTCAGGACTTTCAAGGGAGGGCAGTCACCATCTTCCGTGCGCCGTTGAATCGCTGCTTGGACAGCGATCCACTCCAGTTCAGTGAGGCTGTCAGATGGAGACGCCCACCTCCTCATGAGTGAGGATTCGAGGTCGTTTAGCGGAGATGCTTTTGGAGCCACTGATGTCATAGGCTCCTTAGAGGACATGCTGGTTGGTTGAAATCAGATCCGGTGAAGTGAGGTGGTTGATGTTCGGTGTCAGAAGATCAGACTTGAGTGTAATGGCTTTTATATTTTGGAAGCACCCTGGCGTTGCCCTTTCCAGTAGGAGTCCGCTTCTGTGTGCAGGAAAAATCATCAATCAATTCGTGCTGAGAGTCGGTCTATGTTCTTGCGATTGCTTCAGAGCTTAATTGTGTGTACCGATAATGCAGAGGGCTTATGGAGGTGTTTTCAGTTAAATGCTTTCCTGGATTACAGGATATTACTTTAGACCTCGTAATCAATGGGTGGACGTGCCACCTTCAGTATCGTGAGAGAGATTATCGAGTGATGATAGAGTGAAGCTCACTAACGCGTATCTGCCAGATAAGCCACATGTATATGCGGGTTTCCAAAACGAAAAAGTCTCCAGCACCACCTTGAAGAAATGTCATGACTCCAACATGCAGAGGTTCTGAGTCTCTTCTCAAATTCTGCTTCTTCAGTTTTCAGGGTATTGCGACCGGCAAAAACTTGCACAGTATTTGCATGTAAAGAAAAAACATCCCCTGCTAGGCTGTTGGCGAACTCTATCATTCTTCGCTGATGCTTGTATCAGTTATGAGTTTCTCCGAAGAGCGATCATGTCTCTCGGTTCTACATGCATGGCCACTTACCGATACAGTCTGCATATCTTTCCACGTCGAGCTACAAATGGTGAACGTAATGGCTCTACGAAGAAGTGGCAGTACCGGAGTATGATTCATTTTCAATAGCTCACCCTACAAATTTGCCCTCTCAGCCACCTCCTCTTCTCTCGACCAATTCGCTTCCACATCCTTGACGCAATCGTACGTCAACAACCAATCACCCACGCCACTGAACCTCCACGGGAACGGATCACTACCCTGAACGAGCCCCATCTTTTGGAAATCCGGCTCTTCTCCTCTCCTTTTCAGCTCCTCGTACTCTCCCCACGACTTGAATAGCCGATCTCTCTCCCTTTGTTCCTCGCCGTCGTGTATGTGGTACAGATGCTGCTGGATGTTGCCACGCTGGACTACCTTCTCCGTGCGCTGCTTTCTACACCGCTCATAGACCTTTAGTGCTCTAACCTTCTCTTCCTTACTTTTTCCTTGAAGCTTTGCCAAACACAGACCGAGCACACTCGCATCCTCAAGGCTCATACCCGCACCGCTCGCCAAATAAGGAAGCGTAGCATGGACGGCGTCTCCAAGAAGAACAAAGGCGCCGGAGGGATGGGACCAGCTGGGCTCGAGCGTCGGCCGAATGCAAAGACGCCACTTGTACACGCTTTCGCAGAGAGCCAGAAGCTTCGGGATACGTGGATCCCAGTCGCGGTACAGTGCTCGCATCTCCTCAACATTACCCTCGAGTGTTGTTGCGCCTGCAGGCATGTCATCCGGAACCAGGAGGACCATATTGAAGAGTTCACCTCCGCGGAGGACGTAATTAACTATTCACGCTCCAGCTTAGCGAATCCGCAAAAACGCCAGGATCTTCAAAGAAGAACAACTTACCAGCATGCGCATCCGGCCCCATCCAATAATTCACCTGCGGATCCTCAACGAACCCCCTCAACTCCGGATCCTTCATCATCTCCTTCGTACTCAGCAACAACCGATACGCCAAATCGCCCGTCTGAACAGGCGGATCCTCCCTCCCCAACAGCACCTCCCTACACCGACTATTAATCCCATCCGCCCCGACCACCAAATCCGCCCCCACCCTCTCTCCCCCCTCCAACACCACCTCCGCCCTACTCCCCCCCTCCTCCTCCTCCACCACCACCACATCCACCACCCTCGCACAAACCCTCACCTCAGCCCCCAACTCCCTCGCCCTCCCCAACAAACACGCATGCAAATTCGCCCTATGAAAATCCCAAAAAGGCATCCCCCCACACGCCTCCTCATACTCATAAAAATCCATATACGTCAGGGGGTCCCCGCCCTTCCAGCCGATCATGTTGCAGCGCCTTGGTTGGGTGTGGTAAGGGGAGAGTGCCGGGCCGAGTCCCCAGGAAAGGAGGATGCGCGTGCTGTTGGGGAGGCATTGGATGCCGGCGCCGACTTCGCCGATTTGGGAGGCGCTTTCGAGGACGGTGACGTCGGTGTGGCCGGCGAGGAGGAGGGAGATGGCGGCGCCGAGGCCGCCGAGGCCGGCGCCGACGATTAGGATCTGTGCGGGGGTGGGGGGTGTTAGGGAGGGTGTTGGATGGGGGGTGGTGGTGGTGGTGGTGGTGAGGGGGAAGCTTGCCTTGAGCTTGGTGCTCTCGTCGCGGTGGATTTGCTCTTGGATTTTGGGTGGGCTGGGGGGCATGATGACGGATGGGGATGTGGAGGCACGGGGGTTGATGGTTGAGAGGTTGGTTTGATTGAATGGGCGCGGATGTGCGGCATCAATTGAAGGCTAGAGAGTCTATACGTATGGGAGGCGGCGCAAACGGGTGTACGCAGAGCAGCTTTGACATCACCAGCGGGCTAGGGTGGATGCAGCAGCAACAGTGGTGGTGGCGCGGAAATAAGCAGCATAGTGCCGCATGTATGCGGGCGGGTGCCGATAGGTGCACCGCGTTCCGTATCAGCCGGGGCTCGTGAGTGGTGCATTGGAGTTGGTGGGCGGTGGTCGCGGAGAATGCGCAAGAGTGGGGTAGATGTGCCTGCCTAAGGCATGTTCAGGGTCCAGAAGTAGTTGCCTTCGCAGGGTGCGTCCATGGTGAGTTGGAGTGTATTCGGACGGAGTTCTTAATGCACTTTTGCACAAGTATGGATGGCTCAACTGAAGACTCAGGTTTGCATAAATGCTCATGCAGATGGACCGAAAGATTCTTGGTATCGATACACGGAGTTCTTGAAGAACAATGCACCCCAATTCCGCAACACCCCCTCTCAGATCCAGCTATTCGCTCATAGAAAAGCCACTGCTGCTCTCGAAAAGGCCGTTTCGCTGGATTCCAACGTCTGCCAATCCCTCATGCTGCCTTCTTCTCCTGGTATCTCTTCATAACCTCCTCTATCGGCGTCGGCATCATTGCGCCAGGAGCCGGCGTGTTCTTGCTCTTGAAGTCGTCGCACATCTGCTCCATTGTCACCCACTCAACGCCTTCGTGCTTGTTGATGTGCTCGATGATCCTGGCTTGCGTGTCAGCGGCGTGGCTGACGTCCTAAAATATCCAATGGCTTACCTCTCATGCATGAGCAGGACATGCGGCCGACCACTGACATCCGGATGGATCGTCATCGGGAAGACAAACTCGTCATATTCCCTGTAAAAGTAATCGAAATGTTGCAGCCAGCTAACGTTTGAGACGGTCAGCAAGCTACTTCAATGAAAAGCGCGCAGGTTGCGGAAAACATACAGTTCCTCGACGACCTTTGGACTGACCCAGCCATGGCTGTTTGGTGCACCCTTGATGAACATCATCGGTGGCAGATCATCAATGTACCAGCTGCCGGGGATCTCGACAAGGCCGGTCTCCTTCCCCTTGACGAGCGGCTTCATCCACTCCTCGGCCTTCTTCGAATAATCAATCTTAGTCCACGAGTCCTCGGTGCGCAGCCAGTAGCACTGGTAGTCCGAATGCGACATGGAATGGTCGTACTCGACGCCGTAGCCGAGCAGCAGCTCCGTGCCCTCGCGACTGACCTCCCACCACGGCGCCACGCTTCCCCGCGGCGGCTTGCCGCAGAAGTCGGTCAGCAGCTTCCAGGTCTTGTCGAGGACGTCGCGCTGCTGCTCGAAGGTCATGTCCTTCGGGTTCTCGTGCGAGTAGCCGTGCAGGCCGATCTCGTGGCCCGCGTCGCGGACCAGCGCGCACTCCTCCGGGAATGTCTCGAGCGAGTGGCCCGGGATGAACCACGTCGCCTTGATGTTGTACTTGTCGAAGAGCTTCAGGAGGCGCCGGATGCCAATGGTGCCGGCGAACATGCCTGGTGGGGTGCACGCGTTGGTCAATGGCTGCTGGGCGGGCGTTTGGCCTGGATCTGGTGCTGTAGGTACTTACCACGGCTGATGTCGCTGGTAGAGTCCTCTCCTCCGTACGATCCAAGCCAGCCGGCGACGGCGTCAATGTCGACGCCATAGCTGACGAGAACGCGCTTCTTGCCCATTGTCACGGCGATGAACCGATGTCAAACAAAGCCAGACGAGTTGGACGCGATCCAAGGGATCTGGAAGCAGCAGGAGGCAACAAGCCGTGAACAAAGCAGAGCTGTGCTTGATCGGCGCGACTCTGGCGGCGGGGTCGAGCGAGCTGCAGCTGCGTAGCTACCCTTGGCCGCGGCTCCATCTTTCCTGCAGGCCCCATCTTGCTTTGCCCCTCACTGTCCCACCTCTCCCCTCTTCCTGCCCGCGGCCAGAAGTGGCTGTCGCACCAACAATCTACCCCCACTGTTGATGTTATCAGGCAGTGGCCATAGCTCCCGAGCAGCTACCACCAACGCGCCCCGGTGACGTCACGACGTGCATCATCCGCCCATCCGCTCAGACAGACAGACCCTTGCCCCGCACTCTGTCGTCTTATCGGTACCTATCGCGGGCGCCCCACCACGCGCCAAGAGTTGGTGACTTGCGAGCGGCGATAGGCAAACTTTGTGAGCTTGACGAGAAGACCTATCGAAGGACAGTGGGTGTTCTGGTATCGCAGCTCTCAGTGCGCGAAAGCCTCAGGCGGAAGTCTCATGATTTTCCTGATCCTCAAGATTCCTGGCTGCGATGCCAACCGCCCATCTGGGCTGCACCCGCTCTATTCTCAAATCTAAACGCAGACAAACCCGAGATTTCTCGAATTCTCCAGGAATTGGCCCTTTCTTGGTCCTGTGGCCTCTCTATCACAATTCCATCACGCCACAACCTCCTCGAAGAACGGATAATCAACATACCCCTTACTCGGCGGCTCCGCGCCATAAAACGAGACCCGATCATACTCGTTCAGCGGCAACCCCTCCGCCAGCCTCCTGGGCAGATCCGGGTTAGCGAGGAACCACCGCCCGAAGATGATGCAATCCGCACTGCCCGCCTCCACCACCGGCGCCGCGTTCTCCCTCCCGAACCCGCCCGCCGCCAAAAACTTCACGCCCCCCTTCTCCAAAATCCTCCTGAACGGCACCAGCGAGTTCGGCGCCTTCTTGGCCGCCGTCGCCTCCGCCTCCACGCCCCCTTCCTCCTGATGCCTCGTGTACGCCGCCAGCGCATCCAGCTTCGCCTCCTCTGACAGCGCCTCGTCGAACCGCGGCTCGACCATGTGCACGTACGCGGGCTTCTGGTCGGCGGGCAGGGCGGCAAGGGTGTTGCAGAGGTGCGCCCAGTGCGCGTTGGGGTTGCTGTCCTTCGTGTCCTGGAAGTAGTTGTACGGGCTGAGGCGGATGCCGGTGCGAGCGCCGCCGATGGCAGCGCTCACGGCCGAGATCACTTCGAGCGCAAAGCGGCAGCGGTTGGCGACGGTGCCGCCGTAGGCGTCGGTGCGGGTGTTGACGTTGTCGTGGAGGAATTGGTCGAGGAGGTAGCCGTTGGCGCCTTGTGCGTGTCTTAGCAAGCATTGATATATTGGGAGTTTAGGCATGCATGTAGGGACGTACCGTGGATCTCGACGCCGTCGAAGCCGGCTTCCTCGACGGCCCGCTTCGCGGCTGCGGCCCATTCCTTCGTGATGGCGTGGATCTCGTGGACGGCCAGGGGCCGCGGCGGGTTGGCGGCGTAGTCGGTGCCGTCCAGCGCCTTCCCGGAGATGGGGATGTCGCTGGAGCTGACGGGCTGGGTGCCGTTCCTGAACGAGGGCGGCGAGGCGCGGCCGGTGTGCCACAGCTGGCAGAAGATGTAGCCGCCTTCGGCGTGCACGGCGTCGGTGACCTTCTTCCACCCGGCGAGCTGAGAGGGCGCGAAGACGCCGGGGACGCCAGGGTAGCCGCTGGCCTTGAGGCGGGTGTTAGGTGGAAAGGCGCAATTGGAGGCGAGGGCTTGATGGCAGGTGGTTTCTCACGTAGTGGCAGATGTCGGTGGCTTCGGTCAAGAGAAGGCCGCCTTTGCTGGCGCGCTGCTTGTAGTACTGCACGTTCAACTCATGCGGCACGAAGACTCCATCGCTCTCCTTCTGCGCGCGCATGCGCGTCAGAGGCGCGAGGACAATGCGGTGGCTCAGTGCAAGGCTGCCGAGCTGAAGCGGCTTGAAGAGAGCCGAATCTTTCAGCGGCGTGAAGCTGGGAGTGGTGATTGGGGCAGGCATCGTGGCAGCTGGAATGAAAGGCAGAACTCAAGAGAGCGAGAGAGGAGGTGGGAGACGCGAGCCTGAGTTGCGCCATCTTGAATCATTCTTGTAGGCGCAGCTGTAGGTCCAGCGTCGCACGGGGGCCATGTCAGGCGCGACGACAGGTACGTGGTACGCGGAGGAGTGGGAATGGGATGGAGAGTGGGAGAGAAGTGGGAGTGTGGGAGTGGTTGGCGGCCAGTCAGCGTGGCGCTGATAGTGCTGATCGATGAATGGACGCGGCCGGCGGCTCAGCCGCTCCCGCCGGGCGCACAGCGAACGAAGGTTACCGTCGGAAAGAGGAGGCGCGTTCCAGGTCATCATTGCCACGTGCCGCGCCTGCCAACCTCAAATACCGCGGGAGCGCATTGCGCAGTGTCTGGGAGCCCGTGGTCCGTCGTTGACGCAGCTGCCCAGACGCGCAACGCCGCCCAGGTGAGTGCTCCGCCACGTGTGGATGATTGACGTCGGACGGGATCGCTGACAGCAGTGTTGCACTGCCCCGCCAGCTTCACGGACGCTGTTGAAGACGGATGGCCCTTCCACTCCCTCCCAAGGCGGCCCGACAGCCAGCCGTCTCCCTCTCGGCCGCCGAAGCATTGACGCCGCTGATCCAAAGCACCTACACCTCGCCAACACTCAGTTTCTATCTGAACGGCACCAAAATCGAGCTCAGCAATCCCAACCCTCACTGGACGCTGCTCGATTTCATCCGCGCCCAGCACTCTTTGAAGGGAACGAAGCTCGGCTGTGGCGAGGGCGGCTGCGGAGCCTGCACCGTTGTCCTTAGCTCGCCCAAGCTTTCCACCGGCTCCAAGAAGATCGAGTACCTGGCCGTCAATGCCTGTCTCTTCCCGCTGGTCGGCGTCGACGGCAAGCATTTGATCACCATTGAAGGCATCGGCAATGTCGACAATCCCCATCCGCTCCAAGAGCGAATTGCCAAATTGCATGGCTCGCAATGCGGCTTCTGCACTCCGGGCATCGTCATGTCTCTGTATGCGCTTGTCCGCAATGCCTACAACCCAGAGACGCAGGAATTCCACCTTTCCGAAGACGATGTTGAAAGAGAGGGGCATCTCGACGGCAACCTCTGTCGGTGCACGGGGTACATGCCTATCCTGCAAGCCGCGAAGACGTTCGTCATCGAAGACCTGAGAGGCCGGTTAGCGCCGCAAACCCAGTCGTCCAAGAAGGAGGAGAATGAGATTGATCTCACGGATGTATCGCCGGCAGCAGGCTGCGGGTCATCGTCAAATGGTCCATGTGGCAGACCTGGCGGTTGCTGTAGAGAGAAGAGCTCTTCCTCATCTAGCAGCAATGAGTCTGACAGCGAGACCGTCAAGTCATCTTCCTCGTCCTCAGCACTGACCGAGCCTGACGTATCTCCTCCAACCGCTGTGATCACGACGGATCCAAAGCAGGACCCGTCACTAAGCGGTGCGTCATACGCAAAGCCCATCAAGTCGAGAGAAACCGCACCAGAGGGCAAGAAGGGGGAAACTAAACTTTCCGCATCCCTAGCAGGCTCGGACAAGGGTGTTCCGCTCTTTCAGTTCAAGCCCTACCAACCAGACACAGAACTCATTTTCCCACCCGGTCTCTGGAAACATGAAAAGAAACCTCTTTGTTTCGGCAACGATAAGAAGATATGGTTTAGACCAACGACACTCGAGCAACTTGTTGAACTTAAGCATGCATACCCTTCAGCTAAGCTCGTCGGAGGTGCGAGCGAGGTCCAAGTTGAGGTCAGGTTCAAGAACTCCGACTTTGCAGTCTCTGTTTATGTCTCGGATATCGAAGAACTCCGGGAGACAAGACTACCCAAGACCGAGGCTGAATGGGACGCTGTGGGACAAATAAATCTCGGCGCCAACACCCCTCTCACCGAACTCGAGCATGTCTGCAAAGCGGTATATAGCAAGCTCGGCCAACGCGCGCTGGTCCTGGAAGCTCTCCGCAAGCAGCTCCGCTATTTCGCTGGCCGCCAGATCCGTAACGTCGCTTCACTGGCTGGCAACGTCGCAACGGCATCTCCAATTTCCGATGCGAACCCGGTTTTGCTTGCTTCCGGAGCAGATGTAATCGTGCGTAGTAAGCAGCAGGGATCCGTTGCCCTGCCCATGTCCAAGTTCTTCGTTGCGTACAGAACTACTACACTGCCTCCAGATGCAGTCATTACGCATCTCTGTGTTCCACTGCCCTCAGTCGATGCACGAGAAGTCACCAAGGCCTATAAACAAGCCAAGAGGAAGGATGATGATATCGCGATTGTGACCTCAGGCTTCCGTGTTCGCTTGGACCGTGAAGGGCTCGTCCAGGATATTTGCCTAGCGTACGGCGGTATGGCACCGACCACGGTGGAGGCAAAACGCGCAAAAGACGCTTTGATGGGGAAGCCGTGGTTCGAGTCTGGAACCCTTGAAACAGGTCTCGATGCCCTGGCAGAAGACTTCAAGCTCAGCTTCGGTGTGCCCGGAGGTATGGCTCATTATCGCAGAGCCCTCGCTTTGTCGCTATTCTTCCGGTTTTGGCACGAAGTCGTAGCAGAACTGGGGCTGGGCTCAGTTGATGAAGAGATCATTCGCGAGATCCACAGGGAACTGTCGTCTGGAACGAGGGATAACTACAACCCGCACGAGCAACGTGTGGTAGGCAAGCAGGTGCCGCACCTCTCTGCGTTGAAGCAGTGCACCGGAGAGGCCCAATACGTGGATGACATCGAACGCCAGGACCGCGAAGTGTATGGCGCGCTGGTCATGTCTTCGAAAGCACATGCCAAGCTGGTCGAGGTCGACTGGACTCCAGCGTTGTCGATGCCAGGTGTTGTAGGGTACATTGACAAGAATTGCATTCCGAAAGAGGCAAATATCTGGGGTTCTGTCAAGAAGGATGAGACCTTCTTCGCTGACGGTGTCGTTCTCTCGCATGGCCATACCATCGGCATGATCTACGCGGAGACCGCTCTCCAAGCCCAGGCGGCTGCCAAGGTGGTGAAGATCGTTTACGAGGAACTCCCAGCCATTCTCACCATTGACGAGGCAATCGAAGCGAACAGCTTCTTCCCGCATGGTAAACAGCTGAAGAAAGGCGCTGCGATCCAAGGAAAGATGGACGAGGCTTTTGCGAAGTGCGATCGGATCATTTCAGGTGTCACCAGGGTTGGCGGCCAAGAGCACTTTTACTTGGAAACCAACGCCGCATTGGCCATTCCACACAAGGAAGACGGCTCCATGGAAATATGGTCCTCAACCCAGAACACGACCGAAACACAGGAATTCGTCAGCCAGGTCCTCGGCATTCCCAGCAACCGCATCAACGCAAGGGTCAAGCGGATGGGAGGTGCGTTTGGAGGCAAGGAGTCCCGAAGCGTCCCAATTGCTTGTCTCTGTGCGATTGCCGCGAGGAAGGAGGGTCGGCCGGTGCGCATCATGCTGAATCGGGATGAGGATATGATGACCTCGGGCCAAAGACATCCTGTTCAGGCAAGGTGGAAGGTCGGCACAACCAAGGACGGCAAGTTGCTCGCCTTCGACGCTGACGTGTACGACAATGGCGGCTTCTCCCAGGATATGTCTGGAGCTGTGATGGACCGATGCTGCACCCATATCGAGAACTGCTACGAGATCCCCGATGTCTGGATCCGCGGCCATGTCTGCAGGACGAACATCCACAGCAACACTGCGTTTAGAGGATTCGGCGGTCCGCAAGCCATGTACATCACGGAGCAGATAATGTCTACCATCTCCGAAGAACTCGAGGTCGATCTCGATGAGTTGCGGGTTAAGAATCTTTACAAGGTTGGAGACAGGACACCGTTCCTGCAGCTGATCGACGAAGATTGGCATATCCCAACGATGCTAGATCAGCTCAAGAAGAACGCCGACTACGAAGCGAGGAAGGCTGCTGTCGCCAAGTTCAACGCAACCAACAAATGGAAGAAGCGGGGGATCAGCCTGGTGCCGTCGAAATTCGGCCTCAGCTTCGCAACAGCGCTGCATCTTAACCAGGCCGGCGCTTACGTCAAGATTTATGCCGACGGCAGTGTCCTCCTGCACCACGGCGGGACGGAGATGGGACAGGGCCTGTACACAAAGATGTGCCAAGTAGCCGCCCAGGAGCTAGGCGTTCCTCTCGATGCCATCTTCACGCAGGACTCGCAGAGCTACCAGATTGCGAATGCTTCGCCGACGGCAGCATCTTCTGGCAGTGACCTGAACGGCATGGCAGTCAAGAATGCGTGCGACCAGCTGAATGAGAGGCTCAAGCCTTACTGGGAGAAGTATGGACAGGATGCCGACTTCAAGACGATAGCGCACGCAGCGTACCTGGACAGAGTCAACCTGGCGGCCAACGGGTTCTGGAAGATGCCGAAGATCGGGTACAAATGGGGCGAGTACGACGTGGAGAAGGTTTTGCCGATGTACTACTACTTCACTCAGGTATTTTTGCTCTTCTTAAAGCTGCCGTTCGCTTCTGTGCACCAAGCTGACCCAACGCGCAGGGCGTGGCCGCAAGCGAAGTCGAGCTGGACCTCCTGACAGGCGACCACACGGTCCTCCGCACGGACATCCTGATGGACGTCGGCCAGTCCATCAACCCGGGCATCGACTACGGGCAGATCGAAGGCGCCTTCGTGCAGGGCATGGGCCTCTTCACGCTCGAGGAATCGCTCTGGACGCGCGACGGGCAGCTCGCCACGCGCGGGCCCGGCACCTACAAGATCCCGGGCTTCGGCGACATCCCCCAGGTCTTCAACGCCGGCATGCTGCGCCACGACGCCGCGGGCAGGCCGCTGACGTGGAAGCATCTGCGCAGCATCCAGAGCTCCAAGGGCATCGGCGAGCCGCCGCTTTTCCTGGGGGCGACGGTGTTTTTTGCGCTGAGGGAGGCGCTGAAGGCGGCAAGGAGGGATAATGGGGTTGCGGAGAGGTTGGTGCTGGACAGCCCGGCGACGGCGGAGAAGCTGAGGTTGGCGGTGGGGGATGGGTTGGTGAGGAGGACGGCGGTGGAGCAGAGGGATGGTGAGACGAATTTCTTTGTCACGGTTGCATGATTGGAGGATGGTGTTGCTGAGCAAAAGGCGTGCTTTTTCATTCTGCGGTGAGCGGCGCGCGCGCGGCATTGATTGGCGATTACGGCATTTTTTATGAGAACGACATCAACGTGTGGCATTGCGTGTGTTTGTATGGTTCGAACAGCTCGCCGATGTCGCTATGGCGAAGTCGGATCTGGAAATTGCGTTCGTAGGGTAAGGGAATAATTGGATGGGTTTGTTTTGCTAAAGGTTTCTGCCCAGAGAGTTGAAGTGGCCGTCGTGCGCTTTGCAAAATCGCGCAAAGGAATGCGAGCTCGCGCATCAATGTCCGACTGTCCTCGCATACGTATCTCGGCCACCGCTGTCCGAGAGGCTCGATAACAGACGTCCGTCTTGACAGGGACAAGAAGTGCTGAGCCTCGGTCACGGGATGAAATGAGCTGTTGCCTGTAGTCGGGAGCCGACCAACCTTATTGGAGTGCATTACCGCTCCTTTCTTCCCTGGCAAGTACCCCGGCTTCTGGAAGAAGCTGCAGCTGGCCCGTACTTGTTCTCTGCAAGGACGAGGTCAGGGCACTTGAGACGGACTCGAGGCATCCGGATGCTCAGATCGGCAGCGGCGCGGCGGCGGCTGGACGCGTATACGTATGATGGTCTGCGTCGTATATAAGCTCTGCAGGCCGAAGTCAATAGCACGCGGCGGGCCAGCCCTGCGACGCGCGACGCTCCGGGTTCCGGGAACCCGGTCGCCAGGGCGGAGCGGAAAGAAGTGCCGGTTGGTCGGCAATTCAACGGCAACAACAGACCGCAGCACACGGCTTGGCCTTTGAGTTTCTGGCGCAGCCGGGAGGGCGCGAGATAGATAGATAGCGGTGGTTGGCGCGGAGGGCGGAGAGGAAAGGACTGCCGTTACGGGTGGGCAGCGCGGCAGGCAGGCAGACGACCCCGCCTTTCTTCGCAATCCCGCATATCAAAGGCACCATGGCCCATGCGGGCGCGGAGAGGCGTGCGTGCGTGCGCGGGAGGTAGCATCGCGGATAATGCGGTCGGCGAAGTCGCGCAATTGCCGGCGTGCCCGCGCGTGATAGGCTGGGCGGATAAGCGTGCGCGCGACGGACGGGGCAGTTGCGCAGCGCATCGACCTGCCGTCGTGCCTCGTCCGCCCCGGGAACGCCCGCTGCGTGTCGGACAGGCCGCCCGCTGCGTGCGCCCGATTGGCTGCGCGCGCACAGTGACGGCGTTAGTCAACGGGCGCGCTGATAGCAGCGGCGCAGAGGCTGGCGGCGCGGCAGCAGACTGATTGATATGGCAGCAGGAGCAAGCAAGCGCCCCCACCCTGGCAGGCGCTCGCCCCATCTTTGGCCCGGCGTTAGTCATCGCGTGGTCGGATCGCCGCGCTGCGAGCCGACGACTCGGCCGCGCGCCTGCGCGAACACCACGCATCCATGCGCCGGTGCGCCTCGCCGTGCGGAGCAGATGCAACCGCGTGTGCCTGGGGTGGCTCCCTGCGGCTCGCTGCGCGTTAGTGACCTGCCGACGTCGCATCACGGCGATAAGACGCGCCCAGCACAGGCGTCAAGTATCACCGCCATGGCCGCACGCGCGCCGCTGCCGTTGCCCAAACCACCGCCATAGAGCTCTCCCACTCACTCCCCAGCCAACAGGCTGCAGCTGCGCGTCATTGACCACCGCTCCCTGAGCCCCGCGAGCCCCCGCGAGCTACCCCGCCATCGCCCTCACTCCTGCTGCTGCCGCCACGCCCGCTGAGCTGCCGCCGCCATGCGCAACACCTCCCCCTCCTCGTCTGCCGCGGGCCACCGCGCCCCCGCGCGCAAGAAGAGCACCTCCGGCGAGCCGCCCGTCAAGAAGTTTGCCTGCGCCTTCGACGGCTGCGGCCGCGCCTTCACGCGCTCCGAGCACCTGCAGAGACACCTGCTGAACCACACCGCCGGCGAGAGCACCTGCGAGCGCTGCCGCGCCCACTTCAAGCGCAAGGACCTGCTGGGTGAGAAATATCCCCGCTACTCCACGCCCACCGAAGAATGGGGTCGTAGGGCTGTTCCCGGCCCTCCACGCTTCCAGGATGCACGGGTCGGAGCACAGTCCAGCACCATCCCACCTACACGCGCGCTACCACCGACTGACCCCACCCATTGCGAGAGCGCCGCGCTAACACGGCTCTGCAGAGAGGCACATGCAGCGTCACCGGCAGAAGGACGAAGAGGCCGGCGGCGAGGGCGCCGGCGTCCTCAACACCAGGAAGCGCATGTGGAAGGACCACGACGGCAACATCGTCACCAAGCGCCCCAATCTGGGCGCCAACAGCTCCTCCAAGGACCATCACGGAAGGTCTCCGTCAACCTCCACCACCTCGTCGACGGAAGACGCTGCCCGCTCGCTGTGCGGTGGCGATGCGCCAATCTCGCCGCCCATATCAAGCTCTCATTCCTCCCAAACAGACAGCTACGGGAGGAGGTCGTCCGACGCCTGCGACGCCACCACAGATCCAACCATTGAGACTTGGGTCTTCCCGCCGCTGGAGCTCAGCCCCGTGCCCGACCCGCACATCTATCCAGAGCCGCCCGAACCCGTGGCGCATGAGACGGATCGTTTCTGGTCGACGGCCGGCGGCTTGCCGTCCAGTTTGAGGAACCCGTGCGAGGATGTGCCCTACGACGACATATTCAACCCTGACACTGGTATGTCTCCGTTTCACTTCTATTGGGAACCTGTAGAATATGCAGAGAAATCCAGTGTCTTAATCGAATAATTAAACGGATATGCCTCATCTCCTGGTGTTCGTATTACGCATGATGGTCCCCCATGGCTAACCCCCTCCAAGCCAGCTCGTTCAACATGCCCTTCACCACCATGAGCAACTATAATTGGCTGTTTGACGTCGACCTCGGGGCAGCAGCAGCGCATCAGCAGTTCTCGACGTCTCCACCAGACATCCTGGCTGGTACGGTTTCAGCAACGCACGTAGACCAAGCTGCTCCTGATAATCGGTCGTCTACTCATACTTTCCCTACAGGCGTACCCACGGAGCATACGCCAGCTGTCAGTGAGCTTGGTACTCTCTCGGCGGATGGAACATCGATATCGACCACCGCTGCTTCCAATACCCTTTCTCATCCCCACTCCCACGCCCCAGTGATGCCGGAGATGAGCCTGGGAGATTCTTCTACACTTTCTCTGCAAAGTCTCGATCTCCAGCAGCCTCTTTTCGCACAGGGACACAATTCCGTCACCAGTGCCACGACCGGGCGGTCAGGCATAATGCATGCCACTGCACCCCTAAGCGTCTCGATCGATAACGAGACCAGAGCTGCGCGCGACTCTCTCGCCGCGCGCCAGGCGCAACTTGGTATCGATTTCGAACGCCCTATGTCTTCGATGAACCGCTCGGCAAGTTTGCCCGTCATCGATGAGGTTGCACGCGCCCAAGTGTTGGACCTGATCGATGGTGCTAAGCCAGTCACGCCGGACGGATTCTACATTTCTAGGGACCACCCGCTTTTGTCGCTGTCGTCTCTGCAAACCTATTGCGACTTGTACTTCACTCGCTTCAACACTGCCTACCCTCTTATCCACCAGCCCACCTTTGATGCTTCGCGCGTCGAGACGGTGCTGCTGGTGTCTGTCCTGCTGCTTGGAGCTACTTACTGCGAAAAGGACGCGCACCAGATGGCTGTAAGTTGCATTATCTCTGGCGCTCGGAGCTCTGAAAAGCTCACGTGACTAGGTCTGCATTCACGACGTCCTGAGGCCCCAGATTTTTGCTCATGCTGGGTTCAATGCCAAGCCGGATCTCTGGGTTCTGCAGACCATTCTCCTTGTGGAGTGCTTCGGCAAGAGCCGTGCTGGTCAGAAGCAGCACGATATGGCGCACCTTTTCCATGGATTGCTCATCAACCTGATCCGGAGGAGTGACTGCCAGACCATTCGCGCGCCTATCACGGATGATTGCTCTGGGGATCTTGACAACGACTGGAGAAAGTGGGCTGAGGCTGAACAGAAGAAGAGGTCAGTCTTCATGAAGTAGAGTACCACTGAATTGTGTTGAGCTAATGCCTTTCAGGCTTGCTTACCTCTGCTTCATGTGGGACGTGCAGCATGCGGTCCTCTTCTGCCAATCCCTTTGCATGTCAGCTTTCGAGCTGCGGTCCAATCTTCCCTGCAACCAGCAGCTGTGGGAAGCCGAGTCGGCGGAGCTATGGCAGCGGCTGCGCAAGAAGCAGAAGAACCCGCCGTTGTTCTTGTCGCTGATCAAGGCGTACTTGACTCCTGTTGGACCGCCAAGCCCAAGGAACCTGAATGCTCTGTCCAGAATATTGCTCCTGCATGGACTGATGTCGATATCCTGGGACATGAAGAGGAGGGACCAGACCTCGCTAGGTGAGTCTTGCCAGATCCAAGACAGCAGCGCGCAGTCCAGACCTAATCATGTCCAACCGCACAGGCCTCGTCGGCAAAGACCCCGTCATCGGCGACTGGAAAACCCGCATGGCCACCTCCTACGACGCCTGGAAAGCCGACTTCGACATCTACCGCAAAAACTACCTCTCCCTCTTCTGCTGCACCCCACCACCACCACCTTCCTCCAACGACCCAACACCCCCTTCCTCCTCCTCCACCACCAACCACCACCAAACCCTCGCCCGCGAATTCCTCACCTTCTCCACCGCCACCACCGCCATCTACCACGCCGCCCACATCCTCCTCAACGCCGAATTCCTCGACCTCCAGATCTACGCCGGCGCCCGCCACATCCTCGGCCGCCCCGTCGCCCGCCCCGACTACGTCCGCAGCCAACGCGTCGTCAAGCGCTGGGCCAACATCCCCCACGCCAACGCCGCCTCCAACGCCTACAACGCCTCCAACAAAGCCGCCATCCACGCTGCGTTGCTCATTAGAGAAGGTGGCGAGGCGCTGGAGGGGTTCGATGCGGGAGGCTTGTTTCATTATCCTTGGTGTTTGTATGTCGCGACTCTGACCGTTTGGGCGTGGTGGCATGCGAGGCCGGTGACGAGTAGCGATGCTCCTGCTGCTCCTACTACTACTACCGAGCAGCGCGGCGCCGAGCTGGCGGACGCGGATGCCGACGCAGACGCCGATCTCGATCGCGATGGAGCGGACCTACTTCTACCACCGCCCGACGAGAACGAAGACGAGATGGTATGGGACGCGGAGGCGGAGTTGGACGCCTTGATCGGGTGTATGACTACTACTACTGTCGCCGCCAACACCACCTCCACCACCACCTCATCATCATCACCATCGTCCTCGGGCACTCCTCCACTCGAAGCGAATCTCGAAGCCGTGGCACAGGCCATGAGGCCGGCAGTCATGCGTCGCCGTACTACCGGCTTGACTGCCGTTGTCGCAAGGCATCTGAGTAAGGTCAGGTGGGCGGTCGTGCACGATGGGATGATGGTGTTGAAAGGGCTTGTTCCGTGGAGGATGGTTGGGGGGGCGGAGGGGATGGCGTGAGGGATGGATGAAGGGGGATTTGTCGATCTTTTTTTTTTCTCTCTTTTTGCGCCTTTCCTCTGGAGGGCAGGGGATGGGATTATTGGTCGGGTTGTTGAGGTTCTTGGGTGTCGTTGCTTTTGGGGGCTGGATTCTTTTGGGATGGGTCCGTGGGTTGCGAGGGGGGCTCTTTTTGGCCCTGGCGCGCTTTTTTTTTTCTTTTCTTTTCATTCGAGGGTACGTGGGCGAGGGAGGAGAGGTTGTTTGATTATACGAACGGGATGCATTATGAATAGGAAATGAAGTGTATGACAGACATTGATTGAGAAAAAGCCGGGCGCGCAAGAGGTGATTGTATGCAGGATGGAGACGGAAAGACAGTTAAGAATAGAACGGAGACGAGGACAAGGAATCATGTCGGTTAGCTACCACGTGGCTGAGCAGCCGCCGCATTCCGCTGTTCTAGAATCTTTCGGCCAGGGATCTTGCCGCCCGTCATATATGCATTTATATGCTCCGTCCCGGGAAGCTGGCGACGGGGCATCCCGGCCGCCCGAGGCTTAAGACAGACGGAGTATCATTATGATGCAGCATCGAATCTTGCCGCCTTCGCAGTGCGATAGGACCGAACAATATATTGCTACGTTGGAAGTTGACAGGCATGCGCCGACTTGCTGAGGTGCTGGCGGGCAGCGAATTAATCATGCTCGAGATTGGAGCAATAAGCCGGCGAGGATCCCACATGCGAGGGATGCCGAAAGGGATGTGTGTTGAGAAGCGATGCGGCGGCTGCGGATCGTGTATATATGGGGCACAAGCGAGCGCCGCACGGAGCCCGGACGGGGGTGCGGCCGTCACCGCTCGCCGCTTGCGGAAATATATGCGTGCCATCTTAATTACACCCGATATGAAAACCAATCTAAATAAATGACACGGGCTGGTCGAGACGTCATACCGCCTGGCGGACTATGGCCGCATTTCCTCCGTGCGTTTGATGACCTTCGTATGGTTAGGCGCTTTTGGCGAGACGAGGCTCAAGCATTGGGGGGCTTTGAGGGTATAATGGTATAATGGTGCCTCTGTTATTCTCTTTGCTACGTTCGAAGTTGCGAGCATCTGGGCTAAGCTTAAAATTCACCGCTGCCTCTTTCGTTGCTTGTGGGGACGGGGGCGGAAAGCTCGGGGGTTGGTGGTATATTTAGAAAGACGCGTGCGAGAGGTGAGTGGTGGTGGTGGTGGTGGTGGTGATTGGTGTTGCTGTGCAGGGACGAGTCTCCAAGTCCCCGACACCAACTAACGTACAGCAACAACATTTTTGTTCGATATGGTAAGTGTTCTATACTCTGGTCTATTCACAATTGCACCAAAGCCTTCTACTCGGCTTTCATTACCAAAAAGTCCTGTCATTCTTGAAGTGTGCATGCATCGATTTGTTAACGCTACATACGAACATGTACATACACCCAATCACACGCAATCTCAGATTTTCACAACCACAATCCCCCCTTCCAGCCGCTTTGCAAGAAAACATTCCCACAAAAACAGAGAAACCCACCACCACCGACGCAGATCAAGCAACCTCAACGGCCGGCGCACCCTTCACACCCGCCGCAGCCCTCGCCCTCTCCTCCTCCTCATGCCTCCGCATCTCCTCCTTCCACTTCTCGGCCCTGCCATAGCTCTCCTTGTAGCTCCCGCTGACGGCCCCCTCGACGGTGATGGGCGGATACCTGGGCGCCTCGTCTTCCGAGGCCCGGCAGTTGGGCAGGCACTGGATGACGTAGTCCGGGTTGCCGCTGAAGAAGACGGGGATGCTGTAGCGCTCGCGGCCCGAGCGGTTGATGACGCGGTGCGTGTTGGAGATGTAGCGGTCGTTGGACCAGCGCATCATGAGGTTGCCTGTTGGTAAGAGGTGGTCAGCGGGGGCTGGAGAGGTGGGTGAGATGCAAGCGACCAGCGCGGATAGGGAGGGATGGCGGCTGACCGAGATTGACGACGAAAGCGCCCTTGATGGGGAGGACCTATACGCGCGCGATGCGTTAGTTTTGCCAGTGGTAAGAGAGCCGGATCTGATGTGGCGAAGAGAGGTCTTAGGAAAGGTGGCATGGACACGGAAGGGGTAGAGGGGAATGGAAGCATACGTCGAACCACTGCTCAACCTCCTTATCCCACACCTGAAGCCCATCGACCTCATCCTGTAGCAGCAACGTCACGGCACCGAAGTCCGTATGCGCGCCGATACCCCTCCTCAGCTTCTCCTCGCCATCCCCCTTCTCGGTTGGAGGATAGTGCAGCAGCCGCATCGTCGCCACAGCTCCATCTGCAAATTCGCCGAAGTAGTCTTCCGGCAGGTCGAGTGTCAGGGCAAGCACCTTGAGGATGTCCTTGGCCAGCTTGACGACAGCGTAGTAGTACTCAAGGCACGTGCGCTTGAAGTCGTCCACATCTGGAAGAGCCTCGGGAGAGGGCCACGTGTTGGGACCGGAGTTGAGCTTCTTTTTGATGAAGTATCTGGAAGGGGGTTAGGTTAGGGGACTTTTTTTGATAGTTTGATTTGATCTTCATGTGTTGGGCTGGGCGTGTGCGATGCTCACGGGTGTGTGACAGGGATCTCGTCGCCGACGTAGAAACCTTCTTTGAGCTCGGGCAGCGTGCCTTCTTCCAGGATTTGCGAGCGAAGGAGCTCGTATCCTCGGTTCCAGGTGTTGAGTTCTATTGGTGGAAATGCATCAGCAAATCAGGCCAACAACTACCGTCATTCCTTGCTCTTCCACTCCCCTTCTCTCCCTGCTCCCTCTTTGCGGTCCGTTTCACAATCCAATGGTAAGGTGGACTAAAGCATTGATGCAAAGCGGAGGACTCACCCTTTCCAACCTTCTTCTTCTCTTCCAACGGCAAGTCGAAAAACTTCTTGTTCCATGCCATCACACGTTCTTGTAGCTCCAGCGGCACGGTGTGGTTTGTGATTTGGAAGAAGCCATTGTGCAGACAGCAGTCCCGGACTTCGCTCACAAACTTCTGCTTCTTCGCTGGGTCGGCATCATAAAATGCGGAGAAGTCGAGGAGAGGCGGGCTCCGCGACGTGTTGTGTTCAGGCATGATGATGAGTGTCAAAGAAAAAGGACGTAGGCGGTTTTCACTGAGTATTTGTAGCACAGAGGATCCTGGCAGGACTCTTCTGCAAAATGAAGTAAGTTATGCGTTCCTTTGTGTCTTTCTTCTTTCCTGCACGGATAGTGGTTCTTCGGTGAGACGTCGCAGAGTTGTGATATATCAATGAGCCAGACGATGGACTCTGGATTCCACTTTAAGATATTTCTCACCTTCGCATGAAGTTCCCCAGCGTGTAATCGTACCATTCTCTCCACTATGTTCTTCCAAGCCCACGCTTAGTCAAGCGTCGTCTGACGGCGCCTCCGCTCTCCCCGCACGCTTGGCGTCAGCGAAGAGTGGGAGGTTCCCCATCTTTGATAACCACGGGAACTAGGAAACTTTATCAGCCCGATAAGGGGCACCGATACTTGCCAGTATCAGCCATTGCGTAAACAACGCGTATCAGAATAGTAAGTGCGCTCTGCGAACTCCAGAGTGACGACGTCGCTGCGTGACTGGCGAGCCGGCGCGGAAAACTCGAATGCAGTCGATGATGCAGCCACCGCATTGGCTGTGCTGTCATGAAAGGTGTTACCACTAGCCATTTCGGGTAACAGCTTTGTAGCACTACTCCCTGAGCTTGGGGACCATGACTTAGTGGAACGTTATACATATCCCAACGGCCTTGCTCTCCCGGCTTTCCGGCCAGCTGCGACCTCGAACTTTCCAAAAACCTTGGTCCACTCCAGCATCTGCAGCTGCCAGCATGTCGTCCGAAGAGATCAAAGACGAGAAGAGCCACGAGCCCACCTCTGCTGCCCTCGCGGAGAGCAGCTCCTACGACGAAGGCGTCGTCGTCGGAGCCATCGACGACCCCACCGTTCGCGATTTCTACGGAAACTCGCTCAGCGACTCGTACAGGCTGAAGTCAGAACTCGTGGGCAAGCATCTGGCAGAGATCGGGATGGGAAAGTAAGAGACAGCCGTCCCACAGCCGCCCCTGGTACCCAAAGTCCTCACCACCGACCGTGTTGCAGATACCAATGGCTCCTCTTCGTCGTCACAGGCTTCGGCTGGATCACCGACAACTTCTGGAGCCAAGGCATCAGCACCGTGCAGCCCGCCATGGCGCTCGAATTCAGCGACATCACCAAGCGCAGCTACAGCTCCGTGGCCTACTACGTGGGCCTGATCCTGGGGGCATCCTTCTGGGGAATCTCGGCCGACTTCATTGGCAGGAAGCCGGCCTTCAACGCCACCATCATGATCGGGGGCATCTTCGGGTGCGCCGTGGCCGGCACGCAGAACTTTGTCGCTTTCAGTGCCATGTGGGCCGTCATCGGCACCGCGGCTGGGGGCAACGTGCCTGTCGATTCGATGATCTTTCTCGAGTTTGTGCCTGAAAGCCACCAGTGGCTTCTGACGGCGCTGTCGGCGTGGTGGAATTTCGGGCAGGTGGTCGTGTCGCTGATCGGATGGGTGTTCCTGGCTAATTACTCTTGTCCGACGGGGTCGGACTATACGACGTGCTCGAGGAGCGAGAACATGGGATGGTACGGTTCCTGGACGGATGGAAAAGAGTGCGGATATGATTCGACGAGCTGATCATTTGTACAGGCGCTACACCATGATCACCCTCGGCGCTCTGGCAATTGCATTCGGCATCATCCGTATCTTTGTCTTCAAGATGCCCGAGAGCCCTCGCTACCTGCTATGCAAGGGTCGTGACGCCGAGGCCGTGGAAGCTGTCAACTACATCGCGCGGTTCAATGGCAAACCCGAGACTCTGTCACTGGCCATGCTAGAAGAAGTGGACGCTTCTCTGGGTATAGCCTCCACCGACGCGGACGCGAAGAAGGGTCTCTCCCACCGGGAGATCATCAAGGAAAATCTAAAGGACTACAAAGGCGTCAACTACAAGAACCTCTTCGCGACCAAGAAGTTCGCCATCCACACAAGCCTCACCTGGCTGATCTGGCTAACCATCGGTGAGCACAGCAGCCCGACTCCACTTGGATAAAACCGCAGCTGATTCGATCCCTTCCCACAGGTATCGCGTACCCCCTATACTTCGGCTTCCTCCCCTCGTACCTCGAAACCAAATTCACCACCAGCTCGTCGCTCAACAAGACCTACCGCAATTACTGCATCGTCTCCTCCGTCGGCATCATCGGGCCCATCGCCGCCGGTTTCCTCGTCGAGACGCGCTTCGGACGCCGGTGGATGATGGGCATCTCGGCCATACTTACCGGCGTCTTCCTGTTCGCCTACACGAGCGCGGAGACCGAGACCGCCAATCTGGCATTCGAGTGCGTGACCAGCATTTTTGGTAACTTCGGTAAGTTACAGAAAGAAGACCATTGGTTACCCCCTCAAGTGTGGGAAGGCTGCTGACAGGCTTTCTTTCTTTTTTTTTTCAATCGCAGAGTACGCCGTCATGTACGCGTTCACGCCGGAATCCTTCCCGGGGCCTCTGCGCGGGACGGGGACGGGGACGGCGGCGACGCTGCTGCGGTTTGGCGGCTTGTGCGCGAGCTTGATTTCTGCGAATGTGGATTTCACGACTGTTCCGATCTATGTGAGTGCGGCGTTGTGGGTTTGCGTTGGCGTTTCTTGCTTTGGGTTGCCTTTCGAGACGCATGGGCACGCGGCTGTCTAGTTTGGAACAGAGATGGGATTTGAATCGTGATCCTCGATGTTGAGTGGCCTTCAAGAATGTAGTGGGTAAATGGTGCATCTGAAACTATAGGCCCGAATGGGCGAAGAGGAGTACTCGAGAAAGGAATATGTAATTCTTGCTCTATACGCACCGTCAACAAGGTTTACCCCTCTAATCTATGTCTATCAAAACTGTGAGGAAATAGCAGACGAAACTATACATCTGTTATTAGAACGCGATCAGACAGGCCGGATGCCGGTGAAAAATTGTAAAGGGTATCTCAAATCTAGTGGATCTGGAAGAAAACTCTCTCCTTCCTCCAGAAATCTGGGTTAGTGAAGAACCGCCAAGGAAGTTGCTGCTTCGGCCACGCATGTTCTCTATCGAACAGCAGATGTCTCGCCGGACCCGGGCTGTTGTACTCCAAAAATGGTGACGTCGAATCGTCATCTGCATTGCTCGGATTGCCCTCAGCGTCCCAACCTCCGTCAGGCAGCACCTCGAAGCGCTTGCAGAGGATTCCAACCAAGTTTGGATGCTGAGTCGCCTCGAGAATCCCTGGCTTAAAGAAAGACTCAGGTGTCTTGCCGTCCTCGAGGAGCAGATATTCTAGCGCCTGACAGTGCTTCAAGATCGGGCCCAGAACGTCTTTCTGGCAGTCCAGATTGTACAGATGAAGGCCCTTGAGCCGCGGCCAGGATATGTTCAGAAACACCTCGGTCAGGAAGTGGTCGAGATTGCTAGGCCTGCCCCTGCTCGTGCCCAGCCGCAGAACCTCAAGATTCGGCAGGACGGACAGGAAACTGTTGGCGCTGGTATACAGATCCCGATCAACCCCCGGGTCCGCAGGGCGAAGCGGCAAGCTGACGAACAGCGTGAGCACGCGAACACTCGTCATCGGATTCCGCAGCCGGTCCACGACACTATCCGGCAGGATCAATGTGGAAAGCGGAAGGCCCCCGTCAACCTCCAGCTCGTTGATTACGGCATTGCTTGCTTCAATGGCGGCCAGCGCAGTTTCGAAGCCGTACGCTCCGGGCAAGCCCCTTCCGTGCGGCCCGTACGTGATATAATCGGGCCAGCCGAGCTCTTCGCCAAGGCTCTGGAAGCCCCAGCTCCCCTCGGGGTCATTCCGGATGCGCAGAGTGCGCAAGTTGTCCAACTTGAGGAGCGCTCTCGTCAAAAGCGCGACGTCCATGCCGCTGCGGTGGCAGAAGGCCTGAGCGTCGAGGAAGCGGGTCAGGGCGGACCTGGCGTCCTGGTCGAAGACACGGTAGGGGCTGGACGGGTCGTCCATGGCGTTTCTGTCCTTTTGCTCGAAGGGCAGGAGGCTGATGTCCAGGGAGCGCACGGCCGGGGCCAGGTCCTCGTGCTGGGAGAGGGCTACCAGGCCCTTTAAGCTGTATTCGGTGAAGATGTGGCGCCGGGAAGCGAAGTGTGCTTCGCGGAAGACGTGGTATGTCTTTGCGACCATCTGGCGGCAGACCAGGCGCAGGGCGAGTTGGCCTGGGCCATCTAGGTGACGCGCGATATCCTGGACAAGCTCCGTTGGCAGCGCCAGCAGCGTTGAAGAGACCATGGTGGAGACCAGACTCCGCGGAAGCGATTGTCGTGAGCGGAGCGCGGGGAGTGGGGGCGGCGATGGCGTTGCGGAGGGCGTTATCGCAATCCGGGGAGTCTGACGTGCGGACCCTGACGATCCGAGACCCTGAAGTAGAAGCAGCGAACGCGCGGGCAGGCTAAGCTCTGCGGGTAACAAGCACGCGGAAAGGGAACCACTCTTGTCTACTCTAGCTACACTTGTACAACCCGGGGGAAACAGGGGACAAGTGGCCCTTAAAAGTTCGCGAGTGAGACAATGGCGACCGCACGGATCACCACGTGCAGTCCACGTGAGCTGGACTTCTCCCCGGCCGGCCCTTCTTGGACATCCGGAGCATTTCCGGAGGAGACACCGTGACAGTTGGATTGTGCTGTCAGAGCTGCTGAGCTTGCCTCCTCCGTGGTGTCTGTATCTTCATATCGGATATTCCGGTGAGGTCCGAGGGTGAGGGTGACAAGGGGTCCACTTAAGTATGCCTCGATGCCTTGATTCGCTGAATCGGTCACACAGGTACTACTGTAGCAGCTCAATGCACGCCGGATGACTATGGAGTTTTATTGTAATCTGGTCATGAAGGGCTTCTGCACTCCCAACCAACCTCAGACACAATGCACTCCGTCACTCGTTGCTTGTCGCTCCGCCAGACTCTTCTTTTTGGAAAGGCTTTGCTTCAGTGCCGCCCAATAATCCACTTAAGCCTATTCATCTTCGACCCCTGTCACACGCACACGAAGAATCATGCGCCAAAATCGTCGTGAAGGTGGTCTGAAATATATTCTGCTTATGTTTGACTCTCAGTCCCCCAATCATGCTTGACTCCCAAAATAGTGAGCCATTGACTGAGTCAGTCGAGGCGATTGAAGACTGTTAACTCCACAATCTACGCCAATATACACATGTATACAGCGTAAGCAACTCATGCGGCGCAGTACGTGTGGCTGATGACGCCCTTTGACTCTCATGTCATTGGCTTACTTGTTAAATGCTGAGCTCCAGCCACACCCAACTCTCCGTATGAGTATACTAAGATTAGGTCGTTCGTCCTAGCCTCCGTTCATTAAACTTTGTGCAACCGTATACTTTTTACAGGAGAGAGCGACGTGCATGAGTGGAAATGAACGTCACGAGTTGAGTGAGCCATCGAGCAGCCCCCATGTCCGAACAGGAAAATCAAAACAAAGGAACATCAAGCCTCCACCAAGCTACCGCAGAACGGAACGAGAATTCCCATGGCCGACCAGTCGAAATGTTCCAGAGATGGCTTATTCCAAACACTCATCCAATTAGATATCCAGGGGTGGGAAACAGTGATCAGACAGCCCGTCAGCCCATGTTTTCCGCAGAGTGAACCACGTGCCTGCCGCGTGCTGTGGCTAAGCACTGGGGTCAGAAGCCAGTCTAAAATAATCCGCCAGTTGCTCAGCCAGCAAGCCACAAAAGGGCTGCGCCGCTTTTTGGCCCCGGATGATCTACGAGCTTAGCCAAATCCAGTAAGAGCCACGATGCTGGCATGCTTACTGCTCACTCTGCTCTACCAAAACGGGACGAGGCGCTGCCAAAATGCTGGGGCCAGCAACTGTGGAATCTCGTGTTGGCAGGGATGTGAGAAAAATGAAGAGCGTGTAGCTTCCTTTTAAGTTCTTCTCCTCGCCCACGCTCGACTCCTGCTGGTCTGCTCCATCTTCACCTTTTGGAGACGCCGTTTCATTTCCTCTGGAAATGGCTTGGACCCACCCCAGCCAGCCGTACGTGGTAGTCACCGGGAGCGACGATGGGCATCTGTCTCCGAAAACTTTGTACAAACCTCGCCGTCACAGGCTCTGGGCGTTCTTTCGGCACTTCTTCATTCTCGCCGGAACGGGCCTTGCTTGCCTGGTACCCACGCTCGGCCTCATCATTGCGTTGAAAAAGGTCGGTGAGCGAAGCGATGGCGATAATGAAATAGACGGTAAGCAGCCATCCCACGACGCCAAC
This sequence comes from Neofusicoccum sp. Z2, assembly GCA_037356115.1. Classification (NCBI taxonomy): domain Eukaryota; kingdom Fungi; phylum Ascomycota; class Dothideomycetes; order Botryosphaeriales; family Botryosphaeriaceae; genus Neofusicoccum; species Neofusicoccum sp. Z2. Next base: position 371,685 of record JBAWJY010000015.1, read on the forward strand.
GGAGCAGAACTTGCTGACACAACCCAGCAAATGAAGCTATCTGCCGGGCGGCAAAACAGCTTCCCTCAACCGTCGAAACGTTCTCTCAAGTCACGTTCTCCACAGGCACACTCACTTGGGCGGAAGCTAAGGCCATCGAGGTGGCGTGGAATTTGGTCGTCGGCAAGAGTATCCAGGTATTGCTGATATGGAGCTCCTACCGGATTTTCATGGGCGCTCTGTTGCGCAACGCCGAGCGGACACCACTGCCTCACAACGTATACTCGTCGATGGCTTTCCAGCACGGATCCGCAACGTCAGTGTGGTACATGCTCAAAAGCTTCGCAAAACTCCAAGGCTTCCGGGTGAAAGCGACAATGCTCTGGCTGATCTTCTCCATCATCTTCATCCTCGTGTCGCCAAGCATACTCGACCTGATGGCTGGATACATATCGAAGAAGCAGGCTCTAGTCAAGCTGTCGAACGGGACCCTGATGCCCTGGACCAACGCGACATACGTGACGAGCGGCCAGACTTTCAATGTTTCTGCTGCGTCGTTCTACAACGACGTGCCCGACGCAGACGGCACGTTCCACTTACTCAACGACAGTTGGAAGGCAAGCGACCTCTTCGCGCCGGGCGGCCTGAAACCCCTTCCGCATTTCGGCACGGCCAAGAAGCCGCCGTTCGAGTGCGTTCCTACATACGAGAATACGTACGAGTGGGGACTGGCGCCAGGGATCCTTCTTCTCTGGATCCCGTTGATGCTCGTTTGGACGGCGGGGATGTACCTGGTGTGGTTTGACACGCACCGCAACAGCAAGCTGTGGCGACGAGGGCGGAGGCTGGGCATGTGGCGAGCGGTGCTGGATCTGTCGGAGGCAATCCACGAGGAGCTCGGGAACGACCTGGCAGGATATTCGAACGAGGAGCTGGAGCGGGCCATAGACGAGAAGGACACGCGGCTGATGTACTACGCATCGCGGCCGGGGGCGGGGAGGCCGGTCAGCCACATCGGGCTGTCGTCGCGGGCGGGCGGGAAGCTGGGACTGAGCGACGATGCGCTGTACGGGTAAAAATAGACACGAGACGGTGTAGCAATGGACGGCGACTAATGCAAGGCGGCGGCTGCACGTGACGGGCAAGTGATTACCTAACTGGAAGGCTTTAGCGGCAATATCGGCGACAATTTTTTTTCGCGTCTCACGAGAGGCGGGGCGGCTGAGAAATCGGTCGGACTGGTGCAGGGCGGGCGCGGCCGTGGAACGCTTACCGCCGGCTGAGGGAGGCAGCGACGCGGGCGACGAGGAGGAGGAGCGGGCGCGGCTTGCGCAGGAACGCGTCTGCGGCGATGATGCAATGCAGTGATTTGCGGCAGGCGCGTCCAACAATCCGGGGAAGCGCGCCGCGTCTCCCGCGGCGCTGCGCTGCTGACACATCCTCGCGCCTCCTGTGCATTAATAACCGCCGCACCTGCGCCAATGGGCCTCAGGGGCGCCGGCCGGCCCTAAATAGCAGGACCCTTTGAGCCGCTGTTAAGCTGCCAACTAGGGCGATTGCGCCATCACTCACCACCGTGCATCGTCCCGGGGCATTCCATTGTCTGACTCTGACATAACGAAGCGGCTCGAGCCCTCCCGACTTCTTAAGCCCCGCGGCGCCCTCCTGTCTCCGTCGCGCCCTGCCCAACATTCTCTGCCTGCTCGCCCCGAGAGCTGCGAACTCTGTCCATCCCCCGATCCCCTGTTCCGCGCCGCCGCCTTACTCGCCGCCATGACGCAGACCGAGCATCCTATTGACACGCCGCCGCGCGCGCCCTCGCCCGTGCATCAATTCGGCACCCTGGCCGTCCACGCCGGCTCTCCTCACGATCCTGTCACGGGCGCCGTGATTGCACCTGTACGCTGACCCTCGCCCCGCCTGTGCCCGCCTGCCCCGCTCACTCGCTCGCAGATTTCCCTCTCAACAACATTTGCCCAGTCAGCCGTCGGCAAGCCCGTGGGCGAATACGAGTACACGAGAAGCTCAAACCCCAACAGGTGAGCTAGTTCCCGCCCGCCCTCTTCGTGTAGCCTGTGCTGACCGCGACGGCCCCAGAGACAACTTCGAAAAGGCCATCGCCGCCCTCGAGCACGCCCGCTACGCCCTCGCCTTCTCCTCCGGCTCCACTACCACCGCCATCATCCTCCAGTCGCTTGCCGCCGGCTCGCACGTTGTCTCGGTCTCCGACGTCTATGGCGGCACCCACCGCTACTTCACCAAGGTTGCCGCCGCCCACGGCGTGCACGTCACATTCTCCCCGTCCATCGAGCTGGATATTGAGGACTTGATCCGCCCCAACGAGACCAAGTTGATTTGGATCGAGTCGCCCAGCAACCCCACGCTGAGCCTGGTCGACATCCGCGCTGTCGCAACCGTTGCCCACCGCCACGGCATCCTGGTCGTCGTGGACAACACCTTCCTCTCTCCCTACGTGCAGAACCCGCTGGACCACGGTGCCGATATCGTCGTGCACAGCGTGACCAAGTACATCAACGGCCACTCGGACGTGCTGATGGGCGCCGCCGCCTTCAACTCGGACGCGCTGTTTGAGAGGCTGTCGTTCTTGCAGAACGCCATCGGCGCCGTTCCCAGCGCCTTCGACTGCTGGCTCGCCCACCGCGGCCTCAAGACTCTGCACCTGCGCGCCAGGGAGGCCACCACCAACGCGACTGCGATCGCCAACGCCCTGGTTGCCTCGCCCTATGTCATCGCCGTCAACTACCCCGGCCTGCCCTCGCACCCTCAGCACTACATCACCGCCAAGCAGCACCGCAACGGCATGGGCGGCGGCATGCTCTCCTTCCGCATCCAGGGCGGCAAGGAGGCTGCCGAGCGCTTCTGCCAGGCCACCAAGATCTTCACGCTTGCCGAGTCGCTCGGCGGTGTTGAGAGTTTGGTCGAGGTTCCCGGCAGCATGACGCACGCCGGCATCCCCAAGGAGCAGAGGGAGGCCGCTGGTGTCTTTGACGACCTCGTCAGAGTAAGCTGCGGTATTGAGGACGGAGAGGACCTCAAGCGGGACGTGCTGCAGGCGTTGGAGAAGGCCGTCGTTGCCGGTAAGATCAACAACGGCTTCCCCAACGGTGCTTGAAGCCTTCTCACGACATATGATACCGGACCTCTTCGGGAAATCATGGAGTTCATTTAAAAGTTTAAGGGAACATCGGAGTTTTTTGGGGCCGGTACTCGGGGTGGTTGGATTTCAGCTTATTTTACGCGGGCCATCAAGTGCCCTGATAGAGCAGATGAACCATTGATAGACACGACCTTATTATTCTACTGCGATTTCTTGGCAATGGTATTTGTCTGTATTCTGTGAGAGCTGCTCGTATCTTTCCTGGATCTGCTTTCTTTTGTTTGGTTGCGCGAGCATTGTGATTGGTCCGGGTCGCTATAGCAAAGAGAAGTATTATAGCGAACGCCTATAGTGCTATAGCTCATGAGAGCCAACATGAGCTAGAGTTGTTTGAGAGCTTCAATAGCGTTATTTGTCCCTTTAACAGCTTTATCTCCAGTGTGTAAGTCCGTACTATTGGTGCTGTCTCGGTGGAACAATGCACGCTAACGTGTTTGCTGGAGAGACGCATTCCATGGCTCGTTACCCAGCCGCATCGACGAACTTGAAAGGCTGGAGTGGCAACATGTTCTTCTCCAATATCATCCCTTTCCTTGCTCTGCAGACCTCGCTCTCTCATCCAAACTCACCGATCGACGCACTGGATCCCCGAGCGAAGCAACGAAGTGACGGCCGAGTTGCCCGGATTATCAGACCATCACGACTGCATCTTAGTCCCGGATCTCCTCGGAGCTGGCAACGCACATGACAGAGATCTCCAAACTGTTCGGTCGTTGCGAGTGGGCCGATTGGGGCACCCTCCAGCACGAAGCTGTCTTGGGCTGCAACGTTCATTGGCTTGAATGGCTCATTGCTTTTTCCGCACCATGGGAAGCACCTTTCTTCATCTTCGACTGCGCATATGCGAGCGCCGCTATGGCTGGGCGCGTCGACTTCGACTCTCTTTCAGACGACAAGACCTTTGCCGGAGCAGCGGAGCCGGCGTCATCCTCGTCGGCATCAAACTTGGAGTATGAGGCTCACGAATCGAGTGGGAGGACGACTGCTGTGGATGCTATATCATTGCCGAATCAATCCTGTTTCTCAAGGCGGGACCGGGCAGATGAGGGATACCACCCGGATAGCTGCGTCGATAAGTGGAGTCCAAGAAGCCCGGGCGGGGATGCGGCGGTGGATCAAATTAGTGGCTGGCATGTTCTCTTTCAACCGTCTAACAACGCCACAAGCGTATCCCGTTTATCTGAAACCACTTCAGAAGAAGACGCTGAGCTCGGGATCCATATTGTCGAGGTCGCGAGTTCCTGTTCTGAATGTACTGCCGTCGACAGCGTACCGACCGCTTTCGTGCAAGAAAAATCGCACGCAAACGGCGAAGGCGATTCCTTGACCGTGGCTATGTATCTGGCGTTTGTGGTGTTGTACGGGACTTGGATGTCGATGAGCAAACGCTTGGAGGAATTCAAAGGGGCTTACTGAGGGTCTGCGTTTGCAGTCCGCGGTTCAAAAGAGGCAGGTTCCATGGAACGGCAGGGAGGAACTCACGTGCACCGCCGCCATAATAGATAAAGTGAGCGCGTTTGCCTTCCATGTCTCATTGTGTGGCGGGGTGAAAGGTGAAAGCCCGGCGTCTATTCGTTTGTCACGTCACGTCTCCTTCCCACACCACACTTCAACATTTCGCCATGTCTATTCGCTAGAGCTGCATCGCACCACTCTTTAGACAATAACCTTCAGCGTCTTTCGCAAAATGTTTTAGGTGCCTTCTGCCACTGCATTCGCGGACGCCATCTCTACGCTCTCCGTCTCTTAACCTTGGAACACAACAACCACACCCTCACAACGACCATGGCTCATACGCGCCGTAACACGAAGAAAAGCAAGAAGCTCGCTCAAAAGAAGGGCAGTGCGACCACATCTCTCACCACCGACCTCTCCTTCAACGAATTCGCACGCCAATGCGACGAGGCCACCGCACAACCCACAACCATGCCGGGCAAGAGATTGAAGAGGTGCAACACCAGCGACGATGACCTACCGTACGCCCTCCCCCCTCACACCAAACCAAGAAAAAGCCACAAGCTCACCCCTCCATCCAGCCAACCCTTCCCGCCCGCGCCGCCGCGCAAATCCAAGTTCAAGACCCTCGCCGAGCTGAAAACCGCGCGCCTCATCCAGCAGCAAAGCGCCCCTCCTCCCCCCTTCTCCGCTCATTTCGACTTCGACACCACCAACCTCCAGACCAACAACAACACCAACAGCGGTGCCGGCGCCGACAGCAACGGGAGCACCCACCGCGCAACCAACCCCCCCGCATACAACACCAGCAACTCCGCCCCTCCCCCTACTACTACCCTCTTCGCCAACGGACTCCCTCCTCCTCCTCCTACTCCTCGTCCTCTTCCTCCTCGTCCTCCTCCCAAACAATTCCACACCATCACCGACGCCAACGACAACCTCATCGCCCTCGTCACGTCCGAAGGCCAACTCCTCGTTCGGGATGACGAGAAGCAGCGGCGGCGGCAGCAGCAGCAGCAGCAGGTACCGTACTTCCGGCCCGCGATGGAGGGGGAGAGCGTCGTCATGCTGAAGGAGGAAGAGGGCAGCAGCTGCTCTTCTGATTCCGCTGACGGAGATGGCGACGGTGGCGGTTACGAGGCGTGCAGGCAGGAGGCGATGGGTCTGGGTCTCGGACTAGGGATTTTTGGGGCTGCAGCGGAGGCGGCCAGAGAGGAGGATGCGAAGGATCCGAGTTATGAGTATGCGGACGGTGGTGATGGTGGCGGATACGCTGGATCTGGGGTGAATGGTAGGACGGGTGTTGTCGGCGGCGAGTGGGCGGACTGGGAGACGCTGGTGGATGAGGCGGATATGGGGTGCGATGTGCAGTGGTTTGAGTGGGTTATGGCTTTCTCGGCGCCGTGGGAGGCGCCGTTCGAAGTGCTGGATTGCGAGGCGGCGGATTTGTTGATGTATGGGGCGCGGGATGAGGAGGAGGATGGAGAGGATGAGGACGAAACGGGTGAGCTCGAGGAAGACGAAGACGAGAAGGGAAAGGAGAACAAGGGATACGAGGCGGGAGAAGAAGACTTCGGCCTCAGCGACGAAGACGAGGGCGTAGCTGTGACGCCTGCAAGCAGCTGCACGTTGGAAGGGGATCTGGCGGAGGAGCGGGATATGGCAGGTCTCGAATCGCTCACTTCGGAACGTCCAAACGGAGGCGGAGACGACAATTTCGCGGATAGCGCCCTCGGCACCGAGCTCGATCTTGACCTCGACCTCGAGAGCGTCAAGTCGCTGGACGAGCTCAAAGAAGAAATCGAGGCGTGGATCTGGGGAGGCAAGAAGCCGGACCATGAGCCGCCGCCAGCCACTGAAGAGAAGCCCGGCGATGAGTGGGAGGAGAAAGAGAAGCAGGTCTGCCGCTTCCATTACCGCTTGGAGGACTTCGACTACTGCAGAATCGTCGCCAACCTGTTGGAGATGCCCGAGACGCCAATCATAGCTAAGCGCAAGGGGAGGGCGTACTGCGCGGACGACGCACTGGTCGTCAGAAAGTCGTTGGAGCAGGCGGGGATGGCGGAGCGGCAGAGGACGAGGTCGAACAGCTTCTATTCTTAGAGGGAGGGGGTCTGTTGGGGCTTGCTGCCAGCCTCCTCTCGCATACAAAAAAGCTTAGGTGACACCCGGGGATAAGAAGGGCACGCGGAGTCATGGTTCTCTTTGGCCACAAGCTTAATCCCGGTTGAGTGGATATGGAAGTTTTGCCAGGGAAAAGCGCATTGGATTGCCGTAGCTGCATGTAAGATAGCAGGAAAGGGAGGAAATGAAAGCGAGGCCAAAATACTTGATCATGGCTGTAAGAGGTTGGTCGCATAGTATTGCAACAGGCATGCATTGAGAGTCGAAGTATTCCTGCAGATGCCGAAAGCGTGCTTCTTGACGCATATTGGCTTGCGGATGAATCTTCTAACTCCGTATGGCGCGACTGTTGCTGCAATACTATGCAAACCAACCTCGTGTACCCTTCCCCACGCCCTCTGTCTTTGGGCGTGTGAAGTATGCTGCAGATGTGGTACCGGCAGTATGATGCCAATAGGACGAGCGTCGCCCTGATTCGGTGATTGCTGGAATTCAAGACATCACCGCTACCGCTACTACACGAGGCGGACTGATCTGTGCGACCGCGCCCACACCCCGCGCCGCGCCATGCTATTCCGCGTGATGCTCAGCCGAATCGGGAAAATGTTGCACGCTGGTTGGGCCACTCACGATTCAGATCACAACACGCGAGTGTTGCAATCCCGGACAAGCGTCCCGCGGGAATCTTCGACGGGTGTACCTCCGTCGCTGGAGATGATGCAATATGCCGATCCCCCAAGGATGTGTAGATGGTGTGCTGGCTGCCCGCGAGCCCGAGTCTGTGATGACGAAGCCATGGGGTGTCGGTGGGAGAGCCCAAGGCGAGAGATAGTAGGTATTTCACCGACTTCGGGCATCAATGCGGGCGCCCACAATCTTAAACCTGGACAACCGGAATCCGATAGGGACCGCGGCTAGGTAATGACGTTTGATCGGCCGACGAGTGTACCGTAGTACGTAACGAGACACATAGTGGGCGGAGAGCCTCACATCAAGCCAGTCGCCGGGCATTTAGCCATTTTTGTTATTGGAACTCCATTTGTTTGATTGCTTCCGCGGTCCCGTATCACCATATCACCAGCCCGCGCGCCTGTCAGCTTGCTCGTCACACACCCAACACAATTAAGTTCCCCAACCCGCCGTCCCCTGCAAACCTTTTCTTTCTCTGAAAAACCACTTCACTGCCCAGTCTACATCGACATATTCACAACAGACCGCACACCCAGCATCCGGCACCAACCAACCATCCGCCCACCCACTCTCAAGATCTCCATCAACCACCCACAACCAGAGAACACACAAAAGCAGAGGGCAAAGAACAAACAAAACTGCATCACCAAAGAGCAACAGTCAATAAAACAAGGAAAAATGTGCACCGAAACCCTGACGCTCTACAAGTGCGGCCACCGGCGCGGCCGAGGCATCCAACACTGCAACCGCAGCCATTGCACGCACGTTGACGTCCACGAGAAGCGGCACAGCCACCACGCTTGTCCCGACTGCCGCGCCATAAGAGTTGACGGGCTGGCTGCCAAACTGCGCGAATCGGCGGCTGAGAGGGTGAGGGTGAATAGGGTGGGAGGTGTTGGTGCTGGGGGTAGGAGGGCTTACTAAGGGGTTGAGAGGAGGGAGGGAGATGTTGAGGGAGTTTTGAGAGGAAGATGGGCTTTTGTGTTTTGTTCTTTCTTTCCTGTTCGCGGTTTCTTTCGTTTGTCCTCGGTTGCTACGCGGATTAGGACAGTCTTTCAGGGCAGTCTCTCGCTGGTTGTGCACGTGGAGGCTCTGATGACTGGCTTGTCGAGAGGTGATCGTAGCTTTCTAGGTGCTGACATGCATAGGGAGCTGAGGAGTTGACCTAGACGTAAGAGTAGACTCAGACGTGTGCTTAATACACCTTGATGAATACTGAAGTTCTGCACAAGCATCGGTACCTTATGCAAATACAGCTACGGCTACGCATTATCGAAGTATGTGTCGTGACAAAGACTCCCTCGAACACGGCCCTTCAGGGACTGTCCGGGTCTGAACTGGTAAGTTGGTCCGTGGGAAATGGCTTGAAGGGAGTTACGGTGGCGGTGGGGGGTGACGAGACAAGACATCTTTTGACAAGTAAGCGGGACCTCGAGATGATGGATTACGAGGATTCGCGCGGAGGGGATGTTTGCAATTATGGGACAAAGGAGGACGAGATCAAGGTGCCAACTTTCCCAGATGTGGGCCAAAGCGACATGAATGAAGATCTCGAAAGACACTCAAGAACGGACTTCATGGAGGCTCTTCCCGGCTAATGGACGGTATAGACGAAGTGAGCTCAACCGCGGACTGTCGGAGAACTGTCATCCTGTCCCTGAAAAGACCAGTGCAACTCACCATCCACCTTCCCCATCCACCCCACGCGCGTATCGCCAACTCCACCAAACCCCAACCCGCCCACGAACCACCCTCTCAAAATTCCGCTCCCTATTCAACTAGCTCAGCTTCGAGCCAATCATTTGACTCCTTCTCCCAGCACACGCGCCTCCCGTACAGGCATCGGCGTTTCGAGCACCCAAACGCCGACGCCGACGCATCCCTGATACAACCGCCCCACTGACCGGGACCATACAGCTTCCATCCAGCACAAGTACCAATTGGAATTGGCAGAAACTCAACGCCTCCTGCCCTTCTGGAACAAGAGATCTCCAAGAAGCGCGGCGCTTACTGCTGCGGAAGGAGGCTGCGCACAAGCTTATCTGCCAAGGGCGGTGCAAGAAGAGGACTGAATGCTTTGGCTCTGTTGCCAAGACCAAATGGATCGTGAGAGCTTCCTTGTGGGCTCTGTGGGGTTGGTGGTGACGTATTGTGTGGAGGTCATCGTTGTTCTTGTTTTGGATGGGTTGGAAATCGCGCGGACGGTGTTATGCCGAACCCTCTTACTTTCTTTCTTTTCGAGAACTGTGATTTGTTGTCAGTACTGGCGAGATGCAGGCAATTTTGGAGCTTATACTATCTAGGCATAGATGCGTTCTGATTGGTGCTATTATTACCGAGTAGAAATGATTGCTTTCCTTATCAAGTGATGCTCTGAGCACAGTTGCATGTTGATTTCTAACATTATTCCATCCTTTCATGTTCATAAGTAGCGGCTCAGTCTCTAAAGTTTACAAGATCGTTGTCGAGGCGGCGGGAGGCCCCGGGCATCCGAACCAGTCTCACCCCGAACAAACCGGCGCAGTCCGATATCTTTGGCCCTCCCAACGGCGAGCATGATGCATGTATCGATCCCAGCGTTATATCTTGTCTGGGATCGGCTCTTGGCTTCGCGCTTGGCAGAACGCCCTCTACGTTGCAGCTCCCTCATGGATATGTTTTCTCCCTCTCCGGATGCCATTCTGGAAGACCCCAAGACATCCAAGACCCATAGCCAAGACTTTGCAATATGTCTTGATATTCCTGCAGCTCTTGGCACATCGTCAAGCAAGCTCGCAATGCTCAGGATACTCCTTACCTCCTCTTTCCAGAAGTCATGCCCGTCCAGAAAAACTTGATGCACACTATCATGACCACCGTTTTAAGAGAGGCTACGGGGACTGGTAGTCGATGTTTCTGTATAAAAAGGGATGTTCCTGCTCCCGCAAAAATACCATCAGCATCATCCTTCGTTGAAGACTAATCCGCTTCATACCTCGTTCCATAGCTCACCATGAAGTTCTTCGCGCAGCTCTGCCTGACGGCTCTGGCCACATTGGCTGCCTCCAGCCCCTTGAGCAAGCGCAACGCGGCGCTCGACCTCAAGCTGGCCTCTACCGGCAACACGGCCATGCAGGCCACGTTGACCAACACGGGCGCCATTGACCTGAACGTGCTGAACACGGGAACGATCCTCGACAGCAAGCCGGTCCAGAAGGTCGCCATGTTCTCCGGCAGTACGACTCCTCCCCTTCACTCCAAACCCCAAATGGGAGAATGCGGCCCCACTAACACTCCCTCTTAGACTCCGCCGTCGCTTTCGACGGCATCAAGTTCCGCGTCAAGTCGACCGGCAACCTGACCGCCGAGTCCTTCACCATGATCCCAGCCGGCCAGTCCATCACCATCGACTTCGATGTCGCGAGCGTGTACGACCTCTCCGCGGGCGGCAAGTTCACGGCCGTCGCCGCCGGCGCCATTCCTTACACTGAGGCCGGGTCGACGGTGCTCGCGGGCTCGGTCCTGACCTATGAGAGCAACGAAGTCGAGATCGAGGTCGACGGTGCAGAGGCCGCTGCCGTCCAGAAAACGGTCGACACTTTGGAGAAGCGCACTGATGTCAGACCGGACTGCACGGGCACCAACTTGAGGAAAGTCAACAGGGGGCTGACGTACTGCGAGAGTCTTGCGACTGCGGCGGCTGATGATGCGTCGACTGGTTCGAGCACGTAAGTAATGTCCACGAGAAGCTGCATAGTCGGAAGGAGGGTGTGCAACTCGGTCGATCAGCAGCCAGCAAGCCAGCCAGCTAACCTATCTCCCACCTCCTCCCCACCAGTCTCTCCGAGTACTTCCACTCCACCTCCAGCTCGACCATCAACACCGTCGTCGCGCGCCTCGAGGCCGTAGCCTCCGAGTGCAGCAGCACGTCCTCCGGCGCCACCGACCTGCACTGCAACGACCCGTACGGCTACTGCACCAGCAACGTGCTGGCGTACACGCTGCCGTCGCGCAACTACGTCGTCATGTGCGACCTGTCCTTCACGGCGCTGTCCGTCATCAGCAGCACGTGCCACGACCAGGACATCGCGACCACCATCCTGCACGAGTTCACGCACGCCAACGGCGTGTACAGCCCGGGCACCGATGACAATGCGTACGGGTATAGTGCGTCGGTTGCGCTGTCGACGTCGGCGGCGCTGCTGAATGCTGATTCGTATGCGCTGTATGCTAACGGTACGTTGATATTCTGATGGAAATGTGGGTTTGGGTGCTGACATTGATACAGCTATCTACGCCGGCTGCTAAGCACCGGGTTACTGAAAGAAAGCCGTCCTGGTATTGACGAGGCGTAAGTTTCCCCTCGCTAGCTCTGCTATCTTCTTAGAGTGTTGTTCGGGAATTGAGCTGACTCCGGATATGCAGTCTCAACGGGTATCGCAGACTAGTTTCGCGCACTATCGGTTGTCAAAAGCTGCTAGATAAAGCTGCCGTAGTCAATGTAGAGGTTTACGTTCGCTCATGAATGATTAGACAGCAAGTTTAAATAACTTTATGTGGCAACCCCATACCCGCTGTTTGCGACCCGTGAAAACAACTCCACAAGCGTTCCGTCCCAAAAGTATTTTGACAGCGGGCCATGCGCATTCGAAGCAATCAATGGGAGGAAGATGGACAGAAACTTATACTTGACCTATCCTCGCGTATACTCCACCTCGCTTCGCATAGTCTTAAACCGTTCGCAGATGTCTCGATTCCTTTGTATAGGGTTCCTTCTCATTTCCACCAGTAGTCGGTGATGACGCAAGATGATCCCCTTGCAGTTAAAGCCTCGCAGAGATGAATCCACCAAGCCCTCGGAATTCCCCAAGAGATCAAGAGAAATTAAGCCAAGGAAATTAGCAATCCCCAGACTTCCAAAATCCCTGCTGTTAGCTGTAAAACCACACGATCAGTCGTAGAATAGAAACCCAGGCAACTCTAGAATGACATTGACGAAAATATTTACAACCCATGCCCCTCTTCAAGCAGGCGCCGGCGGCACGCCCGTCGGGGCGTGAACGCCAGAGCCCAGCTTGGAAGGCGGTTGCTCGGCCTTTAGGGTGCCGTTCTTCAGCGCCTCCAGCTTCTTAGCCTGCTCCTCGTAGTTGATCTTCTCGTAGTGCGCGACGACCTTGCTGATGTCGGCCTGCGAGCCGGCGGCGACGTTGTACGGCGAGCCGGAGTTGAAAGCCCTACGAGAAATCCACAATGTCAGCGATCAATCCCTCTCGCCAATTGGGTATTGTAGTGCGGAGCAAGCCGCGTGGTCGCTGCGGCTGTGCTGGGAATAGGATGGCAGGAGCGCAGGCGCGACGTACTCGGGGAAGGTTATGTCGACGTGACGCCTCGGGGTGGAGTTCATGAAGAGGTTGCGATCGAAGGCAGCCTGCTCGATCATGTCGGTGTGCAGCTTGTTGCGCTCGGCCCAGGCGTCCTTGTAGTGGGAGTACGAGTCGATGATGCGCGTCAGCCAGGGCTTGTCGTCGGAGCCCTTGGTGATGTTGTAGACGAGCACAGACGCAGGGATCAGGCCGACAGCGACGTAGAAGCCTTTCTGCAGCGCGGCGGGGCGGGGTCAGCGGGTCATCCTGGCGCGCGGGGAGCGGGCAATGGGGGGTGTGGTACGCTGAAGTGCTCCTCGGTCGGGCCGGCGTGGTGGTGAGCGTCGTGGTGGGCGTCGTGGGCGTGGCGGCGCGATTGGCGCGGCAGCGAGGCGCGCGCGGCCTGGGCGGCCCTCGCTGCGCTTCTGCGGACGGCGAGCATGGCGATACGGAGCGTGGTGGGCGGTCCAGAGCCTCCAACGCCGGGCGATGATGTTGGAGCTTTACCTGTGCTGCCATTCGCCGCGCCTGTCCGCCCGCCAGTCACGTGCGCCTTGGCACCGCCCCTCCAGCTGCCGGCAGCCCACGGCATCTCTCCGCGCAGACTCTACATCTGCGTCTGTCTTCAATCATTCCTGTTCTATGGCTGGCGCCGCCTTGCCCAAGCTGCCGCCCGAGATCATCGACACCATTGCCCTTCAGCTCTGCCCTCGCGACTGCATTGCGCTTCGTCTTGTCTGCAGAGACCTCGCCGCAAAGTCCATTTATGCCTTCAAGCATGTCTGCTTCGGCACAAGGCGCCACATGCTCTCTGAGCACAGCCTTAGAGGTCTTTTGGACTTGTCTCGCCATAGGGACTTCGGAGCAGCAGTGACCACCCTCATGATTGGCACCGAGCAGTATGAAGAGAAGTACATTGATCCCGGACTGCACAACACCTGGGCTCAGCTTGGTCCCGAGCACGCCGCGGCGCATGCCAGGGCTCTCGAAAAGCAAAAAGAACGGCGCACAGCGGGACTGGATGTCGCTCTGTTGGCACAAGCTTTGACGAACCTTCCCAACTGCAACACCATAGAGATTGTCGGCAACCACATCCCCGCAAGCACAGCGTACACTCATTACGACATTGCCCAAGAACTTTTGTATCACAGCTGGGGCGCCCGTTCGCTAGCCGAGGAAGTGGGAATGTTTCCACCGACGGCTTCTGGCCGCGAAAAGCGCGTCCCGGGATATGCTTCTTATGTTTTTACTACCATTATAACGGCCATCGCGTCCAGTGGTGCATCGATACCGTGCTTGGCCATGCGTGTTCGCTACTATCAAGGAGTCGCTGGGAGCTCGCTTTTACTCTCGGTGCCAGGGTTCCCAGGAATCCGACACGCAAGTTTTGTCGTGCCCAGAACGCCAGCATCCCAGTTTCAACGGATCCGGCATTCGCTGAAGAGCCTTCGCTCTGTAGCCATCACTTTCGACGCTCTCGCTCGCTCTTCTTTTCCTTACCAAGGTACATGGGACGAGTCTCAGCGCAATCTCCTGTCAATGCTACCGAACCTTGAGCAACTACGCCTCTCAGCCGGCTACGATGTAGCGGATCATCATCTCCACTGGATCTTCACAGAGTCCGATTGGCTCCGGTCCTTAACGACCTTCCACCTAAATGACTGCAGATGCCAACAGTTCGACTTGCCAGCTCACATCCTCAATCACTGCGTACAGCTACGAAAACTTACCCTAGCCAACTTCAGTACCCCTGAGGATTATTTCAGCACGTTCTTGTACCGTGCAGTACAACACCCCGCTCTTGAAATTCTCCGCATAACCAATATCATGGAGCAGGGCTCCTGGTCTTGGGAGACTGGATTGGAAAGGCCGACTGGACCTTCGCCATTCGTCGAGAGGGCCCGTGTACGTGACGTTAGATTCAGGGCACTGGAATACCACAGGGATTGTACCGACTTGTCAAAGCACATCCCGTGGGACGAAGCTACGACTTTGGGCTGGGGGTCCAGCACCGCCGTTTTTCAGCTCCGCGGGGAATATTCAGCGGCTGCCATTCAATGGCCGTCGGAGCACCTCTTCGACCCATGAGTTCTTACCTGTCTCCTCTTCTCTGGAATAACGGTTTCACCTATTATGACTTGCCTAAAGTAGACATATAGACTCTCCGTAAAAGTCTGTCGTGCGGTGATTGCGAGTCTAGGATGCATCTTGCACCTTTCAGTTTGTATGATCCGGTTTTTGCTGCCACCAAGATGGTTACTGAAAGTCGATTTCTGATAATTCCATATTCATTCCTCTCTGTCATGTCGGAGGAGCTTAAGCACACAAAGACTGGATCCAGCTTCTGCAGCGAATGCGCAATTTCTCGCATCAAAGCTAGCTGACTGAGCCGCCGCATGTGTAGACCTAGCCGCTCATCCGCATTATCTGTTTCGTCTCAAAGCAAGGAAACGCCAAAGTAAAGAGAAAGGCAATGGAAGGGGTCCACTTGCGCAAATGAGAAGCTTGATTCTCGGCTGAGATATGACCCGTTTGAACCAAGCAGTCCATTTTGAGAGCCCGATGAGCGACTAGACTTAGAGAATGCTTGAAGATTTGCGGCCAGTTTTTTCTTTCCTTTTCTTGACAAGAAAAGCAGACCTTTTGTTTTCCGTCGATGGTGGACCTACTAATTTACACGTCCAATGCAGAGGGTTTGAGCCAAAGCACTGGAGGCGTAGCTTGATACAAGGATTGAAGGAACGAAGGGGCAGACCATCACTGTGTCACGGTGTTGGCAGCAGAGGGACGCAAATGGTTAAGAGGGAGAAGCATAGGTGACTGTAGGTGGTGGGCGGCAGGTATTTGTTGAGCGGACAAGTGCGGGCGGCAACAAGCACGTCGGGCAAACTTCGTAATTACTTCAGGGCAAGATTCACGCAAGGTCGGGATGGGAATCGTAAAATGAACTTTTCAAAGGTGACCGAGAGCACCGGGTTATCACATCTTAGCCAAAACCAATCAGGGAGACTTTTCTTTATTCATGTATCCTTCATGGAAACCATGGTCTCCATATGCCCCAGTAACCATGCAACCCAGAACCCAAAGCATTTACTTGAGGGGAATGAAACGCGAGGAGTGGGTGGCACCAATACCGGGCCTACCGTGCTTGACGGGCTTGCTGTGGCAGTTGTCAGAAAAGAGTCCAGAGCGTTCAGGTTCCGGAGATACGTACTAGGAGATGGAGAACTCTCCCAGGTAGTGGCCAACCATCTCAGGCTTGATCTCGACCTGGTTGAACTCCTTGCCGGAGTAGATACCGATGACGCTGCCGATCATCTCGGGGACGACAATCATGTCACGGAGGTGGGTCTTGACGAGGTCGGGCTTCTCGTTGGGCCTGGCCTCCTGCTTGGCCTTGCGGAGCTTCTTGATCAGGCCCATGGGCTTGCGCTTCAGGCCGCGGTTGAACCTGCGACGGGCACGGGCGTGGACGACATCGCGGAGCTGCTCAGACGAGAGGTCGAGGAGCCTGGTATTCCGTCAGCACTGCGACCATCCTTCCCTCCATGTCCGGACAACGTACTGGTCAAGGTCGATTCCACGGTAGGAAAACTTGCGGAAGGCTCTCTTCTTCTTGAGCTCTGCACATCACCGTATTGTCAGCCATACGTCCCCGTTCCAGCGTGGGTCAGACCCAATCGGGTTTCGATGGACTGAGCAGATGTGCATGCCAGTGCAGCGATCGCGATGGGTTACAGGCGGGTGGGCGTGTGCGCGAAGGGTTTTCAAGGCGTACCGGCAGCCTCCTCAGCGTTCTGTGTACATCGTCAGCAGGGCGCGCAGACTGCGCCTCGGTCAGAGGAAGCACTCACGTATTCCTGGTCAGCCATTGTTGCGGTAGTCGAAGTGGATGAGAAAGACTTCGAACGGGCGCAAGAGGTTGGTGGTTGTCGCGGTTGAGGTTGTGTCGGGAGCGGCGTCGTTCGCCCAAATTGTGGTGCGAGGGCCTAAGCGAGCGCCAAGACTCGCCCGAATCGCTCACCTACCGCCCTCTCTGTTATCGATAGCACGCAGTCCCGCACCCATTTGTGGCAATTAATGTATCTTTCCAGTACGCTGTGGCCAGCAAGACGTTAAGTAATTCAATTCGCTTTGCCAAGATTCATTTGCAATGTTCACATAGTCAGAAATTTGGCAGCATTTGGAGGGGTACGGCTTTTTCATAATTTTGGATATCACACGGCGTTTCCGCCGCAAAGGCTCCTCGTCCAGATGACGCCCATTTTTCAGCCCGCACTACTCCCTCCAATTGTCCAAGCCATGCACTTGAGCCATCCTTCATCGGAAACCGAGCCTTGAAACCCCATCCCGCGTAGAATTGACTGGATCTTGACAGTGACGCGCTTAGTCGAACAGACCGAAGCCCATGTCCTCGTCGGACTCCTCCTTCTCCTCCTCCTTCTCCTCCTTCTTCTCCTCGGCGGCAGCGGCACCACCGGCAGCGGCGCCACCGGCAGCAGGGGCGGCAGCACCAGCGGAGGGGACGGAAGCGAGCTTCTCGGAACCAGAGGTGATCAGCTGCGCAGAGTGTTAGCCATGCTTCGCAGGGAAGAAGATCGCAGCTGCGGGTGAGCGTTCGTACCTCCTGGATGTCCTTGCCCTGAAGCTCAGAGATGAGCTTGTCAAGGCGCTCGGAGTCAGCCTCAACACCGACGGACTCGAGGACAGCCTTGATGTCGGAAGCGGAGGGGGCGGTGTTGCCACCGAGGCCGAGGAGGAGGTAGGCAGCGAGGTGCTTCATTTTTGCGGTTGCTGCGAAATGTTAGTGATTTTCGAAGCGAAAATGCGGCGGTGACGGCGCGCAGGCGCGAGCGAGGAAGAGGCGAGGCTGCTCACTTTTGGAGGAGGGTTCTGAAGAACAGGCGAATCAATCGGTTTAGCCGCGTTGCGGAGACTGAAACGTCAAGTCCTTGGAGGTTGTCGTTGGGTGTGGAAGAAGAAGCGCTGAGCGGCGCTGAGTGACAGAATAGTGAAGCGTTCGTGTGCGAGGCGCTAAGCCGGATCGGATGGCTAGCGCGATCGCTGCAAGACGCGCCCCGTCGAACGCGCTCTCGCCGGGTAGCGGCCGCGTGTGTCTGGGCTCTTGGGAAGGCGCGCTTGGATATTCCGGTGCCGACCGCCGCGCCTTAAAGAGCGTCATGTTCTCTTTCTCGCCGCCGTCCTTATTCTCCCACGCTGTCTTCTTCCTCCCACCGCCCACTTACGCCCGCCGCGCACCCCTGGCTCCCGCTATCGTCCTCCCGCCCATTCTTACGCCCATCCGCCCCCTTCTCATGCCCGCAGCATGAGCGCCGGCTTTATAAGCACGTGTCGGTGATCTCTGAACGTACGGCTGGGCCTCTTCCACGATGAGCGTGAGTCAGTCCGCCGCCGCGCGTCACCACTGCTCCTGACATCCTGCACAGTTCCTCAACAGTGTTCTTTCCTCGATCGGCGGCGGCGCCGGCCAGTCGCAGTCGCAATCTGGACGGCCTGCCCCTACGCAAGCCCCCGCCATGAAGCCGACGCAGACTCCACGTGTCGGGGGCTCGAGCAACGGTGTGGCATCAGCAGCGGCGCCCAAGCGCAAGGCAGAAGGCGACCCCGCTTCTATACCAACAAAGGCCGCGCGCAAAGAGCTAGAGCCGTCGCGTTCCAACCCCGTATCCCGTCCAGGCACATCCTCGCCGGTCGTGAAGCCTGCTACACCCTCGTCGATCCCCTATCGCGGTACCGCCCAGCCTTCCGGCTCAGTCAACCCCGCTCGCAAAGTCGCTCCGCCTTCCTCCGCCCCAAAAACCAGCGCGTCCGCCCCCACCGCGAAGCCTGCCGCGAAACCTTCGCCGGCGCCTGCTGCTACATCCTCTGCATCAGGCCCCGCACCCAAAAAGGGATCATATCAAGAGATTTTGGCACGCGCCAAAGCAGCACAACAAGCAAAGCCGCCAGTTGGTGCCATCAAGCACAAGCCAGTTGAGAAGTTGACCAAGAAGGAGAGGCTTGCACTGGAGGAGAAAAACAAACAGGCAGCAGCGGCTGCAAAGGATTTAAAGTCGGGACAGAAATTGGCTCCGAAGGGTGCGGCTAAAGCAGCAGACACCAAGGGTGGCGAGCCTGCAAAAGAGAAAAAGAAGGCGGTAGACCTGGGCTACCAGGGCACCATGCGCTCAAAGGAACCTACATACCAGGGGACAATGAACAAAGGTTCAGCAGTACGCAGGCCCGGGCTAGACAGGGGCGGCAGCTACGACAGGAGCCGGAGCGCTTCCCTTGGCGCCAAACCGGGCGGAAAGGGCCGTTACACCTATTATGAAGACGACGATGATGACGAGGACGAAGAAGGCTACGAGTCGGAGGGCTCATCAGCGATGGAGGCTGGTATATTTGATGTGGACCAAGAAGAAGAGCTGAGTCTGCGCGCTGCAAGGAAAGAAGATGAGCAAGCGTTGCGAGAGGAGGAGGATCTGAAGCGCAGGAAACTGGAGCGCAAGAGGATGCTCGAAAAGATGAACGCGCAGGCGAAGAAGAAGAAGGCGTATTAGGAGACACATCCTCCTTGGATTTGGTTTGGTCGATGGACAGCACAGCCCTGGATTTCGGATTGATTGTTTAAAGCATTTGCATCGGGCATTGGGTAGACTTATTGCTGGGTATAGCGAGGCGTTCGTCATCACTTGTCGCTGCACGATTCATGAAAGGCTTCGGGGCTTTAGAGAGGCCCGCACTCATTATTCTTGTAGAGAATAGCTCGAGCAACCATTCTTGCGGTAGTCGAGACAAGACTAATCGCGCTTCATGCGCTCCTGGCTGTACTTACGCCAGATGACGGAGTGTGCGAATGAGAATCTTTGAAGTCTGGTATCAATTTTTCGAAATACTCGTTTCGTCTGATCGTTGACCGGACGCACGTATTGCCGGCCAATTAGCATGCTTCCGATTGAATGCTCCTCCCGCGTTTAATTCGTTCGAGAAGCCACAGCCCATCCAAATGCATACGCTGCAAGAAGAGAAATCCGCATATAAATAGAGCAGAGTTGGATGAGCTGGATCATGATAAGTGTCATCTTGCCAGACATGCATGTGCTAAATAAAGCTCTTTGTCAAGGAGGCCTGTCCCTGCTGCATGCTCAGAAACAAAAAGAAAGTCGAGGACAAGTGCCTGCAATCTACCAGAGCAGCAGGAGTTGAGCGTGGACGAAGGTCAGAAAAGCATGACCACGCGTACGGGAACCACTGACGTCGTAGGCATGGACGCCTGGCCGCGTTTCCCCCCTCAGGGCGGCGTGGGTGTGGAGCGCGGCGAGGGGCTGCGAGGGGCGGGCGCAAGACCAGGACCCCCGCAAAAAGCCTCGGCACGAGGGCCGATCCACGCTCGCACCTCCGCTCACGCCTCACTAGTGAAGCTTCCGCGGCTAACTGACAGCCGGCCTCCCGCAGCATGAAGCTTTCGGTTCGCCGGCGACGGAGAAGATTGAACGACGACCTCGCGCCACGATCGCTACAGCTCCTGCCGTAGTTCACGGGGAACAAGGAATTTGCAATCATGGCGGGCGAGGTCCGCCAGCCTATCGACGTCGCTTCGCTGTCGAGCTTCATTGACGCGAACGTGCCGGAGATCAAGACGCCGATTGACGTCAAGCAGGTACGTTCTGCATGTTCCCACAATTCACACAACAACCAAGCGCTGGCCATGATTGCCTCCAAATTTCTCCATGCGAACTGTCTGCCGGTACGCATAGTCAATGGAAAGCTAACAACTCCTTCGCCATGTAGTTCGGCTACGGCCAATCCAACCCAACCTACCTGCTCACCTCCGTGCCCACGCAATCCAAATTCGTTCTGCGCAAGAAGCCGCCGGGCCAGCTGCTGTCCAAGACGGCGCACAAAGTCGACCGCGAGTACCGCATCATCGCTGCGCTCGAGAAAACCGACGTCCCTGTGCCGAAGGCGTACTGCCTGTGCGAGGATGACTCTGTCATCGGCACTGCCTTTTACATCATGGAGTTCCTGGATGGGCGTATCTTTGAGGATCCCAGCTTACCAGGAGTAAGCGTAGAGCATAGGCGGGAGATGTGCGTTCAGCTCTTACCCCACGCCGTCGGCGCCTCTTCTGCGCGCAGAGGACACTGTACATGGTATTTCTTTGCTAACACGAGTATGCTCGCAGGTGGCACGACGCCATCCGCACTCTCGCCAAATTCCACCGCGTCGACCCGGCCTCCATAAACATGTCCTCATTCGGCAAGGCCAACGGCTTCTACAACCGCCAAATCAAAACCTTCGCCACCATCTCCGAGACGCAGGCGCAGGCCAAGGACGTCGACACAGGCGTGCCGGTCGGCAAGATCCCGCACTACGACGACATGGTCGCTTTCTTCAAGGACCCGGCCACCCAGCCAAAAGACAGGAGCACCTTCGTGCACGGCGACTACAAGATCGACAACGTCGTGTTCCACAAGACGGAGCCGAGGGTGATTGGCATTCTGGAGTAAGCGTGGCCTGGCATCTCCCCTTGCAAGCTATGAGACTAACACCTCCCTCCAGCTGGGAAATGTCCACAATCGGACACCCCCTCTCGGATCTGTCCAACCTGCTGAACCCCTTCATCACAGCGGCCGCAGGCATTTCCATCGGCGCCGGCGGCCGCGGCACCGCTGCCTTCCTGCCCGGCGCGACGCCGGGGCTGCCCAACCACTCCGAGCTCGTGCAGCTGTACAGCCAGACGGCCGGCTGGAATCCCGCGCCCGACATCACGTGGGGCGAGGCCTTCGGCATGTACCGCGGCTCCGTCATTTTGCAGGGCATCGCGGCGCGGTACGCGCGGCGTCAGGCGAGTTCGGCCAAGGCGAGGGACTATGGGAGCGGTATGAGGCCCATGGGAGAGCTGGCGTGGGAGTTGGTGCAGAAGGTGAGGACGGAGAAGGGGAAGGCGAAGTTATAGAGAAAGTTGTTGGTTGGAGACACATGAATCTTTTGAAATGTAAACAAGAAAACTCGACATGAGACAGACTCTGGGATATGAGCGGAAAGAGCCAGCGACTCGAAGAGACTTCTCTGGATTTGAGCAGATTTCGTTTCTCCTATTCAAACAACGGCCGGCTGCTATATCCGAGCAGCAAATGGCTAATCCGTGCACCCCGTTTGTTCCCATGAACGCCCCAAGATTTTTGAGAGAAGAAAAACCACTTTGGTCTTGTCAACGGAAGTGCTTCTCAAGGCTGAGGACGAAGTCATGGTTGAGCATACCGTTGATGCTTTTTTGTGCTCCCGAATTTGTACAAACTAAGTAGCCGTCCCCGGACTCCCGTTGCTTTGCATCATCGGTTGAATGTGGTATCCAGGAAAAGAGAAGGAAGGTAATCGACCGCGCCCCGTGCTTGCACTGCTTTACCTGCCGCGGTGGTCGTCGCCGCCGATGCGCTCGAGAGCCTGTGGTTTGATGCGTCAGTATGCTCAGAAGATTTTACGTCCACTGTTCTGTTATGGTGGAGATGGAGCTAAGGAAACGTCGCGTAAAGCAGAGTAGTCGTACCTCGAGCATGACAACAGAGTTGCCACGGATGACCTGCAATAACCTAATCAAAATCTTCCCGCAGGGTGTTCCAGGAGGAATGGCCACGTACACACATGCCGATGCGGACCTTCTCACCGCCGGCCTTCTCCTCAACAGCGTCGTCAAGCACAATGTTCAGAAAGACCTATGCATTACAGGCGTCAGTCCCGGCACGACGCTCCGGAGCGCAGAAGGAGGCGCGGAGTGCGGAGGGCGGGGCGAATGCTCACATCGTAGCCGCGCAGGACGCCGATGACCTTGCGGGAACCGTTGAGCTGGACGAAGAGGCGCTTGTCCAGGTACTGAGCAGCAAGCTGTATTAGCACCTGTCTTTCGCTGCACGGGCGCTCCACCGAGAAGCTCCGGGAACGCGATGAGCTGCGGTACCTTCTTCAGTTCGGGCTGAGCTTGAGGCATGTTTGCGAATGATTGTGGGAGAGGGGGGTTTGGCGGTGGGAGGGCGAGAGGTGTGGACGGCGAGCGGTGGATGTGCTGGAAATGCGCCTGGCGCAGTCTGAGCTCAAGTTCGCGCGGCGACGCGCGCCAAGACCAACGCCCGCCGCCGCGCCCTGCCCCGGCGTTCTGCCGCCTTGCTGAGCAGCATTTCAGAGCTGCAGGCGCCGCAACTTCAACACCATCCCAACTTCGCTGCACTCACGCTCTGGCTCAAAACAGCCGCCGCCAGGAGCTCTGAACCAACACCCACTCTCCACGCGGTCCCCGGAAGCATTGCCCGCATAAGCCAGCAAAAGGAGAAGGAAGCATGAGGAAATCATTCGGCGCGCGCCGCGTCCCGCGCAAGATCGGCCAGGACGACGGCGACGACGACGCTGGCGCCACCAGCTCAGGCACCGACACAGGCGCGCAAACACCAGGTCAGTCCTCGCTCGTCCAACCCCCGCGCAGAAGAAAGCTTTCCTATTCTAACGCGACACCCGGGGAACAGATCGCTGATCAAAGCCTAGCAGAACCCGTGGTAAAGCGCCCGCCCGTCCCGAAGACCAAGAAACGCTCCTCCCTCCGCCTCTCCTTCGGTCCCGGCGAAAGTGGCGCCGAAGGCGACGACGATGCCAGTGCTGTCTTCACCCCCAAGAAGTCGAATCTGAGCAGGATAGCGGCCGAGAAGAATGCGGAGCGCAAGGGCTTTCGCGCGTCCCTGTCGTCGGACCAGCTGCCGTCGCGGCGAGACGTCGCGGACGAGCGCCCGAGCTACAGCAAGGAGGCGCTGGCGGAACTGCGCGATTCGCAGCCCTCCACGCCGAGGGATCTGGGGACGAGTGCGGGCGAGGAGAAGGAGCCCGCGGGCAAAGAGGTGGACGTTGCGGCTAAGTTCGGCCCGCTGGCGAGCCTGAAGTCTTCGTCCTCTTCCGCCATCCCCACCGAGGCGGAGATCCGAGAGAAGAAGGAGCGCAGGCGACGACTCGCGCAGGAAGAGGGGTTCATGTCGCTCGACGCCGACGACGAGAGAGACAGGACCGTGTACGATGACGACAACGCTTACGACAGCGATGACCTGGACCGGCCGCGCGACGTCACCATCCGCACCACCATCAAGGAGAAGTACCCCGAGGGCCGCTTGGTCGCCGAGGACGAGGACATCGCCGAGGGCTTCGACGAGTACGTCGAGGACGGCCGGATCTCGCTCGGTCGCAAAGCCGAGCGTGAAGCTGAGCGCAAGCGCCGCGAGGAGATGGCCAGCATGATCGCCGAGGCCGAGGGTGGAGGATCTGGTGACGACGGCTCAGACGACTCGGAAGCTGAACGCAATGCCGCGTACGAGGCCGCGCAGACCAGAGCCGGGACCTACGGATCGAGGGATAAAGCTGCAGACGACTCGCAGCGGCCGCGGACGCCACCGAAGATATCACCACTGCCGGAATTGGGGGGAGTGCTTGCGCGGTTGCGAGCGTCGTTGAAGGAGCAGGAGGAGATTAGGGCGGCGAAGGTCAGGAGGATGCAGGAGCTGGTCAGGGAGAGGGCGGATATTGCGTCTCAAGAGACGTGGATACAGGGAGAGTTGAAGAAGGCGGGGGAGAAGTACGAGCAGTTGAGGCTTGACGCGGGAGGGGCCGGCGGCGCAGCGACCCCGGTGAATGGTGTAGAGAGCGCGGCGGCGAGCGATAGGGGTTTGGATAGCATGGGCGCAACACCGGCGGCCGTCTCAAGTGAGGGCGATGAAGAGTGGGATGGTGGAAGAAAGGGTCTGGGTAGTTGATATCATATTTGCGATCAAAAAGCGCTTCATTTATAGCGAGAGATATCAAAGAAGTTCGTACTCGAGTGAGTCGAATCCGAGATTTCGTCCCGTAACGTGTTGACTTTTTCATACCAGCTCAACCTTCCGCGGTTCTGTTCTCTGTACACTCTTCCTCATCCCCCTGGTCCTCTATTCAGTATCGATCGTTCTCGGAACGTGTCTGGACATTTGATGGCCACACTGCGGACCTATTGCCGCGGTTTCTTACTACGTCATACATGCAAAAATGTATTTCCCAGAGCCTATGATAACCAAGTCGCCCAGGACCTTCAAAGCAAGCTACCCCACATGATTCACTGCCGTGTATCGTCGATAAAAGAGCTCATTGCGGGGAACAAAAGAGTAACGAGGTCTTCAATGATCAGCAATCCTACATCTGGATGCTTTCTTGCATTTAGAATGAATATTCAAACGTGATGCACTTATCTATCAATGTGAGACCTGGAAACCCGTTGTAAGCTCAAGACTTTTCCTACTCCTACTTTGTATCTTAGTCCGAGACTTTAAAAGCATACTTGGGAGCAGGCGCGGATAGATTCAGCCTCACAAGCAACCCAGTCTGTCTCGTTGCCAAAGTTCAATACTGTCAAGATGTCTGGTCACTTTCGTACAAAGCATTAAAGACAACTCGCCGAGGCGATTGAATGGCTGGGACAGCCGCATCCTCGCAGCCATCGAGTACCTTCATGGTTTCGTTGGAATAACAAGTGTATACAGTTCCCGACAGCCGTGAGACACTTCCGCGTCTTTACAGGAAAAGGCTAGACCGAAATCCAGTGCCACATCGTGAAAGAGAAATCTCCTGTGAGCACGTAGCTTCAAAAGCTAATGATTGCGCTCGACACTTTCACTTTGGGAATCGTCAAAACATGTACAAGCTCAAAACTTCTATCCGACACATCTTCAAAATCTCTTTTGAATACTTACAAAACAACGAGGTCTGGAATTGTTAAGAAGCAACAGAGCCCCAGCTCGAGGTACGCTGTCGGCCGAGGCAATCATTCAGCTTCCGATGTGGAAAAGTGAGCTTTCCTTCCGTGCTGAAAGTGGGCGAGAAATCAAAAGAAAGCGGGTTGTTACATAGTTACTGACTCTTGGTTGTTTCTCTTTATTCTGTCTAACGACCTCTACTGAAAAGCGTGCTTAAATCGGGACAGTAGGTGGGTAGGTAGCTGAGGCACGAGTCATGCGCAATGCGGCTAGCGCGAGCGGCGACGCAGTGCCAACCGGCGAAAGCTCGGCAAGCTCGCTTAGCAGCCCACCAGCACACTTTGTTTAAGTATTGTCTTCGGAACGCACGCTCGACCGCCGTTCAACGACGACAACCAGAACCGACAATGCCTACCCGCCTCAGCAAGACCAGGAAGCACCGTGGCCACGTCTCGGCCGGTCACGGTCGTATCGGCAAGCACCGCAAGCACCCCGGTGGTAGGGGTCTTGCTGGTGGTCAGGTATGCGACGAACCCTTTGCGCTTCACTTCACCTATGCGCTTTTTGCCCGTTCTCAAACTGACCTATTCTAGCACCACCACAGGACGAACATGGACAAGTACCACCCTGGTTACTTCGGTAAGGTCGGTATGCGCCACTTCCACCTGCTCCGCAACCACGAGTGGAAGCCCGTCCTCAACCTCGACAAGGTAAGTGTCAACCCAGCTGCATGTATGCGCGCATATTGCTCACCAGCTCCAGCTCTGGACTCTTGTGCCTGAAGAGCAGCGCCAGAAGTACATCGATGCCAAGTCGTCCGAGAAGGCTCCCGTCATCGACCTCCTCTCCTTCGGCTACGCGAAGCTCCTCGGCAAGGGCCGCATCCCCAACGTTCCCATCGTCGTCAAGGCCCGCTACGTCAGCGCCGAGGCCGAGCGCAAGATCAAGGAGGCCGGCGGCGTCATTCAGTTGGTCGCATAAAGCGGTCGCATAACGCGGGACGGGAGGAAAAAATCAGCGTGGTGGCTGGATAAATATCACGTGTGAAATAGCACTTGAATTTATCGAAAAAACCCTCAGCGTGGTAGGCTGGGTAAAGGTCGCCTTCGACGTTTTCAATGTTAAAGACGATTTCTTTACCGAACACACCCTTGTATTCCGAACGTATGTGAAATGTCCTCGTAGGACCTGGAGACATGGCCCCCACAGGTAAGTTCAGTATTGGCCTTTGGTACTCCTTGACTATTTTTCACCGCAGAGCGTAGGATAGCCATCCTCTTGCGGCCCGTGATACCGTCTTTTCGTCTCAGAGTCGTAGCTCCCTGTTGGGGCACATGTGCTCTGCTCGCTCCGCCTACACCAGGCTCTATGCAACCTGGGTGGTCTTGAGCTTCTACTTGTGCGCATTTTTCCATGCCTAATGCTAATGTATGAACTTGATATATGCCTTTGAATAAATGAAAGATGAAAATGTGAGCTTCACATGGTCTTGACCCCCGTGCTTGTGTTGTATTGACTGGTATATGTCTGATGATCTAAATGTGCCCGGGCAAGTCTTGCTTAGTGCATGAAAGTCTACTACACAGGCCTACAAATGCGGATGAGTAACATTACCTACTAATAGTGAACATTGGGGCGACATACTATCCAGCAGCATAGCAGCTCTGCCTTAAGGTCAAGCTCAAGGTTTTGGTCCGGATCGTCAGGGACAGATGATGGCGCGCCTTCCAGGCAGAAGTGTTGCTGGTGTCAAAGATTTCAATAGTATGGAGCTCTCTTGCACTCGCTCGCGATCGGCTGGCAAAGAATTTGTCCAACGTGATTATAATACAATTTGGCACATTCTCCTGCCACGTACGACCACAGATCGCAGAATGCAACGGATCCCGTCTGCTCTCCGATATTTAAGCTGCGAATCGGCCGATTAGTACTCAAGTGGGTGACCATTGGGGAATCCCGGCTGTTGTACGTTTTGATTTCCTTTTTTGCTCCGCGAATTGACATCGGGCCGAGCTTTCCGCGCCAAGAATTGTAGGTGTGAGTATGACTACAGTTGATCCCTTGATTCCCTAACTATCTCTTTTGTCTTTTTGGTATTTGGCGTAGATGGGGTTGAGGACTGAGAGGTAGGGGAGACCATGGATGGCATGTTTTCTCATGGCCTCTCATACACCGGATTGGACAAGAGCTTGTCAATTTGGAGCTTGGTATTCAGGGCGAAAGAAAGTGAAGCATGCCTGGTAGACCTGAAGCTTTATTGCTCAAGCAGGACATTACCACTTTGCCATGGTTCCTTACGTGTTTGCTGGATAACAACTGGCAACGGAAAGATAGGGTCGAGCCGGATGGCTAGCGTCATCGTTGTCTGCAGTGGCGTAAGTGGGCGCAGGAGTGGTGGGATGCCGCCATGAGGAGTTCTTGAACAGGCAATGATTGATAATCGCCAGCTAATGGGGCCGAGCAGTTACGAGAGAGGAATTGCATGACTGGGCGCGGCGCTCGGTCGACGGAGCGGAGCTGTGGCGTGCATTGTGTGACACGTTCGCTCGGCAGGGCAGGCGGGCTGAGGCTCTTGTCAGACGGCCGCGCAAAGGGATGGATGAAAAGACAGCGGCGGCGTCTTATGTCGTCCGGGAGCTTCGCTCGCTTGGGCCAGGGCCCTGCATTCCCCCGCCACGCGCGCGGCAGCCACCATACCGCGATAGGCAAGGGCCGATGTCGGAGATCGGACAAGAGCCCTTGCTATCCGTGGGTAAGCGCACATCTCCATCTCCACCGCCTGCACCACGCACGCCCTTCGACATGACGACCCAATGACTCCGCCCGCCCATTGGCCTTCTTCTACCGCTCCTTTGCCCTGATTGCTCCCTCGCCAGCAGCCCTACCCACCTTGTTAATTCCACCACACCACCTCCCCAGCGCCCCGAGACATACCGGCATTCGACCATCCCCCCAACATTTCTTATCCTAGCTTCCCGACACCCGCAACATGGCCCCCCCGCCCGCCGCCATCGACGAGGTCCCCGCCGTGCCCGCCGCCGCCGCCCTGAACGGCGGCGTCCCCGCCGTCGCCGACGGCCCCATGCGGCTCGAGGACATCTACGCACGCCGCAAGAAGACCGACAAGTCGCAATGGGGTATTGCGGCGCCCTCGAGCAGCGAGCGCTTCAAGAGCTACTCGCACACGCACAAGCCCAAGGCCAAGTGTTGGGATCGTAAGTCCGTAGTTATTAGAAAACCACCCACCCGCCAAAGACGGACGACGTTGTCCGGAGGAGCCCCGGAGCATAAGGATCATGCGTTGCTGATACTGGAGGTGGTTTTGCTCTTTTCGCGCAGATAAATTCAGCACCGAGTCTCTCTCGCGGACGTCCGCGCGCCTCAAGGGCGCCGCCGTGTACCTCGGACGGCCCGGCATGATTTCCCTGGGCGGCGGCCTCCCCTCGTCCGAGTACTTCCCCTTCGACAGCCTGGAGATGCGGGTGCCGAACGTGGGCCAGTTCGAGGACGCGGACGGGGCGGCGTGGCCGGCGGTGCGCATGGGCAAGCACGACATGGCCCAGGGCAAGAGCATGTACGACATCGCGACGGCCTTCAACTACCACCAGGGCAGCGGGTCGGCGCAGCTGCTGCGCTGGATCACCGAGCACACCGAGATCGTGCACAACCCGCCCTACGCCGACTGGGCGTGCACCATGACCGTCGGGAGCACCTCCGCGCTGGATATGTCGCTGCGCATGTTGACCGAGCCGGGCGACTACGTCGTGACGGACGAGTACGCCTTCTCGTCGGCCATCGACACGGGGGCTCCGCTGCGCGTCAAGTTCGCCGGCGTCAAGATGGACGTCCAGGGCATGCTGCCCGACGACCTGGACGCCGTGCTGACCAACTGGGACCCCGCCGCGCGTGACGGCGCCCGCAAGCCGTCGTTGCTGTACGTGGTGCCGTCGGGCCAGAACCCGACGGGCGCGACGCAGAGCGAGCAGCGGCGCCGTGACATCTACAAGGTGGCGCAGAAGCACGACTTGCTGATCCTCGAGGACGAGCCGTACTACTTCCTGCAGATGGACCCGTACACGGGCGCCGCCGCGCCCAATCCGGAGCCGCCCAGATCGCACGAGGAGTTCTTGAAGGCCATTGTGCCGTCACTGCTGAGCATGGACACCGACGGCCGCGTGCTGCGCATGGATTCTTTCTCCAAGGTCATCGCGCCCGCTTCCCGTGTGGGCTGGATCACCGCGTCCGAGCAGGTCGTCGAGCGCTACTCGAAGCACGCCGACGTGTCGACCCAGGGCCCCAGCGGCATGAGCCAGCTTATGCTCTTCAAGCTGCTCGACGAGCATTGGGGCCACCCTGGCTACGTCGACTGGCTGATCCACATCCGCAAGGAGTACACGGAGCGCCGGAACATCATGGTCGAGGCCTGCGAGAAGCATCTCCCCAGGGATATTGTTAGCTGGAACCCGCCGATGGCGGGCATGTTCGTAAGTCTGCTCCTTCCCCTTTCAAGCTACTCACAATACCGTGACTTTGAACCTTTTCATTAACCAAAGATGCTCTTCGCAGCACTGGCTCGAGGTGGATTGGCGCAAACACCCCCAGGCCTCCACCAAGGGCATCCTGGAGATCGAAGAGGAGATCTTCCTCCGCGCCGTCGATAAGGGCGCGCTTGTCATCCGCGGCAGCTGGTTCTACGCCGAGCCGGATGCCAAGCACGACAAGATGTTCTTCCGAGCTTCATTTGCCGCCGCGCCTTCTGATAAGATCCAGGAGGCCATTCGCCGCCTTGGTGAGGCGCTCAGGGAGATCTTCCAGCTGTAGGCTTGGACAAGGTCATCCTATTTCGGTGAGTGTTCTATGCGTGTGATTTGAGAACATGTGAGCATGGCTGGCGACCGATATCATCTTTCGGAGCTGGTGCCATTGTCACGAAAATCATGTTTACGGGTTATGATGCGAATGGCGTATGTGATAAGTATTCGGCCTGGCGCTGGTGGGTTTTGCTTTGGAATCCATGGCGTGCATATAGACGAGCGACATTCTTGAGTAATGGGTCAAAGAAAAGGTCGAGAGAAATTGATAAGCTTTTTCTTTTTACATTCGAATTGAGTTAATTTTTTTTTGAAAGTTCGTGTCTTCGGATGAATTGCGTGAAAGGAAGATGAGGGATATCTAGTTGATGAAGTTGACGCAGAAGAAATGCAGGATGAGACTGCCGAAGAGGAAGTCCGCAAAGGCGCTGTACACATGATCGAGTCAGCTCACTGCTCGAATGACGCGTCGCCGTTCTTTAGGGGGAATGTGGCGCAAAGGCGAAGGCCATCGGGCGATGAAAGACGTACCGCTCGTGAGAAATGCTCCCAAATTCGTTCTTGTTCTCCGGGTTGGTCTGGATGCGCAAGCTCGCCGTAAGCACGAACTGGCCGACGGTAGCGCTGAAGCCGGACAGGAAAGCGTTGAACGGCTGCAATCAAACACTCGTTAGCCATCCATCCTGAGCCGTGCTGAGTGAAGCCTCCAAAGCAATTGGCTCTGAATTTCTCCAATCGAGCGCGAGCTTGTCCAAACAGAAGCTCTGATGAACAGGAAGCCTCTCGCTCATTCTCCGCAGGATCCAATCTCTCCCCTGCTAGCAAGCGAAAGAAGCCACTCACGAAGTTGCCACCAATGACACAGTACACAAACTGCAGCGCGCCGACCACAACCAAGAAGACCATAAAGGCGTCCAGCAGCTTCGTCCGCTGATCCGTCTTGTGCACGTAGTTCTTCCACACGCCCATGACAATGGCCTGCGCGTCGTTCGGGTTGACCTTGGTCGAGGAGGATGAGCCGACGGGGCCGGTGGTGCTGGTTGCGGTGCTCGTCTTGGTGGTGTGCGAGGCGGCGCTGGGGACAGAGGCGGTCGGGTCGGCGGCGGAGGCAGGCACGGCTGCGGGCGAGGCCGCGGCCTGGTTGCCGGGTCCCTGGGCGCGGTGACGGGGAGGCATTGCAGGATTGTCGCGGGTGCTGCGGGTGCAAGGACGAGGCGCGAGAGGCGTGGTTGTGGTGGGAAAGAGGGTGGTGAGCTGCGTCTGAATAAGGCCAGATGGATGTTCTGGTCTGGCGGCCGGGAGTCGCAACTCTGGGAGCTCGGGCCACGCGTCCGGACGACCACGTCTTAGTACTCGCTGCTGCTCAGGGACGCGCTCGCTCTTGCTTACGTACGCCGCATCCCGGCCGCCGCGCGCGTCATCGATTCGCTCGGCGCCGTCGGAGCGCGAGCTGAGCTCCTCCATTCGGCGTCGGAGCTTACAAACAGTGACTAGCTAGCTACTGCTCCGTACACCTGGACCTGCTATAACTTTCCCCGCGTTGTCCTCCGCGGATCTTCCTTCACAACCCTCAATTCGCCCTCTCTAAACCACGCTTTCCCCCGCAACAATGGTGCGTCGCGCAAGCCCCAATCGCATTGCTGTCGCATTCAGCCTAGGCAACTTGCTAACACACCATATGCAGGGCCTCGAGACCATCGCCTTCATCCTCGGCGCGCTGACCGCCGGCGGCGGCATCACCGGCTACGTCCGCACCGGTTCCATCCCGTCCATCGCCGCAGGCGTCACTGTCGGCACTCTCGTACGTCTCTTCCACCTGCCCTCACATTGCCCCTCCTCAATTGGCGCCAATGCCTATGCGCACAAACACACAAACACACACACAGACAAACCAAACCAAAACACAGCCCCGCCTCCCACCCACCAACGCGGAGCAGCCAACGCGTACCAGAAAAAGAGGGAAAAAAAAAAGAAAAGCCGCTAACATCCCACCAAACAGTACGGCCTGGGCGGCTACCGCATCTCGAACAGGCAGCCCTACGGCGTCGAGCTGGCGCTGCTGGCATCCATCATCCTGGCCGGCTCGTCCATTCCGCGCGCCATCAAGACCAGGAAGCCGCTGCCCATTGGTCTGAGCTTGCTGGCCACGTACGGGCTGTTCAACTTTGGTATGGCGTTCCAGAATAAGACGGTTAAGACTGCTTAGATGGGGGGTGCGGATGGGGTGGGGAGAAAAGGTGGGAAGAAAGGGGTGCGGTTGATTGGAGCCTTGGGGAACGTGCTGGATGTGCTGGTGAAGAGAAGGTGGGGCTGGAGTTCGATGGAGCTGGCACGGGGAAAGTAATATAGGAGGAGAGAAAAAGTGCGAAAGGATGGGCATTTACGAAGGAGATCTAGTTCGGGGAGAAATCTTTTGAATCAATGAACTCAGTGTATGCCATTGGCTTTACTGTTGCATACTCGCCGCAGCAATTTTCTATTGCCATCTTGCTGATGTATTTCCAACCTGCCATATCACTCCCTTGAAATAGCCAGCTCCCAGCAACGAAAGATACCCGCAGACAATTTCCCTAATACTCCTGCAGATGCTCAGTTTCCTACACCTAGGACCAGAACTCCAGAAAAAAAACCCCATTTGCAGTCCCAACCATCTCACCCGCCGAAACCAGCGGGGAAAAAAAGACCGGCATCAGTAATCCCCAACATCATCCACAATAACCCTCTCTCCCCTCCCACTCCCCCGCGGCGGTCCATCCCCATCACCACCACCATGACCACACCCCTCTCCCGCACCACCACCGTCTTCCACCACCCCATTCACCAGCTCCCCAATCTCTCCACTCTCAGCCAACACCTCCCTCGCCCTCGCATCCCCCACATCCAAATCCTCCGCCACCAACCGCATCGCCAGCTCCGGCACCAGCACCTCCTGTATGAACCCAGACACAGTCTTATACCCAATCAACCAGTCTACCCCCGCCACCGCCCTGATATCCCCAGCCAACCTCTCCGTCACCCAAGCCTCCATGACGCGCCGCCCCCTCGGCCCATAATACCCCACGCTCAGTGCCCTCAACCCCTCATCCCTCTTCGCACTGGCCGCCAACGTGCGCCCCTGCCCCCTGCGCGCCTCCTCCTCCACCCTCTCCCGGAAGACGGAGCCGCGCTCCTTGCGCAGCACGGCCGCCAGCTCGGCCCGGAAGCGCTCGACGCGCGCGGGCAGCGCCGCGAAGTCGACGGCCGGGTACTCGCGCGCGGCGTACTCCTCGCGCGCCGCGGCGCGCTTGTGCGCCTCGCAGAAGGCGATCTGCGTGTTGATGCGCATGTACGCCTTGCTGCCCTGCCAGGCTTCGAGCAGGAGGCGGTCGACCGGGGCGCGGCAGACGGGGCATTGGGCGGGCGGGTCGTAGTTGCCGGCGGGGTTGAAGTCGGGCTCGAGGTCGAGGTCGTCGAGGATGGGGGAGGGCGGGGGGCTGCTGAGGGGGCTGGCGGAGGATTCGGTCGGCGAGGGAGGCTTTGATCCGTCGGTGTCTTGCGCTTTTGCTCTCTGGGATGTTTTTCGTTGGCTGCTGGAGTCCTTCTTCGGGGTTGCGCTCCCCGCTTGCGATGATCTAAGGTCGTGGAGTGGTTCGAGGGTTTGGAGAACTGGCTTGCTCTTTCCTGCATCGCTCCTCGATGGTGATGGCGCGTCGATCGGGCTAAGCAGGTTCAGTCCTGGTTGGTTTTTTCTCAGCTCTCTTTCCTCGGTAGGATCAATGTGCTCGCCGCCGTTCGACTTCCGCTTGGAGTCTTTTCGTGCTCTGTCGTCCGACAGCGGTGAAGGTGGCAGCGGGGGAAGAATTTTGGGCTTCGGCCTCGTTTTCTGCCTGCTCTCCTTTTTCTCAGGAGGGAGTTCATCAAGCATCTTCAATGCAGGTCTCTCTTTCGGCGGTGGCGACGGGAACTCAATTGGATCAAGAATTGCGAGTTGTGGCTTCTCCCGTGTTGAAGCAGGAGAATCGACCGGTTCAAGCTTCTTGAATCCTCGCTGCCCACTTTCCTCATCGCTACCATCCGTCGCCAATTCTCCAGGAAGGCGCTGGGCAGCGACCACCGTATTCCCAGAAATCGAAGAAAATGGCCTACCTTTCTTGTCGAACCCGCTTGCCCTTCCGGTGCTGGACCTCGTCTTAGAAGGATCCGCCGCATGGATATTCCTGAACGTCGACTTCGCCCCAGACCTGCTCCCATAGCCGCTGCTGCTGCCACCCTTCCCCCTTCCTACCTCGTAGCTCCTCTCCTGATTCGAATACGTCTTTCTCCTCATCTTCGTCGGCCCACCACCACCAAACAGCAGATCCATATCATCCACATCCTCGCTGCCCTCCGCCCTCGCGCTCGAGTCGCTGCTCATCGCAACGCCCGAATCCTGCGTCCCGGCCACCCCTCCCCCTTCTCCTTCCCTCACCCGTTTCCCCCCCGCAGCCCGCCCGCCCATACGCTGCGCTCTGATCGGATTGCCCAACCGCTTGGGCGGCTCGTACCGCTGCTCGTGTCTCGGCTCGTCGGCGTCGTCGTCAGAGCTAAGCGGCTCCGCGTCAATGTCCATGTCCGGGGGCATCGGTGCCGGCTTCGGCGCGGAGGCTGGAGACGAAGAGGAGGAGGAGGAGGGGGTGTTGGTGGAGGAAGATGTGGTCGATGCATTGGCGCGTTGGCCAGCTGCTGCGGGCTTGCCGCCGACGGTCCCCAAGAGACGTTGCGCGTGGCGTCCGAGTTGAGGCATTGGGAGGTGACGTTCACCTTTGCGCGCTTGGGACGCGTGTGCGCGAGCGGAGGTGAGGTAGGTGGAGGGTGGCGGTGGAGGGAGCGGGCAGGGTGAAGGAATTTGTTGCGTCAGGCGGGGCTATTCGGCATCACCGTGGATACGTTTGACAGATTTCTGGGAGGCGTGATGAGTGGCTTTACTTGGCGTATGGCGCGCGAGCTCTACGCTGGAGCTCCCAGAGCCAGCTGCATCTGTCGGTGATGCAGCGAGGAGAGTCGCGTGTCGAGTCACCGCGGCGCGCTAAGGACTCGGGACTCGGGAGCTTGACGCGCCACGCGCTGTCCCATGACCGGGAGCTTGCAGCCAGCCTCACTCACACCATAGACGTCCATGCACAGAAATTGTAGATATGCGATTCCGCAGAATATGGGTATATGGACTTCCCTTTTCCAGCCCTCTTTTTTCAGACCTCGAACTCCAAGTAATACCTGCCCGGACGCCATTTCCCATGCATACGCACACAAATCAGGCTATCTTTCTTCCAACATTGCCCACGCCTCTGCCCACAATGCTGACAACAATGTCTCCCTCCTCGTTCCCTGCATCCCTCAATCCCCAACCGCTGCCTCCAAAAGCCCGCAAATCTCTGCTTAGTTGGATGATGTCTTCACTGCCGACAACGTCCCTGCCCATCTGCAATCTTCCGACATCCTCAGAGCCCATCGCCATGAGGGTCAGCATCGTCGGCGCCGCAACACTCGATACGCAGCCGCCTTGTGCAACGGACTCGAGCAACTGATAAGCACAGCGCTTGCCAATATCCTCCGGCGGCTCCCCACCCGACGGCGGGGATGCGACGTCAGCCGAATACAACGCGCCCGTCGAGCTCTCCGCCACCAAGCTGAGACCAAAACCCACGCCGATCTTCCTTTTCTGCCCGGGATTCGCGTTCGTTGGAGCAGCCACGAACGGCGCGCTCGAGACATCCGAGAAAACATACGTGTCGGCGACCAGGGGGTTGAGCACGCCACGCGCCGTCTCGATCATGCGCGCATTGTTCGCGCCCGCCACACCCGTCGCATACGCCACGCCGCGGATCTTCTTGATGCGGCCCGGGTTGAGCAGGTGGATCGTCTTGGGCAGGCGCACCTGGTGGCCGAACACCAGCTGGACCTCGCCGCCGCCGCCGCGCCCGCCGGGGCCCGGGTTCGATCGCTTCAGCACGCGCAGCTCGAGGTTGGCCATGATGCCGAACTGCGCGTAGAGCGGCAGGATGGCCGTGCGGACCGTGTCGACCGAGACGTCGCCGGCGGGCGTCGCGCTGGTGATGACGCCGGGCCCCGTGAACATGACGTTGACCTGGGCCTTGGAGAAGGGCGCCAGCATGCACAGCGGGATCAGGAAGTAGCTGATGCCGCGGGTGCACTCGCGCGGGATCTCGTGCTTGACGACGCCGTGCATGTTGGCGCCGTAGCCCGGGGCGCTGCCGGCGATCAGGCCCGGGCGGTAGACCAGCGTCGTGCCGGTGTAGGAGAACTCGATGGTGGAGCCATTGGTGACGGCGTCGAGCAGACGGATGAACGAGACCTCGTGCGGGAGCAGGCCGGGGTTGGTGTGGCCGGAGCGGATCTGCGAGATGCGGACGGGGCGGCCGGTGAGGGTCGCGAGCACGAGGCGCTGCACGAGGTGCCTCTGGCCGGTGAACTTGAGCGGCGGCACGGCGGAGGCGTCGGCCATGGCGCGGGGCGGGGCGGAGGAGGGGTCGTCGCGGGGTGGTTGCGCGCAGTCGAACGCACAGCAGCCAAAAAGTTCACGCAGCAACTTTTCTGCCGGGCGGGCGCGACACCGCCTCCGGATCGGGCAGGCGCCGCGCGCCGGGTCGGCTGCGCGTCAAGGTTCAACTCCGGCAGCCGCTCGCTCGCGGAAGCCGCCGCCATCCCACGCGCCTGCCCGAAGCGGCAATATATGGAAGATCTGCAGTCAACCGTTTACGGTATGCGAAGCAGCGCGGCGCTGCGGACAGGCGGCTCGCGAGATAGCCCTTCATTAGGGAAAGGGGCTGTGGCGGCAGGGAGCGCGTTTAAGCTTCGCCGGCAGTAGGCGTCGGGAGGCGCGCGAGGAGCGATCAGCCCAGAGCTAAGGGCCATCTGAAGCAATGCGATTCCAATCCCACTCGTCCCAAACCGGCCAGCAGGCGCGCGAAACGTAAACCCCTTACCATACCTCGGCCGCCAGGCACCGGCAAGCCCAGAGCCCGCGCGCGAGGCGAAGCGCAAGCTCGGCCCCGACGCAAACTCTATTGTCGCGGCGAAGGAGCGCGTTGAAGTGACGATGGACGGGCGATTGTCTGCATACTAAACATTAAATAGGCGCATTTATAAGCATTAGTCACTGCGCTGCACCCGCGACTCGTGCGCGACAGCCACACGCACTGCCTCGGCGTTCCTGCAGCCTGGGATTTCCCCGAGCGCGCCTTAAACGTCGCCGTCAAAGCTCCAGAACTCGCTGCCCGTCTGCTGCCCGATCCGGAGTCCCAACTACCCGCATCCCGGATTCCAGCTTCACGAGGCGCGCACGGAGATCCCAATATCTCGCTCCCACGCGGCCGCCGTACGGACGTATGACGACATGTCACAGAGCCCGCCCTCAGCGAAACAATAAGCTCGTGGCAGTGCACCTGCTGTTTGACTCTATTGATGGGGGTATAACGCATCACCAAAAAAAGCGTCTTCCCGGCCAACGTGCGGCAACAGCTCAGGCAGGGACTCTGCAGCGGCCCGCACGTGGCCGCGCGATGCAGCAAAGGAATCGTCCAAAATGCAAGACTGATGCGAGATGATGCAGACGCAGGATGAATGCAAGCCGGCCAACCTTGCCTCCTGTCAAACCCATTTTTTGATGCGCCCTGAAACAAATGACGCGTTTCGAACCGAAACTGAAAGGAGAAGGCCATTTCCGCTACTCATTCCCAAACCGCCGTCCTGTTCCGTCTGTCCGTTTTTGAGCCCCCCAATGCGATAACAGTCCCTAAGCAATGCAAATGCAAATGACACATGTCTCCTCGTCATCGTGTCCTGCGCGGGGCACCAACGTGACAAATGACCCAATAGTGCATGCTGTGCAACAACAGCTTCATTGGACCTCCTGTGTCAAGAGACCTTTTCGTGCTTTTCCCTCCGCGAATGCTAGCGCCCATCGGCATGCAAATGGCGCTCCACAAATCGTATTTGTGCAAGTCTAGTGACCTCGAATCAAATTCTCGAACAGCCGTGTTATCCAAAATCCCTTCCTCTTCTGCCCCTTGAAGTTGCAGGCGTTTTCGCCTCGCGGTGCTTGACTTGTCATTGGCTGGCAATGCAAGGCGGCAAGGCATCGCGGACCTTGACGTTGAGTCTGAATCGACTCAGAATGATAGATCGTATGACTTGATCGTAGAGAGGTGCCCATGCAGCCAGCCTCAGAAGCCCCAGACCAAGGAACTATCCCGATTGTAACGGCAGCACGAACCAGCGGCACGCGTGGATGGTTGGTACTCGGCGGGTACCAAGTCGGAAGCGGGTGATCCAGTCTGGCATCCGTAGGGAACCCGAAAAGCCCGGACATCCGACGGAAGCGGTGTAGTAGACCAGAAATTACTCATCTCGATCGTTTGTGGACCTGGCCTTGTTCGATCATGCCCTGGCCGCCGTAGTCCCACCGCCGCTTGAGAGAACCATCGCTGAAGGAACTGGCCACGACGTCCTGCCACATGCTCGGAGTAACGTACGGTTGAGCGGGCGTAGCGTAAGACACCGGTGGAGGCAGCTGAGCCGGCACGTTGGGGACTTGCTGAGTGTGCGGCGAGACACTGGAGGCCTGGTAGAAACCTGACGGCTGGGCCTCCTGTTGTGGCGTCCGGAGCTCGTAGGTGCCTGGCGGGGGCGGTCTTAGAGGAGGAGAGGACTGAGACGTAGTACTTGGAGGGGGCGTACCGAAAGCTGCATTCCATTGGCTATACGTTGTGTTAACACGAAGACGTCATCTCCACAAGTTTTACGGCTACTCACTCAAAGATTCTGCTTGGGTTCCATTGCACTGGCTCTTGACTCTGCATGGTGGACTGTTGGGGCTGCCTCTGACCCGCAGCCATCATGACCAGTGACTGAACTACGGGAGAGTCAGCCTTGGGGTCCGTGTCGCTCGCGGAGATCGGCGGCGTGATAGGATGCTGGGTATAGTTGACTTGACCTGGTTGCTCCAAAGACGGATCCTGCGCCGAGCCTCGAGGACGGTACCCTCCGTCGCTGATGGGACTGGGGTTATTGTGGACCGCCGGGCTTCCAAAGGGGAACGAAGGCTTCAGTTCAAATGGCTTGCTGGTATCCGCGGAAAAGGCCTCCCTCAGATTGTTGACCTGGGCTTGCATCTCCGGCATGGGCCAGTTTGGAATACATTGCTCCAGGATCCGCATATGGCGCACGAAATAATCTCTGGCATCTCCATTCAGTTCCGGATCCGGGGAAGTAATAGCAACCTAGCAACTAATTAGAGATGAAGATGAACAAGATAGAACAGAAGCAACTTACCAAGTGAAGCATAGTGCAAGTCAGGACAGCATAGATGGTGAAGCTGATGCCCCGTTGCATGCAAAGCAGACCAGGCAGAGAGTAGTTCTGCAGAATGGCTTCCTGCAGTCTACACATGTTCTTTGCCGCGGAGTAGCAGAGCAACATGTGCTGTTTCCACATCGGATCATAAGACTCGTAGAGGAAGTGCAGCTGAGGCCTGTGATGCATGATGACGCCGAGGTAGTGGTAGCAGTGCATGTTCGCAATGTAATGCGACGGAATCCATGGGGGAGACCCATCTTCGGGGTACACGATCTGCATGTTGCGGGGGAGCTCTCGAGCCCAGGCCGCGTAAGAATCGTTGAGTTGAACGAACGAAGGCTCGACGGCCCAGTTCTTCGTCTTCCGTCGGAGCGTCCGATGAAGCATCGTCGTCGCTTGGATGTTTCTGACGATCCGTAGCATATAGGTAAATTGAACGGAGATCGAATTCTCAACCTCGTCCTGGCTCGACATTGGCCGCGGAACGTGGAAGTCGACCGTGTCTTCCTTGACGCCAAAGTCGGAACGCCCTGAGCAAGTCAGCATCTTTCTCTGCACGGAGATGGAGGTTCGACATACCTTGTGGGCCTCCGACCATGACTTCAAGCTGGAACAAGATATGCCAAACTCTCGTCTTTGTCACACAGTCATGAGCCGACGCTCCGCAGGGCTTGCCCATCTGGTGCAGTTCGAAATGCGTGTCAAGGTCAAGATCCTTGCCCATTGCAACACAATTCACGACCGTCATCCAGGATCGATAGAAGTAACCGCGCTTAGGCACTGCTTCCCGGGCCTTCAACGCAAGAATCAAAGCTTGAATCGTGCTCAAACGAGGAACATCTTTGAAACTTTCCTCGTGCTCTAATGAAAAGTTAGCCTCAAAAAGTTAAACCGGGGGCATGTTTGCTTCACTGACTTGTCAGGAGTGCGAGCCACTTGTTTCCTTGCGAAGGATCATCCAGCATCAAGGATGCACAAGCAAAGATAGCCTCAAGAATCAGGGGTGAAATTCCTTGGCGGTTGCTATGCCACTGCTGGAAGAAATATTGCCTGTTGATGACAGGCACGTACGGGTGGATGTTCGTGAAGAAATATTCGAAGTAGTCGAGTGCCTGCTGATCTGAGGGCATCATGTCCGGCGGAATTCGAATGGTCATGTCCGGATTGTGATCATCAGGAAGCTGAATCTCAAACTCTTCCACAGGGGGCGCATTTGCCAGCGCTTTCTTCTGATTTGCAATGTAAGGTGCTGTAAATGTCAGTTATTGGGAAAATAAAGCGCGGTCACACTCTCTGCTTACCGATTGCCGTATGATCGATCTTGAGCTCTCCCAGGGCCTCCGTAAGCTGAGATGTGTCGAGATTATTTCTCCAGATGGGCTCAGACTCAGTGGAGGCGCTCATTGAAGAACCAGGCTGTCCTGGATATACTTGCTGTGACTGGTACTTCAGCTGGTCGGAATTTGGGAGGGAGCCGGGCTGCATGGCGTTATAGTGTACATTTTCCTGGTTTGGAGGCGGCGCGGGGGGCATGGCGCCGTACGGAGCTGTTTGGTACAAGCGCGCTGCATCGGCGTATGATGCCTGCAGAGGATGTCCCATGAGGGGGCCAACCTCAGTGGTCATGGGGTGCTGGATGGAGTGGTGCCTCTGAAACTCGCCTGGGGCGGGGACGTGTGCTACGCTCTGGGCAGGGTCGTAGTCGTGGCTTCTGTCGCCGATCTCGAAGGTGTGGGAGCCGGTGGGAAAGGAGTCCTTGTTCTCGTAGCTGACGGTCGGTGGGACGCAGTTAAGCTTGAGGCGGATGCAGGCAGCGCAGGGCCAGGCGTTCGTGGTCGCGGCATCGCATTTGATCTTGCGGCGTCTGCAGCCTTCGCAAGCACGCATCACTGGTTCGGCAAAGTTAGTCTTCCCTGTTGGGCGGGCAGAGCGGCGCGAAACGCTCACCTTTGAGGCGCTTGTGCCGGTTGTGCTCGTCAACGAAGACATAGTCTGGCGGGGCAGGTCAGCAGCAGATCGCGAGCGGCGGCGCAGAGGCGGGACACACTTCTCTGGTTCTCGCGCGGCGCCAGCGTCTGCGGCGCGAATGGGAAGTTCTGCATTTGTGCGGTCTGGGGTAGGAGGGGCCTTGCGCTGGGCTCGCCGGCCATGTCTCAGCGGCGGAGGAGGTTGGAAGAAGCTCGTCGCGCGGTGCGCCCGCTCTGGAGCTTATTGGCGAGGCGGGTCGGGACGCGGCGAGTTTGCGCTGGATTGCTCTGGCGGGGAGGAGTCGACGATGCGAGGCGGGGCGCCAATCGGCAGCGGCGAGAGGTGTCAGCAAATGGGTGGGCGCGGGTGTCTTGGATCAGCCGCCACTTGGTCAGCTCTGTTTGCCTGAGCTGCGCGCGGGTTAGGCGTGGTTGGACGTCCTAAGTAGGCGGCAGCGGGTGCGCACTCCGATTGCCGAGCGGGCGCGGTGCTGGCGCATTGAGATGAGGTGTGGAGCCGCGGTATGGGAGGGCGTAGAGAGGGCCTTCAGGGCCGGCGGGCGCGGTCCTCTCGCGTACAAGTAACAGTGGCGTAGAGCCTCCTGAGTGGGGATTGAAGAACGGTCTGGCGGTCGCGCTTGGGAGCGTGGACGCCAGGCCAGGAGCACGTAAGATAGCTCCGCACCCGCCAGAGCGCGCCAGGGTGCGCTGGACAGCCGCCAGAGTCAGGGCGGGCAGCCAAGCGCACGCGAGCGCGAGGGATGCGCAACGCCTGCGTCGAAAAACGGGTGGGGTTTTCGCGAGCGGGCGGGACAAGGATTCACTGGCGCGGGCCTGGCGCAGCGCTGGCACCGCCGCGAGCTGCCGGCATCGCACGCGCCGCGCCCCAGCCTGCCTCACGCCGCCGCGCCGCAGCATCGCGCCGCGCGCCCGGCGCCCTGCTGCTCCAGCTTCAGCCCGCCGCTGGCCGCGCTGCTGGCCGGCGAGGCCCCGCGGCCCAAACAACGGCGCGGCAGGGGGGCACGCCCTGCGCGCGCCCACGCGCCTGTGGGTTTGCCGAAGAAGCCCCACCGGCGGTGCCGAATCATCGCGGCCGTCCTGAGGGAGATGAGGGGACTGCCCGACGGCCAGCCCTAGCGAGAGCTTACGACGTCAATAAATCAGTCTATGCTTGGTCCGTCAGCGCCCTGCCCTGCCGCCGCCCGTTTAACGCACGCGCTGTAAGATCTGCCTCCCACGTTGTCTCACGCGTCGCAAGATCCTCTCCGGCTGCAACGCAGCTCTGACAGCGCCGGCCGCGCTCCCTGTCGCGCCAGCCCTGCCTGCCACCGCGCTCGTCTATCATCGCCCTTCAGCGCCACGGATGCAGGAACGCCAATAAAACTGCCTGAACAGGCTGGTTCCCGGCAGCTTGGGAAGCCTCAGCATTGGCCGCGCCCCGGGCGGTGGGATCCTGCGACGCGCGACTGCACCATGCAGGCCATTATCTCATGTTTGCTGCGGCCCCGACCCTGGCGGCCCCGGCGATGCGGGCGCGCGGCGCCGT
This sequence comes from Neofusicoccum sp. Z2, assembly GCA_037356115.1. Lineage (NCBI taxonomy): Eukaryota > Fungi > Ascomycota > Dothideomycetes > Botryosphaeriales > Botryosphaeriaceae > Neofusicoccum > Neofusicoccum sp. Z2. The sequence goes on from JBAWJY010000015.1 coordinate 414,871, forward strand.
GCGGCCTCCGGGAAAGCCGTCACAGGGCCAGGACGCGCTCGCTGCGACGGCCGCTGGGCAGGCGATCGGCCTGCTGGTGCACCTCGTCCACCGCGCGCACGGCATGACGGCCGCCGTCCTCTCCCTGCCGCGCGGCGGGCAATTTGGCTGCGGGCGCTGGGCAGGCGCGCGTCGGCGCCGCCCACATTAAAACACGCCTGAAACTGCCGCCGGAACGTCTGCCGGGCTTTCCAGAAGCCTTTAGGCCCGAGATCTGGCGCATACGAGCGCGCAGCGCAGCCCGCTGAGGGCGCTCGGCTGCTCCCGGGGCGCCGTGGCAGGGCGGCAGGCAGAGGGGCGTTGCATGTTTCTTTGCATGTGAAGGCGCCGTGCGCCCGGCGCCCGCGCAGAACAAGAGATGAATCCCAACGCCCCGGGTCGCATGGCTCGGCGGAGGCCGCGTGCCTGGCCGGCAGGGGATCCTCTCCATCGACGATCTTGCCCGACTCGCGCTGCGCTCGCTTATTGCCTGCTACACTGCGTGCGAGGCACGTTTTGCGGGGCGCCAGCGGCGCTGCGAGCGAAGGGCACACTTTGACGGCGCCCCGGGGAACCGCCAGCGCCCAGCGCGCGCGTCGCAGCCTTGGCGCGGCCTTGTATTGGCTCCACCCGCAGCAGGTCAATCACCGGGCAAGCAACGGCGCTGCGGTGGCGCCGCTGCTTGACAGCCCGTGGAGCGCGCTGCCCGGCTGCTGGAGCGTCCCAACGTCCCGCATGGGGCGCTAGGCCGGTTGCGGCCCGGGCAGGCGACATGGGGAGCCACGAAGTAACCCTGCGCTGCGGTAGAGCGCTAGCTGCGCATGGGCTGATGCGAACAAACGTCTTCTGACCGCGCGCGACGCAGCGCTGAGATTGCGAAGGGCCGCCGGCGGCCTGGGTGACGTGGGCGGCGGCGCAGGTGAAGAGCAGCCAAGCGACGACGATCGCGGGAGCCGGGAGAGGGCGGTGGCGGAACCAGCCGCGCTGTGCCTCGGGGATTTCTGCTGCGCGCTCTGAGAGATCTGCTGGGTGGGCCGCCGACTCGAGACGCGGTGCAGCTGCACCGCACTGCGGCGGGCGCGGGCTGCGGGCTGGCGACGTTGTTCCGATCCGTCGCAGGTGCGTCACTCGCCAACGGCGCCTCTGCGGGGGGCACAGCGGCGGCGACCAGCGCAGGAATTGCAGCAACCGCAGCGCCGCAGCGACCAACGCCTCGACATGGATCCCGACAAGGACAACGCCAATCCCACCATCCTCAACCCGTCCGACCTGCCGTCGCGCCGCCGCGAGTCGTCCGTCAAGAAGCGCGAGGGCGCCGGCGTCGGCCTGTTCGACGACCTGGTCCCCGCCCACAGCTACCTGCGCGACCCCTTCGACGCGCCGTCCTCGTCCTCCGACTCGGACGACGGCTCTGTCGAGGACATCGACGAGCAGGAGATCTATGGTGAGCCCCGCGCCGCCCGCCCCCGCGCCCGCGCCGCCCGCTGACCGCCGCCAGACCTGATCTCGTCCATCTCCGACCCCGAGCACCCGCTGTCGCTGGGCTCGCTCGCCGTTGTCAACCTGCCCGACATCCACATTCTGGCGCCGTCGTCGCCGCGCTCACCCATCAGCACGGTGCTCGTCGAGATAACGCCCACCATCACGCACTGCTCGCTGGCGACGGTCATCGGCCTGGGCGTGCGCGTGCGCCTGGAGCAGGCGCTGCCGCCGCGCTTCCGCGTCGACGTGCGCATCAAGAAGGGCACGCACAGCACCGACGAGGCCGTGAACAAGCAGCTGGGCGACAAGGAGCGGGTGGCGGCCGCGCTGGAGAACGGAACGTTGATGGGCGTCATCCGCAAGATGCTGTCTACGTGCGAGTAATGATTCAATTGAGAAACGATATGGCAATGATGAGCTATGATGTGCGCCCGGGAGGGATGGGAATAACATTCGGACATTAGGCGTCAAAAATAGCACGGTCTGCTATAGCCTTATAGGCATTGCATGGCGAATACGAAAAGTTAGGTCTCCCGCAACGCATATCATCTAATGTCGTTTGTTCCTTTTTTGGCACATATATCCTCCCCGCGCCCTTACATGCAAGATCCCCGGCCTGTTGCGCTCAGTGCTTTATTGCTTACGTCTGCGCCGGCTGCTGCGCCGACGGTGGCATAGCAGGCGGATATTGTGAGCTAACCCTCTCCTGATCCCAGGGGCGCCTTTCTTGGAAGAAACTCCATTGCGAGCAGATCATCTGCAAGTAATTAGGGTTCGGGGGCCAAAGCTGAGCCCGTGGCCCGGAGAACGATACCCGGGCAGAGGGCTCTGCAGCAGTGCGGCCTGGCACGAAAGGCACCCCTACCGCGCATGGACCGATCACCACGAGAGGCTGCCCCCCAGGGCCCCAAGCTCCACCGCGCCGCTCCCGCTCCCTGCACACCGTTCGAGTCGCCGGAACCTGCCAACATGACTTGTTTCACGCTCGCTTCATCCTCTCTCATGATTCACCAAACAGCAAACGGCAAGAACCGGTCTCACGAGCCGCGGCAGCATTCCACGCCCACTTCCCGGCTGCCCACCGCCCACCGCCACACCTACGGCGGCGGGCGTCTGGGCTTGGGCTGGTGGTCACAAGCACCCCGTCCGAAAAGAGGGCTGCAGGGTTGCCGGTGGGCCCGCCGGCGCACTGGCGAGTCTGGCCACTCCACACGATGCGTCTGCGGTGCAGCCCGGGCGCTTTGCACGAGCCGGCCAGGCTGCTGCGCGCGCGCGCTCAAGGCGGCCGGCCGGCGCGCGGTGGCAGCGGTGACATGCCGGCCAGGAGGCAGTGGGCGATCGCTTATTACCTTTCCGTAAGAGCATTGAAACAGGCACGCAGGATCTGCGGCTTCGATGCAACGTAAAGTTGCTCCTTCGCCCACGTCCCCACGCGCGCACTGAGATAGCAGCCTCTAACGCCATCCCGAAAACGGGCGCGATGCGCAAACGTCCCGCAGCGGCGCAGTCCGACACCATGTCTAGTATCTGCTCTAGAACTGCCTTTTGGCCTGATCGCGGGCCTGGGAGCGCACTCCGGGCGGCGGAACACCAATAGGGAGGTCCGGCTAAGCGTCGTCGCTCATCTATCCAATACTCAACCCCAAGACGCGCTCAGCAGCAGAGCTCCTGGATGCGTGGAGCGGTGAAGCTCGAGTTCCAGTCCATCACGATATTCGCGGCATTTTTTCGCCAGATGCGTCTGGCCCCCAAACTACCTGCCATACTTTCCCGAGTTTCCCGGAAAGGCCGCCATGGCAAAGTCGTCAAGGAACTACCCGCCGGTCGTCCCAGCCGTTGGAGCAGCTCTTGCCACCCGGCCAAGCACATGTGACGGGCATGCGAGGGCAAGAGTCACGCAGTCGCGCTGCCTCCTAACAGTTCGCAGGTGTCGGAGGGCGCCAATCCGAAGATAATTCCGAGAGCCCAGCCGCTCTAGCCGGCATCGGCATGATGAACGATCAATCGGAACATCATCTGATCGGCGTCCCCTTGATCTTCCCCGGTCCATTTCGCCCTGCGCTGCTCCACCAGTACGTACCGCATTGGACGCGGGCTGAAGGCCGCTCGTACTCGGGGGTGGATCACACAGCTAAGGGGCTCAGGACTGCAGGCAAGTGGGTATGGATATTTCAAGAACGGGCTCTGCCGGCGCTGCTCCGCGCAGCAATTCCGCCGTCGAGGCCGCCAGCAGCGCGACGACCCCGGATTCCGGGACGAACTTCACGGACTCGCTTGGGCGGCGCATCGAGAGACGAAACGTCGACAGGAAAAAGCAAGGCGCATGAAGCGGCAATTTCCTTGATACCAGCCACCCACCGGAGCAGGGCACGACGAGAGCGTTTTGCTGCACGCCACGGCAATATATGAAGAGCCGCAAGCGCATGCGCGACGCTCGCCTGCGGCTGCCCAATGGGCGGGGCCCCAAGCGGCGTCACCCGCAGGGCAATATGGAGGCACGCGGCGTGATGAGATGAGATTGGGTGGAGGAGGCGCCAGCGCTACCGAAACAGTGCAGCACGATGCAAAGGGGTCCTGACGGAGCTACGCATCGCCGCTTATTATTTCCGGGAAAGCACGCGCCCCCAGCCTCGTCGTCCCGCGCGCGCTGCGGCCACGGCCGTAAATCAAGGCAGGGCTCGACGGCACTGGCGCCGGCACGGGCACGGGCAGCCTTCCCTGGCGCCCCCCTACCTCGCCAACCCCACAGTTGGAGCAAAGCTAATCGGCATCTCCGATATGGCTGTCCATCACATCATCACGGCAGACACGCGAGCCTGCATGCGCCGGCTGCCCTCTTGGGCCTGGTGGCGACGCGCCCAGCAAGGCCTCCATCAGCGCGACGGTCCGCTCGTCGCCCTCCGGCCCCTTCAGCCGCACCCGCACGCTCCTCTGCGTGTCTGTCTCGTTGCCTGCTGGTCAGCGTGGCACGCCTTACGGGGCTGGGTAGCTGTCAAGAGCACGCGGGCACGCTCGTCGCGCGAGCTCTCCACCACGTTACGTAGCCACTCGCCACACTGTCCAAGCATCCGCAACTACTCCTTTCAGACCGTGCCCCAGGATAAGCATCCTTCCCCCGATATTTTATCGTCCTTCCCGCGGCAAACGCCATGCTGTCATCGAGTACCAAATGACTCCGCGGATGCCCTCCCAGCGTTCATGCACACGCTTCCTATTCCGACTTTCAGCCTCTCTTGCGGCATTATAGTAGCCCATCAAATATAGAACTAAACCGCTGGCGACCCTCCAATACGCTCCTCGGTTCCACCCGCGCAGTCCCGCCCGTCACCCTTTTCATGTGCCAGCCAACCACCCTCGTCCTAGCCCAGTCGCCCATGACTCTATGACGCCGCTCTGGTATGCGTAATCCTTCATCTAAATTTACCCATCACTCTTCAGCACCTGCCGGCGTGGCCCTGTCCCAAACGACCCACAGCCCTGCGGGGCTAACCATCGCTTCCATCCCTGTTTAGGGAGGCGGCAAACCGCGATATGGGTGGAAGCTTCTATTGGATCTTTCCATCGCCTTTAAGCGAACTCTCCCGCTCCGTTCCCGGTGGGCTGGGCTGCGGCGCCGCTCGATTTAAGCTCTATGCTAAAGTGACGGGCGGGTCTGGTGGGTGGGCTGTGGTCCCCTTGATCCGGTTCGCTATTTATCCATCCTATGCGACTGCCGCCGCTCTATTTGTTTTACGGAATCGCTGTTAGCAAGAGACTGCCCTCGCCGGGCAAAAACGATAGGCCCCCAGGTTCCTGCAAGGAAACACCTAGAGCTCGAAACCCGACATATACTCAAGGTTCTTCTCTTGACGGCCAATTACCCTAATATTGTCTCACATGCTTCGGTGCTTTCCCTATTTCCATGCGGAGGGAGAGATTTTTCTGACCCATTTCAACGTTGGGCTCGAAGCATGGTCTGACATCTTATGCGTTTGGGGAGGCTGAAGCCGAGGCGCACCGTGAATGACGGGCCGCGAGTCCGCAACATAGAGCACAATGAAGGCCGAGAGGGTTGCAGACAACAAAGGATTATGGCTGTAAGTTTTAAGCATCTCGGTTGATCTTCCACCGAGTGCAGATTTCTCCTCCTCTTTGTCTGAGCGCGATTTCAACAAGACGTTCTGATATCGACATCAACGTCACCACGTCTTTCTGCAGCACATTTGCTAGTGTTATTTCTGTCGATATTGGCTTTTCCAAGCCAGATTTTCCTCTCCGTAAAGGGTTCTGAACTCAACTACCAATTCTACATCCCGCAATATTCTCTCTAATGGCCGTGGTTCGTATTGTGCTCTCACTGAGGCTAGAGACTCGCCAGACGCCAAATGTATCACTACCCAAACGCTCTAGAGAAGATGGCCTGGACACTCCTGGGCACTATCGCAGCGAAAGATGGCCATTTGCGCCGACGAGTACTTGTTCTCCTCTCCTTACACTGAACGCCAAGCATCCCAACAGGGGCCTCAATAGAGCACTTCTCAATAACGGAGTCTATCAATAGATTTCCACCACGACACTCTTTGTGATTGTCTCTACGGAAGAAAGAAAAGGCATCCTTTGCACTCATGCTTATTCAGTTTATATATGGGTCGAGCATGGCTCTCCACATTCCTCCGTATAAACCACCAGACATTCGTTAATCCAAGAGCCATCCCAAGCAAACCCAACCAACCCCACACACTCCTTAAACCCACCACAACCACAAAACCAGAAAGCAAAAAAAGAAAAGAAAAAACCACCATGCACCTCACCACCCTCACAACCACCGCCCTCCTCACCACCCTCACCGCAACCCTCACCACCGCCTTCCCCACCACCACAAACACCACCACCACCACCACCTCCCCCATCGCCATCCCCAACAACCAAACCATCCCCGACCCCTCCACCCCCAACCCCCACATCAACACCACCACCACCCTCACCGCGCGCGACCGCCCCCACCGCTACGCCTACCACGACTGCAAGCTCTGCTCGGACGCCAACGGTGCGGGCCGCTGCGTAACCCAGGCGTTCCGGCACGCGCTGTGCTACAACCTCGATCCGTGGTGGAACGATCGCATCAGCAGCGTCTATCCGGATGGTAGCGTCAAGTGCGTGCTCTATGAGAATAGGGATTGTGGGGGCGCGTGGGTGGCGGTGGGGCCGTATGGGAAGGCGGATAATTTGAAGGTGGTGCATTTTAATGATCGGGCGAGTAGTTTGGCTTGTTATACGGCGTTTAACTAACTGAGGGAGGGGGTGAGTTTTTTAGTTTTTTTTTCTGCGTGCCTTTTTGCTACTGAGTTTAGAGGAGGGAATGTAGAGTTTGTTTTGGTAGTTCTTTGTGGTTTGATGCAAGTCCTTTTTTGTTTTTCTTAAATCATGTACAGAATTTTGACTGCTATTTTCTTTGCTGCTCTCGGATCATCATTGGGCGGGGAGATTGCTTCATTGTCTGTATGAGTGTTGAGATGCTGTCTCGCGATGCGAGTGCAGTTTAAGCCATATTGAATGTTGAGCTATTTGTGAGAGCGGACGCTTACCAGCTACTTCGCAAAGGCAACATTCTGCCCTATAAGTAGTAAACCGCAATAGCTACAGAGGACTATAGAAGGTTGAAAAACTAACTTACAGTATTCAGCCAGAGCACCTGTCACCGACATTTCTCTTCTCAGACCGTCACGTCTCTTTAGAAAACCAAGCAACATCGCATAACAAGAAATCATCCAGCATACCAGCCACGCGTCCCAGCCAGATGACAAAGGCGATCCACCATACGCAACAAAACTCCAGACAGCAAAAGATTCACACCTCAGCAAACCTCACCGACCACAGCACCGCTCTCCACAAAACCTCGCTGATGCCGCCCAATCGCACCCATCAGCTCGAAGCTCAGATCTTCCCTCAGCTCCATTTTCTGACCACCACTCTGAGGCTCGATCTCCTTCAACAACTCTCTCAGCCTATCCGCCCAACTCTGCACCACCGCCGGCGACATCTCCCCCTCGAACGCAGACGACCGACCGCATACCCCTTCGGCCTCTCCGACAGCAGGGCGGGACCTCCATGAGAGACCGTCTACCGCGCGATCCAATCTGCCCAAGCTCTGCGCAATGCCTGCTACGAGGGACGTATCGCCAGTAATGCCAGTCTGACTGATGGTGGTCGTGGCGGACAGTGTCAGCGAGACGTTCTGCATATGCGCGTCGTCGGGCACGCGTTCGAGGTGGAGTCGAGAGGTCGTGCGACGGCGGGCGCGGCGGGTGGAGGGACGACGGTGGGGGATGTGCTCGCTGTTGCGGGTGTGCTGCTGTTGGTTATCGTGTTGTTCGTTGGAGGTATCGGGGATCTGTGGGCGGGGAGGAGACCGAGCCGTCGAGAGCTGTTGTAGGCGGTTTGAACGGCGGTGTGTCTGCTCGACTTGTCCTTTTGCAGAAGGCTCTTCTTGAGGCCTCTTCTGTCCCTCACTGTGCTGTGGGGCCGGGGCTCGACTATGCAATGTAAGACTTGGCAGAGTGGGAGGAGCGCCCAGAGAAACTTTGCCTTCGTTAGCTGGCGGGTTGAACTCGAAGTTGTGAATCCGCGGTCCTCGCAAGGCCAATGTCGGTCTGTGTTGTGTGATGGGTGCTGGGTTCTGAAGCTGTTGAGTTTCACGATCGGAAACTTCAGACACGAAGGGGGGCATCGCCGCGTTCTGCCTGTCCCTGGCTGCCATGAAGTCTCGGATGTCACGATTGCGCTCATTTCTTTCAGACCCGTCAGACATGTCAGATATCCCCTCTGCGGCACCCATGATGATCGCATGGTTGACATTTCGTTCATGGTCATCCGATGAAGCCGGAAGCTCATTGCGTTTACGAACCGAAGATCTTGTCGACCGCTGAGGTGGAAGACTTGAGAACCAGCTGTCTCTTACAGGGTTGATCGTTAATTTGAATGGCTTATTATTCGTATTTCCTGAGCGCTGCTTGCGAGGACCTGCACGCCGCTGTCTGCTTGAAGCTTCGGGGATGGCAGAGAGTTGTGTTCCTTGCCCCAGATGCGAAGGTATGGGCATAAACCCGTCACCAGGCTTATGGCGAGTGTCACGGGGGGTTGGCAGATGGGCATTCTGTGCTTGTATTGATGATTGACTTGCGCTCGGGGCCTCAGGGTAGCCTGTCATTTGCAGGACACCTGGATCGATGGTCCGGCTTTCAAACGACGTGCCCGCAAGGTAAGGAGATGAAGCCTGTGGTGTTAGCATTTGTGTGGCTATGAACGGGCTCTGCGGTGCTGGAGGCGTGCTCGTCGGAACGTTGAGTTGGATCTCCATGCGCTCCGTCAACGGGGTAGCAGTCGTCTGGGTTTTTGCTGAAACGTTATTGCTGACTCTGGCGTTCATCCTCGCCATAGTCCACGGGTTCGATACAGTGACATCGCTCATGAGCTGCTCCGTTTCCTCTTCGTTGATCTCTTCCGGAACAGTCTGTTCGGTATCACCTACGAGTAATTCGTCCTCGTCAAAGTCAAACATATTGTACTTCCACGTGCGTTGTCTTTTGGACCGCGGCGTCTGGTCTCCTTGATGATCTCCATGATTCTGAGACCGGACAGGGCTTGATTCAGCGGAAGCTGTGCGCTTTCCTTGCTCCAGACGACGCTTTTCGTGGTCCTCAACGGTCAATCTTGAGGCATGTGAGAAGATGTCAGATCTCGCCGTATCAAACAGCTGCTCAGGGACATTTGTGACCGCCCGATTTCCTCCCTCGTCCATCTGAACCTCTGAGCTTTCGAGCGGTGGTCCATCTCCTAATTGATTGTGACTCTGCTCAGCACAGGAGTAGAAAGCGTCCAGAAACTCTTCGACAGCTTTCAAAATGGTGTCAGCGTCATCAAACAGGAGATCGTCCTTCGCCGGCTCGATATTCGGATCATAGCTCTCCGGCGGACATTTGATTTCCATCCGGAAGAACGGCTCCTTGACGTCCACCAGCCTGGAATTCGCCTTCTTCAACCGCTCTCTGAAAGCCGTCGCAATCCGCTTCAGCGTTCCTCTCGCCGTGGAGACAGGCCGAGCATCGATGGAGAGAAAAGAACCCAAACCCGCGATCTTCGAGCCGACCGCATCAGCCCTGGGCAGGAAAGCCTCAACCGTGTAACCATTGACCTCGCGCACCGCGTACGCACACTGAGACGCGCAATCCCTCCCCACAACCTTGAACACCGCATCGATGACCCTCTCTTCCCGCCCAACCGCCAAACCCGGCTTGGGCGCATACGTCCAATCCCCCATCCCACACCCACCACTCCTCCCCTTCCTCACAACCCTCAACGCAAACCTCACCCCCGGCCTCGCCAGCGCATACGCCTGACAAATCCTCCTCACCCTCTTCAACCCCCCCGCCGCCTGCTTCAAAGCCGCCTGTCTCCTAACCAGCCACCTCTCAAAGAACCCCTCGGCCCTAACCGTCGTCCCAACCGGCACACTCCTCTTCTCCCTCGCGCCCCCTCCCCTTCCCCCCAAAACAACCACCTCCCCCACCCCCTCCCCCTCAACCCTACACACCACCCTCACCTCCCCACAAACCTCCCCCAACGCCGCCAACGCTCCCCCCCTAAACCCCAACCACCTCCCCCCCACCCCCCTCACCTCCTCCCACGCCCTAACCTTACTCGTCGCGCCCCGGACGCCGAGGAGCCCGCGGTCGGCGGGCGGGATGCCGTGGCCGTTGTCGCGCACCTGGAGGAGGTCGAGGGTGTTGGGGGAGATGTCGAGGGCGATGGAGGAGGCGCGGGCGTCGAGGGCGTTGTCGATGAGTTCTTTGGCGGCGGAGGCGGGGGAGGGGAGGTGCGCGGAGGAGAGGAGGGGGGCGGTTGTGGTGGGGGGGAGGGGGAGGATTCTTCGGTTTTGGGGGGGAGTGGGGGGGAGGTGGTCCATTGTGTGGTGGCGAGAGGGCTGGCGAGAGTTTTGCTTGCGGAGAGGGGCGGCGAGTGTGAGCGGGTATCTGCTTGCTGGCTGTCGGAAGCAGCGGTCTCGGGCTGAGTTGCCGTGAGGATGAGGCCGGTGTGAGGTCAATGGTGAATGCGAGTGTGAGCAGCCATCCGAAAGGCGAAGAGAGCGAGCCCGGGCCGAGTTTCTGTGGGCACTAGGTCTTTTGTAAGAGTGTAGTGTGAGGACGCGTCGCGTCGGTGGTGAAAGGGTGGCGGAACGCGCGAGACGCGCAAATACACGTGACGTCATAGGAGGGTCTCTCGCCCGCCTCACCGAATACACCTCACCAACAAGCAAGACAACACATTTCCTCGCGTGAAGTGCCCGACGACCTCTAGTACCAGCTCTTTCCCTTATTAAAACCATTGTTCTCATCCCAAAAGAGGCATCACGCTTATGATTAGTGGCACACAAAGCACCTCGACCGCAAAACACAAGCTCGATATTTTTCCACATCCTAAAACTACACTCCACTCCCCAAAGCCCGACCTTCGCTTGTCTCTCCACCAAGTTCACAAAAAGCATATGAAACAAGCAGTAGAAGAAGATGAATAAGAAGAAGAGAGCTGCACACACCAAAGAGTCCCGCCACGATATCAGACCTCGTAAGGTCGCCCCAATCCACCTGTGAAAAGAGTAAAACGAGATAAGATGAGGGGAAAATAGTACAAGAGACAAACTCCCCCTTGGCCAAAGCAATGAAAAAGACGGTCGTCCGTCCGGAGAGTGTGGAAGAAAAAAGGGAGGGAAACCTTTTTCTCCGCTCACTTGGACTTCGTGATGAGAAAAATCGTCATCATCGCGCCTGCCGCACAAACGCCCACGCCCATCGCCCCGTCGTGATGATTTCAATCCGATGCATGCAGTCGTGATGCCCCTCAACCCAAATTCAGTCGTCAAATCACGCGCCCGCCATCTCCGCGTCCTGTTCAGCCGCTGCCGCTGCTTTCTCTTCCTTGGGAGCAGTGGATGAGACGGCAGGGGGTGCGTCAGCACCCTCGGCGACCATGCGGCTGAACTTCTGTTTGCGACTGTCGACGACGTCCTTGCTGAGGTCCTTCATCCAGGCGTTATTCATTACGATCTTCTCCTTGGCCAGGCTGGCGCGGTTCTCGCGCTCCTGCTCCGCCTCGGCCAGACCCTCCTTGCCGCCAGTGCGCACTTTCTCACTCTTGACGACGTACTCACTCGTCTGCGGCTCGAAGACCATGTTGAATCTCTCGAGCGCAATGCGGATCGTGAGGGACTCTTCGCTCTTATCGATTCCGATGGCAGCCTCAGTAAGCTCGTCTTCGTCCAGCGGACCGTCGCGCTTGATGAGTGGCACCCGGACCTTTTCGGCAGGTACACCTTCGGTGGGCGTGATGCGTGTGAATGAAGACAGATATGCGCGCCAATTTTGCTCCTGGCTGGTCTGCTTCGTGTCGAATGTCGGCTCTTCTCTCTTGAAGATCATGACACGGGCAAAGGAACGAAGTTGATCCTGGTACAGGTTAGCGGTCGACTCAAGTCCTTCTGGAGACGGAACAACTTACATATGAGATCTTGTAGACGTCACCGTCCTTAGAGTACTTCTCCACAGTCCTCCTGTAGTTGAGCTCCGCATCGTGAGTCGTCTCCTCCTGGGAACGGTCCTTGCGGAAGAGCTGGTAGATATCCCAGGTCTTGTCCTTGGCGTCGCTGCTGAGGAGAGCGAAGGCAAACCTGACGAGCGAGCTCAGCAGCTTGTCGAAGGAGTAAAGCTGCCAGCCGGTTTGCAGGTAGTACCGCCTGAGTGTCTCCTCGATCTGCGGCATCTCAATCTCGCCCCGAATCTGTTCCATGAACATGTCGAGCACTTGTTGGTAGAAGTTCGAACCGGAGGAAGTGTCACGGAAGAAATCTTCAGGACGCTTGTCGATGAGATTGAGATCCAAAGCGGGCTTGGCATGCTTGGCACGGTCGACCAGCTCGTGGACATGGTCCTCATTCTGCTTGAGGTTGGAGAGACGCTCGTAAAGGATGACGAACATGCGGAAGAAGCAGTAGATGGGGAGGTTGCAGTACATGTTGTACACGTCGCGCTTGTAGGGACCATCGGGCGCGATGTCCTGGATGTCGAGATTGTTGCCACCGGTGGGATGCTCAAGCCACCTGTCCGATGTGGTGTCCTTGGGCACCGAAGGAGTGGCATCTACATCCTCGCCCATCTCCTCATCAGCTGCCGACGCGGCTTCCGGTGTGCTACCACGACTACCCGAGGCATTGCTCTCGTCGGCGTCCTTACGCGACGCCCTTCCACTGCGGCTGGGGTCAAGGACACCACGACGCAAGTCATCTCTCTTGCCGTTGATCTTGAGCAGCTTACGAGAGCCATCGTCAACGCCGCCCATCTCGTCATCGGTGGAATCGGCCTGGGGCGATCCGATGCTCTGCTCAAACTTGGCGGCATTGAGACCGAAGAAAAGAGGAACGAACTCCTTGATGAAGCCGTAAAGCCTGTGGGAGTCGGTCGAATTGCTGTGCTCTGCATGGGCAAGGAGAAGGCGAGACGCATCCAGTAGTACCTCGACATCCGAGAAGCAGTAGTCGAACTGGTACTTGGGGACGGCGAGTCCTTGCATCTCGCGTTGACGCTTCTGCTCCTCGTACTTGACCTGGATTTCGTTCTGCAAGGTCTTGGCCTGGAACTGGCGCTTGTCCGCAGCCTTGGCGCTTGCGCTTTGGTGGTCAAGACTCTTCCAAAAGATCCTTTGAGTCTGCTCGCGCCAGACCTTCTCCCATTCACGCTGGGCTGCCTTCCACTCCTCCAGCTTCTGCTTCATCCGGTTCAGCAGGACCGGAATGACGGTGTAAGGAGTCTCGAAGAGCTGGTGGATCACCTGATTTCCACGCTCACGATTGTAAATCTTGTAGATGACACGCTTATAGATCGTCTCGCTCTGGCCACCAAGGTTGCTGGGGAGCTGGAAGTTCATCCTCTCATCCGGAGTCGCATTGAGAAGCTGCTGAGCGATGGGCTCGAGCTGCTGGATAGTGCGAATGCAAGCCTCGATGGTGTGGTCGTAGTCGTGGCGCTCTTCCTCGATACGGTGCAGGCCCTCTTCGTATTGGTTCTTGCGGTGCGCAACGAAGCCGCTGTCCTCAGATGCCCAAGTCGGGTGAGATGCCCACTCATCGTTCAAAACGGAGTGGCACAGCTCATCGCGACCGCTGCACCGCCGCATCTTCTCCGCACGCGGGAGTTGACGATAGCTAGGACCAAGACCGCGACAATTCGACAGAGCAACCCTTCCGCTCGGTGGCTTTGGCTGGTTCTCGAGAGCGTCCTCCTTGCCGTCATATCCAAGGAACTTTCTGAACCAATTCATAAGCTCCGGGTTACCTCCAATAAACTGGTGCACGCGGTGGAGAAGGAGCGACTTGTCGATCAGGTCCATGGAGAAGAGGTTGCACAGCTTGAGGAATTCGTTCATCGTGTTCTTGTTGCCGATGTACTTCTTCACACGATCGAACCAAGCCAGTTCGTCGGCCGTGGCTGCAAGTGAAGTGGTTGGTGCCATGGGTTCGGGAATCGCTGGAGTGAGCGTGGGAGAAACGGGAGTCGCGTCGGGCATGATTGGCTGCTTAGCGCCATGCTGTTGCTTTGCGCGCTGATAAAGAAAATTGTCAGTGCATGCCATGCTGTTGGTCTCCAGGCGTTTGAGATAGCCAGTAAAGCTGCTGTGAAATGGTTGCTAGGGCAAATATAAGGAAGCGATGATGAGGTGAGGTGTTTATGTGCGCATGTGGGTTGGGAGAAATGAACAGACAAGACGTAATATGATGCGTCACACGAAGCTACAGCCATCACATGCAGGCTCTTGTGAAGGTGAATGTGGGCGTAGATAGGAAGAGCGCTTGACTCACCTTAGCAATGTTTCCTCCCTGCGCAAATCCGGTCCTCTGAGCAGCACCGGCAGCCTCGGACGGCATGGACGATGGCATCGCCGTAGAGCTAGCGACCGTACCCTGTCTATCACCACGCTTCCTCTTGTTGTCGCGGCTAGCGCTGGGCGTCGGCGCGAAGTTACCGACCGGAGGAAGACGACCTGGGCCTTGCTCGTTCCTGGGGGTATGATGCATCTGCGGAGTGCCGGCAGGCTCACCGCGCACGTTGCTGAACATGTACTGCTCCTCAGCCTGCTGCCTGGCCTGTGCGGCTCTGTGCTGAGCCGCTGACTCGGGAAGAAACTGCTTGAAATCCTCGAGCAGATCAGGTGCAGAGTTGAAAAGCTGCGTCACCTGCGCGTAAACATCCTGGATCGGTTTGGACTCACGCTGATACGTCTGCAAGATTTCCAGGAACTGCTTGTAGATGTCCGGCTGCGTCGCAAAGCGGTTCTACAGGCAAAGTTAGCTTACGGCTCTTTTCCGCCAACTGGGCTGTCCTACCTTAATCTTGTTGACGTAGCTTATGGCGTGGTTAAACTCAACAGGGCCTCTCTTGTCCAGTCCGGCTTGTGCGCCGCCTTGCTGAGCCATGTGACCGACGCCATTCATACTTTGCGCGGGCATTTGGTTGGGTGCTCCACCTGGAGGAGAAATCAGATCAGGCCTGTTCAACATACCACCGGTAGCGGCTGAAACGGCGTTACTGAGTTGGGACACACCCCTCTGTTCTTGCTGATGCGCGAGCGCGGCTGCTGTCATTTGCTGCTCTCTGGCATGAGCCTCCGGGGAGATCGGAGCCTGATTGCCCTGCCCCTGCTGAGGTGCAAAGTGCGACTGGCCGACAGGGCGGCTCGGGCTGAAGACGGCTTCGGGGCCAGTTCCAGGCTGCTGCTGTTGCTGCTGTTGTTGTTGCTGCTGCTGCTGCTGCGGCCAATTAGCACCGGGTCCTCGGGATGTCGTCTCGTAGAACTGTCTCTCAGCAGCGCCGGAGCCATCGCCGTTGACAGGTACGCTGCGGGGATTCGACAAGGGCCGAGGTACCGGCATCGACTGGACCGTTGTTCCCATGGGCGTGGTAACCCTGATAGCATTCGGATCTCCACCAGTGCCGCACTCAATCTTGTATCCGGGAGGGAGGAAAGTGTTAAAGCCCTGGATGAGATTGGGGTGACCCGCAAAAAGTGTCGACACGCGGTCAATGACGCCGGGGGTGTCAATTCTGGAAATCAAAAAAAAGGTTAAAAATTACCCCGGATGTGCGGGCCTTGCGGGTGACTCACGCTCCACTCTTAAAATCTTTCATGATGTCGAGGAATTTATTATAAACATCGGGGTGCTCGTGAAACTGCACCTTCACCTGGTCAAGATAACTCAGGGCATCCTGCGTCAAGCACAGCTGTCAGTATACACTATGTCTCAAAGATTGCGTCATTTGGCAAACGCGGGTTGCTTACATTAAGAATCGGCTGCTGTCCTTGACCCATAGCCAAGGATTGCTGCATCCCCGGAGGACCCCCGAAAGGAACCATAAGACCTTGCTGGGGCGCCTGCACGGGATGCTGCAGGCGGGCGGCTCCTTCACCCTGCTGCTGATTGGGGCCGGATCCAAAAATGCCCGCTGGTCCGTTTGGCCCGTTGAGAGACGACGGGAGGGGATTAGGGCCCATCTGGGATGAGTTTCCCAGAATCCCGTTGGGGCCATGCATGGCGCGCACCTGCGGTCCAACGGCCACGGGCTGATGCAGATGTATCGAGCCAGCGTGGTTCTCGTGAGGAGCCTGCTCGATCTGCTGCCGTTCCCGCATTTCGCGCTCCCGTTGTTCCTGCATAGCAAGATCCTCCGCGTGTCTCTCGTCCCGCATCTCCCGCTCACGATCATTATTTCCTTGCTGTGCTTGCCCGAGTTGCTGGGATTGCATCGCTTGGCCGATGCCAGGAAGAGAGTATCCAGGACCATGCGAAGTCGCTTGATGCGCCTGAGGGCCCGCAGATGGTTCTTGACTCGTAGGGGCGCCTCGTTGAGACGTTTGTGCAGCCGAGCTCTGTGAGGACTGGTTTAACCCCGCTATCCCCGGCAGGTTGTGGCCGGAGGGTTGGTTTGGGGAAAAGAAAGGAGCTGTAGGAAATCGAAGTCAGCCGCTGCGCACCGTGGCAAGGGAAAGCTGGGTCCTCAGCGTCTGCGAGCTTACGTACCGCTTGGAGGAGGGAGAACTGGGCCGCTGCCCTGGGCAGGCGGCTGCTGGGGAGGCTGCTGCGAACCAGCAGCACTCGAGCTGTACAGGAAGAGGAATCAGCACGCGCACATCGCGGGTAAGGGATAATACAGCCGTGGCTGAGATTTAAGACAAGATCTAAAATCTTGCTCGGCCATTCCGCGCGCGCGGCGTCGGCGGCGGGCGCGCAGGCACTTACCCGAAACCGCCTATGGGACGAGACGGCTGCGCCTGCGCCTGGTCATTGTTCTGGGAGGCAGCTCCACCGGCGGGGCCCTGCGACGGAGGCCAGCCCTCGCGATTCGCCGGATTCATGGCGATGCGCGACGAGGGTGGATTGGTGTCTGAGAGCTGGGCGCTGGCGGACGGCAAAATGGGACTCGAAGTGACGGGTCCGCTGGGGATCAGCTCGCGGAAAGCATGTGCTCCTGCGGGGGGGAGCTAGATAGGGCGTGCGGCGGCGATAGCGGGTTGCGCTGAAGCTCGCGGCCAGACGTGTATACACTGGCGTTGGTGGAGGGCGCGGCGGCGGGGAGCGAAAAACACAGCGGCGTCAGCAAGGTTGCCGCGTGGCGGTAAGCATGCGCGAGGGGACAGCTCGCAGGCTTCGGCAGGTGTGGTGGCAGGTGTTGGCTTCGCAGAGGTGGACAAGCTTGTCGAAAGAGTCGCGCATCCTCCCCCGGTTCCTAGCGCGCGGGCTCTCTCGGTGCAGAGGAAACTCCGATCACGCTCGGCGATACGTTTCCCCTGCGCGGACTTGCCCGCAACGGCATAGCCCGCCCCGTAAGCGAGGCGCGTGCCAGCTGCCAGGTGCCAGTGGCAACTCGTGCCTCAGGCATGAAGGCATGACAACACATCAACACATCACACATCACGCACATCACGCGCCAAGCCACCAACGAGCGCCGGCGGCTCGAACCATAGGCATGCGGTAGTTCGACACAATCAAAGCAAATTCCGATCCGGTTGTCTGTACAAAAAAAAAAAAGAGGGTCGACGGCTGCGGCCCAGCTTCCGGCCAATGCAGCCGCTTGCCACGTCTCCAGGCCCTGAGGCTGAGGCACTCCTGCATGTAGAACAAGCAAATCTGGTCTAGACTGAACCCTTCTCTTCGCTCCCCCGCCCCAATCAGAAGACCCATGTAAACGATTCGAGCACCTCAAAAGACGTCGAGCATCTGCAGCACTGGTCAGCATTCCGCAGTTCCTGCGAAGAGCAAAACTTACCTGATGTCTGCCGACGAAGCGCCAATGAGCACCTCGAAGCGTCCCTCCTCCGCAACCCACGCCTCCAGCGACGTGTCGTAGAAGCCCACCGAGTGCTTGTCAAGCCTCAACTCGACGTTCTTCGTCTCGCCGGGCTGCAGGAACACCTTCCCGAATGCCTGCAGCTCCTTCTCCGGCCGCGGAAGCCTCGACTTGACGTCTTTGACGTAGCCCTGCACGATTTCCGCGGCCGCGTAGCCGCCGGTATTGGTGACCGGCACGGTGATCTTGATCGCGCCATCTTCTGCGAGCGTGCTGTCGCTGATCGTGGCCTCACCGTACGAGAACGTCGTGTAGGAGAGCCCGTGGCCGAATGGGAACAGCGGTTCGATGCCGCAGCGCTCGTAGTGGCGGTAGCCGATGAAGATGCCTTCGCCGTAAACGACCGTCGCGTTCTCCCCGGGCCAGTTGTGGTATGCCGGGTTGTCTGACAGCCGCTTGGGGAAGGTTGTGGGGAGCTTGCCTCCGGGGCTCTGGCGTCCCAAGAGGACGTCTGCGAGCGCGTTTCCTGCCTCCTGGCCTTGGTACCAAGCCTGGAGAATGGCCGGCACTCTGTCAGCCCACGGCATGGTGACCGGCGTGCCGGACTGGTTGACGACGATCGTGTTTGGATTTGCTGCGGCAATGGCTTCGACCAAGCGGTCCTGGCTTCCGTCCTTGGGCAGGTCCATCGTTTGGCGGTCATAGCCTTCGGATTCCCATTCCGCGTCCAGGCCAACGAAGACAATTGCCGCGTCTGCTTCTTTCGCGGCATCAACGGCCTCTTGCAAAAGATTGACGCGAGACTCCTCTTCGTAGCCGATGCGACAGCCACCGTAAGCGTGCGTTGGCCTACCATGCGTGATCTTCGATGCCGGGCGGACCTCATTGGTGCTCTCGACAAGAATCTCGACAGGCTTGCCTTCCTCCAGATACACAGACCTGAGAACATCCTCAGACGCCTCGAACATGGCCTCTCCCTCTTCCGTCCAATCCCAGTTGTCAATGAACAAGTCTCCATCCAAGTAAAACCTTCCAGGGCCGACGCTGGAAAAGCTGAAAGTGTGGTGTCCCGAAGTCTTGGGGGTGATCGTTGCCTTTACTTTGAATGAGTATGCCGGGAGAACAGCCTTAGGCGCGGAGTCCCAGAGGAAGAGGTCCGTCGTTTGCTTGTGCTGCACCGATGCGGGGGCACCCTCGAACTGATCCTGGTAATAATACTCAAGCGTGACGCCTTGCTTCCCATCTGCTGTCGTACAAAACGGGGATGCAAGTGGGAGCCATTTTGCTGTGTCGCAGCCACGCGCGTAAAGGATCTCTCCTTCAAATTGGTCTGCGAGTCCTCCGAATGGCGTTGTCGTGTAGTACGGGTTGAGACTCGCACTGCCGCCGCCTCCAGCAATCGCTCGCTTTGCGTTGGGTCCAATCACAGCAATTTTCTTCGCGGATGCGACTGGGAGTAGGCCTCGCTCATTCTTGAGCAAAGTCAAGCCTTCAGCGCCCGCCTGGCGTATAACTTGCCGGGTGGCGGGATTGTCATTTGCGCGCTCTTCCGGCTCAGGTGTATCCGTGAAACCCTTTGTCCTCTGAATTAGGTAGAGAACGTCTCCAGCAGCTTGCTCAACGTCGTCTGCGGAAAGTTCGCCCTTCTCGACGGCGCGGATTGCTCGCTCCCCCCGCCATTTCGTGGGCCCTGGCATTTCGAGAGCACACCCAGCAGCAATGGATTCTGCTACGGAGTTTGTCCCTGTCCAGTCGGACATCACAAGGCTGCAAAAGTTAGTCGGTCGCGCATCGGATTATAAGTGACCCGGAGGCACGCGAGACTAAAAAGGGATGAGTCCACTTACCCGTCGTACTTCCATTCCTCGCGGAGGATTTTCTTCAGAGTGAGCGGATACATGTCGGCGTGAACTCCATTAATCAAATTGTAGGAGCTCATCAAAGCCCAAGGCGATGCTTCCCGGATGGCAATCTCGAATGGCTTCAGGTACAGCTCTCTCAATGGCCTTTCCGTAATGATCGAGTCGATGGTCATGCGAAGTGTTTCCTGTTCATTCCCAGCGAAGTGCTTGATGGTAGCCGCAATGTTTTGGCTCTGCAGTCCGCGAATGTACGCTGCGGCAAGCTTGCCCGTCAAGTAAGGGTCCTCCGAGAAGGATTCGAAGTTCCGGCCCCCGAGTGGCGACCGGTGCAAGCACACTGTAGGAGCCAGCAGGACATCAGCGCCTCGGGCTCTAGTCTCAGCGCCGAGGTGCTTTCCCACCTCTTCGATTAGGTCGAGATTCCAGGTAGCTGCGAGAGATATGCCACACGGGAACAGGGCAGCCTTGAACCTATCAGCTCACATCTTACATGTAGACGCTCTACCCACAGGTGTGCCGTTTTTGAACCACTGTCCTCTTGCTCCATTCGGGCCGTCGGTCGTTTTGATGGAAGGAATGCCTCGATGCGGAAGAGCGACAGTACGCCAGAAGTCGGAACCGGCTAACAGGGAGACCTAGAGTCCATGTTAGCCCTATGTACGCCGATCACATTTGCAAGGGAGCTGGGACCTACCTGCTCCTTGAGCGGTAATGTTGAAGCGAGGTCACGAGCAATCCTGTCGGGATGTCTGAGACCATTGACCTTAAGACCAGCTTCATCTTCATGGAAATTGGGCTCATGTCCAATTTCACGCTGTGGCAAGGACGAGGGGATCTCCACCGGCTCTTGCGGCGCCAACCTCAGAGCGGGAGAGCCACCAAGAGCGGTGTCAGTAAGACGCGGCAGGACAACCGTGTCGGCCATGTTGAGAAGGCTGGCTGAAAGGTGGATCGATCAATGGTAGGCGGCGCGAGAAAACACGAAGCAGCGACTCACACCAGGGGAAAGAACGTGACAACAGAGGGATGGGGAAGCGGAGTGGCTTTGGAAGGGGAGGTCACGCTGGTAGTCTTATTTAAGTATTCGGTGACATGCAGAAATCTGGCCAAGCGCGGATCGCACGGGGGTTGCTCCATAGAGCATGCTCCATTAGCGTCAAGACGTGCGTTGTACCTGGGCCATGTATCTGCATCTCATTGATGGGTACTATGGCGGCGTGAGCAGCAGGGCCGGCGATTAGCCGTTTTGCCTCTAACGGTTTCTTTTAGGCAGTCTGGCTTCTTAATTTAGTCGTCCGATTGCAAGAGCATTGAGATTCGGAACATCTGCTGCACGAAATGACGGTAGATGGCGAAAACAGCAGCCGGTAATTGGAGCTGCAGCACTGACTTCAAGAATCCTTAAGCTTTTCCCGTGTGCTAGCCGAGGCAGTTGCGGAAGGTCTGTGGATAAGGCGATGCATGGTCTCGTAAGATGGGCGTCAGGACGCACGAGAAGAAGTCCAGACATGCGGCGATAGCGGACCGATGCGTAAAGCGGCGGAGGGCTGTCTTCCGGGCCCGAGAGAGCTAAGAGCGCCAATGAGGCAAGCCCGCGGTGCAGATTCGCGGAGCCGCGCGCCAGTGAGCGAATTGTTGGTGGAACAAAGCCAGTGGTCGAGTCGTGCGCGTGGAGATCCGCCTGGGAAGACGGCCCTCAATCCCGACGCCACGTGAAGGATGCCCGCCGGCGGCTTCAGCCATGCACCACACGTGCTCCCAGGGTTTCACGTAGCGAATGTGAGACAGGCAGGATTTTCCACTTGTCTCTGGCTCTGCATGTGACGAGTGTGAGTGCTTTCGGTGTCCAGTGGCTGCACGTGATTGCTTACTCTGCGTTGTTTGATTCGCTCCGACTGGTTACCGTACACGGCATTCGACACGAACAAACCCAGCGCTTAGTCATCCGCGTGTTCACGGGTACCGGTCCGGAGAAAGCGGCTGGCCAAAAGCGGGCATATGCGAGCACGGCGTTTGGCATCGGGTGTCGATGTCTCGCTAAATCCGACTTCAACCACTCCAAGGTACCGCCCATGTGGATCAATCGAATCCTGCGTCTCCAAAGCAACGGGAGCAAGGTAGAGACTTCGGGACGTCTATCCGTGCATCGCAGCCAGCCTTGAGCAATGTTTCGAGAGGGGATATCAGAAGCCAAGACTTGTTGATTAGAGGGATACGGCGACATTTCAGCCTAATAGTCCCTACCGCAGAGCCAGACGGTTCGTACACTATTCCTCTTATTCAGCAAGACTTTCGGCGACGCGACGGTCGGACCTTCCGAACGGAGCTACCTCAGCGACGATACGCCTATTTGCGTAGTCTGTAATTAACGTCTATGCCCGCGCACAGAAGCTGTCAGCATGCTGCGAACTTTCATTCGGAGCCTCCTGCCATGATATCATCCGCTCAAACGAAGCTCAGGTCTTGCGCAAACTCTCTACATATGCCGCTGATAATAGATCGACGTATCTCGTAGGGATACGTTATGCAGGACATGAGCACCAATTCCTGCAGCCACGGCTCGCTTCCTACAGGCGCTATGTGAGGTCCGGAGAAGAGCATCGCTACCGTCCATGGCACGAACAGAATCGGCAGGTACAGGGCTTCCACAACAAAGACATCCGACATCTGGTTAGCATGTGCTGTTGGCATGCATGTTGCGTAGATGTATGGGGCATGATCTGCTCTAGAGGAGACTCAAAGCACGG
Source organism: Neofusicoccum sp. Z2 (assembly GCA_037356115.1). Classification (NCBI taxonomy): domain Eukaryota; kingdom Fungi; phylum Ascomycota; class Dothideomycetes; order Botryosphaeriales; family Botryosphaeriaceae; genus Neofusicoccum; species Neofusicoccum sp. Z2. The sequence goes on from JBAWJY010000015.1 coordinate 437,347, forward strand.
CCTCGAATTAAGGCGCGTGAAGCTCGTTTGGATCAAATTGTATCGACCCTTCAGCCATGTCCGGCTGATGTTCTTCAAAATAGGCGGTTGATGGGACGAAGGGGCCAGAAGACGGATAAGTAAAGACATGGCGGCGTAGTTCGATAAGTCCTCGCAATATAGGTGGGGTTGGTCGCTGTCCTGATGTTACGACAGTCTCTTGGCTTGCGTTGAGGACTTGTTGATATTGTTGAGAACGTCTGCTCGTATGCACTAGCTTTGAGAGCCTTAGTCGTGCATCGTTGAGATCATCCCTAGCTTGGAGATCGGTCAAGAACGTGACAGAAGAGGGCAACTCCAGGAGCGGCAGCTGAAACAAACGGTGAGTAGCCAAGGCAAAAGAAAAGAAAAGTCCACTGAATCATTTGCTCATGTTCACCCAAGCCATAAAGATTTCAACAACGAGATGATGTAAAAGCGGAGGATGTATCCTGTCTGAAAAGTTGGTTTCTCACCAGTTGTCCTCCCGCGATTCTCCATAGGGTCCGCATTGAAGGATGCAATCCTCTAGGACCCTAACTGCAAGACCTTGCTGAAGAGGTGTCGCGCGCTCCCCCACGCCGCTTATTGTCGGATGTCTGAAGTGAAGGTGGATCGAAAAAAACACTGCAGGAGCGCATGGATATCTGACTCGGCGTTGATGGCGGTCTGTTTTTGGGCCTACCATTGTGACGGTCAGCAGACTCATCTGCGGTATTTCTCACCTGACTGGCCAAGGACCAGCCGCCACGTATTTCTCAGGCGCCTGCAGATGAGTGAACGTCGTCAGTCAAAGGAAACCCATATTTTTAGCATGGGCAGCGAAGTATGTTCGTCATGGTGTGTCGTGCGTTTGGCGACGGAAGTTACGGATCGGCTCGCCTTGTACTTCATCTTGTTTTCGGCGTCTATTCGGTCTCGGCAGACATGGTTCCCCTATGCTTCTCAGATGGATCCGCAAAGACCCTGTCGCGTCGATGTACGGCGTACATACGTTGGAATTGAGTCTTGAGCGTTGAGCTGGTAGACCCCGCGAGGACCGAATGGCCAATAGCTGCAATCGTACTGATCATCAAAACGACAAGTCCACATGAATAGGTACCCCGACATCGCGAAAAGATGCTGACTGGCGAGGACCAACAATCTATGTTGACGTTGGTTTAGGGGCGACCCCACGAAGTTGTCCTTCTGACGCCGCGTTCTTGGCGGACCAGATTTGGAGCAGACTGCTTCCAGGCGCAGGAGTCAAATGGTTCCATGTCGGTTTTATAGTGGAGCACCCATTGGCGGTGCTTGGAAGGTTGGTGGCAGGTAGGACGTCTGCAGTGTGGGTCGGATTTTGCACAATATACTCGATGCTCCACAATGTTGACTCGACACATGCGAGCGCGATTAATCACGCTCATGCCCAAGACTCCACGCGCGGAACTCTTGCATAGGCCTTTCGCACGTTCATGTGGTTTTGGTGGCAGGGTCAGAAGGATGGGTGGCCGAGATGGTTGTTGCAAGCCATCCTCGGCTTCGACGGGTTGCCACTCGTTTTCGAATACGTAACAATCAGCACTAGCTGCAGTCCCTTGTCGGAAATTGGTGCTTGGCTGGTGACGCAGTATTTCACGAGCATGCGATCTCAGCCAGACAAAGTTGCCGAGAAGTTACTGGTTCAGTGGTCCGGGCTCGCCTCAAGATTCTTGCTTGGAGTGCCGCGCGTATGCTTCTCCTGAGATAGCTGGGAGTCGGGATGGGGTATCACGTAAGGGAGCGGCATCCCATGGTTCCCCAACGTTCCGGAATCCTGAGAGCTGGCCCGAATCCTTCGGACCCTTCTGGCAGCGGTCGGAGCGACCTCCGCTATCGCCTCCACACTCCCGCATTGGGCAGACGTGGAGGTTGGTGCGCACACGAGAGACTCTGAAGGCGTGCCGCCGACACACGGATGGCGAGGGAGAAAAAAAAAAAAAGAGAGCAGGCGGGAGCGCATGCGGAGACGAGACGCAGCAGCATGCAGGCGAGGCTGGTCTTGGGCAATCAGGACCTACGGGAAGACGTCTCATCCGGCCACCGATCGTCTCCTGAAGACGGGTCGGGGTCGTCTGACGAAGGCGGTGTTCTGGAAAGATCCGCACATGCTCCACGAAAGCGGACGCGGCGCAGGGACGGGCGGCGCACGGCAGGCGCGGTGCGACCACGCGGCGGACGTCGTGCAACGGACGCGCATTTGCGATTAGATAATGGCGCGCAGAGGCGAACGCGGCGGGCGGCGCTGGCGTCAACGGGCGGGCGATCGCCGGATGAGGCAGCGGCGGGCAGCAAGCGGCAGCCGGGCACGTGGACGGCGCGACTCCGGGACGCGACTCAGGCAGATCGCGCGCGAGATTGCAGCCTGGGGCCTGGGGGTCCGCGGAGAGATACTGCGGGCGTTACGTCAAGGCGTGAGTGTCGAGTGCTTGAGTAAAAGAGCGAGTCACGGAAACGCGGCGCAGGGATGGCGGCCTTGGGGCTCGGGCGATGTCGGCCAGTCAGACGGGCCTGATAAGAGACAGCAGATCTACCCCAGCGCGGCGCGAGGTTTCATCGAATTAAGCCTTCGTTAATGCTTCAGCGGCTGCTCGTTTGGGGCAGCACGCGAATATCCAGTACGTAAACTGCCCTAACTATGACCAAGCCCACGCCAAGCGCACGCCTTCGGTGACACAGGCGCAGACCGCATCGCTGACACCGCGCGCCATTACCTCTACCATCGACACTACTTATCTATAAGCAACCGCGCGCCCGCGCTCCGCTGCTCGCCCGCCGCCCAGCAGAGCCGCCGCCCAGCGCGCCGCCGACGCCCCAGGCAAATGACAGAACGCACCATCCACTTCCTCATCTTCCTGTCCCACGGCCCTTGAGCCCGCGCCGCCTCCCGTCGATAAGCCGATCGTCCCAGCAGCCAAGCCTGCTATCGGCGCGTTATCACGGCCTTGCAACGCGGCCCTTCTCACTGGTGCGCTGCCCGCCAGTCCACGCCCCGACGGGCACTAACACGGCATACCCGCAGGCTCCACGCTGCCCTGCCTATCTCCGACGCGCGCCGCACGATATGACGACCGCCGTGGCTCCCCAGCCCATCATGCCTCGTTCGGACCTCGTCCCTCTCGCCGCCGCCCGCCCCAAGCCCACCAAGCCCATGCCGGGCAAGGAGTCCCTCTTCCCCCTCAAGCCGCACTCCCAGCCCGGCCAGCTCACGCCCGCCCAGCGCTCGCGCCGCGAGCGTCCCTGCGACGCCTGCCGCCGCCGCAAGAGCCGCTGCGTCATCCACGAGGGCGCCCTGCTGTGCGTGCTGTGCGAGTTCCACAAGCAGGAGTGCACCTTCGTCCAGAGCCCGCTGCCGCGCAAGAGGAAGATCCACGTCGACGGCCAGAAGGAGGAAGGCGTGAAGAAGAGGTACCTGGGTCCCGACACTAAGCCCTACCCACCAGCTAACGCTGCGCTCCAGATCAGTCGAGCGTGAGCAACCGCTGCCCGCCCAAGCGCCCCAGCAGCCCTCCCCCACCACCAAGTTCTCCGCCAAAGCCCCCCCGCGCCGCGACACCACCGGCCACACCCTCCAAGAGACCCTCGGCCTGCAGCGCCGCCAGCACAGCCGCTACATCGGCCCCACCACCCCCTTCGACCCGCTGCTGATCGCCCTCACCCACTTCGACACGCGCAACGAGAGCGCCTTCGACCTGGGCGTCCTGCGGAAGGTCCACGACAATGAACATTTCATCATGCTGCCCGACGAGAACACCCAAGACTTTGACAACGAGATCGAGGCCCTGAACTCCGTCGAGGCCGTCGTGGCGCCCCACGGCTCCCACCTCATTGACATATATTTCCGCGCCGTGCACCCCAACTTTCCCGTCATCCAGAAGACGTTGTTCATGCAGCGGCACCGCGATGCCGACCGCCAGATCTCCCCGCCCCTTCTCGCGGGCATATATATGTTAGCATTGCAGTGGTGGTCGTACGACCCCCGGCTGGCCTCGTTGCCCAAGCCCGACGTCAGCAAGCTGGAGGCCATTGCTTCCCACTGGCTGCCCAAGGCCATGGAGCGGCCCAAGCTCTCGACGATCCAGGCCGGCCTGCTGCTGCTGCAGAGGCCGGACTCGGACTCGTGGAGCTTGACCACGCAGCTCGTCGCCATTGGCCAGGAGCTCGGCTTGCACCTCGACTGCTCGAATTGGTCCATTCCCCTGTGGGAGCGCGGACTGCGTAAGCGCATTGCGTGGGCGTTGTACATGCAAGATAAATGGAGCTCGTTGATCCACGGGCGGCCGTCGCACATCTACAGTGCCGACTGGGCGGTGAAGCCGATCACCGACGAGGACTTTTACGAGGAGGGCGCTCAGACGGGCGAGGTTCTCCGGGCAGGTAGCGAGGAGGAGGCAGAGGACGACGAGCGGGGAGCGTATGTGTTTGCGCAGATGATCACGCTGACGGCCATCATGGCGGAGGTCATGGACACGTTTTACACGCAGACCGCAATCCATGACTTCCAGGCCGCCGGCAAGAACTCGACGCGGCTGATCCTCGATCGGGCGAAGCCGGTGCAGATAAAGCTCAAGGAGTGGTTTGCGAAGCTGCCCGCCTCGACGCGGATCGACAGCCACAATGCCGGCCGCTCATCAAACCCGGGTAATTCTCTCTCCCAGCAAGACTCCTCCCGTGACCTCTTTTCCGCTAAACCGCCCGTAGCTACCGGTGCCCTGCACCTGGCGTACTTTGCAACCGAGATCACATTGCACCGGCGCATCGTGCAGTCGCTCGACCCAGAGACGTCGGATCCGTATCTCCTCTTCATCTGCCGCTCGGCGGCCAAGACGCGTCTGATCAGCGCCATGGACTTCGTCAACCGCCTGACGCCCGTGCACCTGCAGTCGTTCTGGTACTTCGCGTCCAAGATCAACTTCACGCTGATCGGCACCTTCGGCAGCCTGCTGTGGGCAACCGCGCCGGGCAAGGAGGAGGCCGACTTCTACAAGACGCGGCTGCGCGAGTACCGGTGGACGCTGAGCGTCAGCGCGACGCGCGCGCGCTGGCTCGAGTACGCGGTGCAGATGCTGGACGCCAGCCGCGAGATGCTGCGCGGCATGAAGGAGAAACCGCCGCTCGCGGACACGCTTGCTGCCGCTCACGCGCAAGCACAGCACCAGCAGAACCACCTGGTCGTCAGCGACAGCGGCGTCCCGTCCCTGAAGCACGGTGGTGGCGGCGGCGGTATGCGTGGCGGTCTGCTCCAGGGCGGTCTCCCGGTCCAGTACCACCAGGGGGGCGGCAGCCAGCACTACGGATCAGAGCCGTCGGCGGTCTCGTTCGAGGGCTACGGCGGCGACGACATGGGCGAGGGCTTCGAGGGCAGCGTCGGCGATGAGGGCGAGGGCGAGGGCGAGGGCGAGGGCGAGGGCGACCAGGATGAGCAGATGAGCGAGGTCAGCGATAAGGGCGGTCTGAAGACTCCTGTTAGTGCGGCATGACAGTGACTGTCGTCCTCACCGCTGCCCCATCCTTTTCTTTCCCCTCCCCCCCTTCGCCCTATACCCCCTCCGCCCGCCTGCTCTTTTTCTTTTTTTTTCTCGCCGCACCAGCATGCACAGCTAGCTAGCTGGATGGGCATCGAGGGCTGCCTTCATCAGGCTCCCGGACTTGTGTTTGAAGGTGGGTGCATATAGTCTTTTTTTTTTCATCTGTCCTGACAAGTTAGCGATTGTAGATCCTTTCGTTCTGTTTTGGATTTTTTTGCTCTTGGAGACGCGTTCATGAAGGCCTCTAATGATACAAATGCTTGGGATGGTATCTGCGTTTTTTTTTTGGCCGTAGGAAGTGGCTTTGGTTTTTCGTTTTCGGGATTTCTCTTGTCGTGTTTTGCATACGGGACCAGCCTACGGGTTGCGTCGACAGTTTGTTCTTGTTGTTGTTTTTGTCCTCCTGTGTCTATCTTTAGGGATGAGAGTCCCGTAAGGAGGGGAGAGTTTCCGTGGAGGAGGAAGAGGAAGTTGCCCAGGGTTTCGGAAAAGGTCAGCCAGCGAGTTCCTTCCTCTCTTTCTCTTTCTTGCTTTGCATCGGCCGTGGGCGACGAGGCTATCGTCAAGGTGGTTGCTTTTAGGCAATCGCGCCATGGCTATTGGGGGGCCTGGCTGGCTGGCTACGCTCTCCGAGAAAGGCGAGCCGTAGTCGATGTAGGCAACCGCAGTATCAGCTGCGAGGTGTTAAAAGGCGACTCCTAGAGCAGAGGCGGACTGGGACACTGTAAGTCAGTCGGATAGAGCCAAGTAGGCTGTAGCAGTAGAATCGGAAATGAAAGAAGAAACGAAGAGCAGACAGACGGTAGTAGTACAGTATAAGAGAGAGGCGCAACGCGGAGCGAAAAGGAAGCAAGCGGAGAGACGACGCGCGCAAAGCACAATAACGCAGCTTAATCACGTCAGCTGCTTTCTTTTACGTCAAAATTGGCCATCCTGCCTCCTCCTGGTCTCCCCGACGGCGGCGGGCAAGGGCACCACGCGCGCTTATGTGCGGGTTCCATCGCCTTCCCTCCTCCGCATGCCCTGCCTCTGCTCGCTCGGCGCTGCGCCTTGTTGCACCTACCTACAACAACCTGGCCCCAGCCAGCCATCCAGCCAGCCCCCTCCCTCCCTCCTCGTCTTTCCCTATTCCACCCGTAGGCCGGCTGGCCTGACTCTGACGCTCACCGTTTCCCCCCCCCAATCGAAAACGCCCGTCGTCCAACGCAATCCATCACGTTTCGCACGTGTGCAATCGCGCCACCCTATCCGAGCAGTTTCGGTTAGTCAACGCTTGAGCTCTTTTTCGCCTTTCTGAATGGGAAAGAAAAAAGCTCGGATGCTCAATCCCCTACCCTTCTCTCTCCCTCTCTCGTGTGTGTTTCGTTGGTCGCTAAAGGCAGGATGATGCGAGGGGAGAGGGAGGGGGGGAGGTTGATCATGAATCGTTTTTCGGGGGGCGGAGGGGCGAGCGAACCACAGACCCGGCGTACCTACCTACCTAGCACGTGGTGGGCGTGCTGGTTTTTTGATGGCCCGCTGCCGCTGATGACAAGGCTTGCTTGCTGCTGCGGACGGAGCAGCGGCGGCGGCGGCGGCGCGGACGACGAGTGGGTCTGCCACGGGTTGGTTTTGCGCGGGCTGGGCGGGCGATTATTCGATGGATGGGTATGTATGTATGTATGTATGTACGTATAGAAGCTGAATCGCGGCCCTCGTGGCCCTCGGAGCTGGTTTTGAGAGGCGGACGAGGAAAGGTGGAGAATGTGGGAAAAGTAGCGGCAGGCGGCGTTTGCGCGTTGGACTATGCCGTTTGTGGCGGTTGAACAGCATCGTTCAGTCCTTGTAGCGTGGAATATTGGCTGTTGATGATGGCACGACGAAGCTCGGCAGTGTATGATTGGGGGGAGCCCTGCGCTTCTTTGGTTCGAGGGCGAGATTCAGCATGGGGTTCATGCGCTGGCGGGCTTGACTCGACGTCCGCATGATGATGCCGAGGGGCGAGAAGAGGAAAATCCTCAGCTGCAGGGCTGCTGCTTGGATTTCTCCGCCCGTCGAGAATGACACTTCCCGAAAGCCGAGTATAATTAGGGTCGAGGACGGGAGGGAAGGCTAGCTTACCCGGTAAGACACACAATCCCCTTCCAGAGCGGCTGAGCCCCCTCCGTCAATGACGCAAGAGATCTGCCAAAAGAGCAATTGGCATTGGTGGAAGCATCGACATGCCTCAGAGCCAGATCACCAATCTGTGTCAAACGCGATCGATGGATCATCTTGCGCGAATCATTCTCTATTCTTCCCGCCAGCCTTCAGAGTATGCCCCCCGTACCAACCGTCTGATATCCACCAACTCCAGCATCTAATATGCATATACATGTACACCCTCAACTTCGCTCGATTCACTCCACCAATCAACTCGTCTTCGCTTCCATCATCCCCGTCCCCCCATCCAACAGCCCTTTCCGCTCAGCGCCACGCGAGTCGCGGACAGGGCTCAAGCTCAAGCCTCAGGAGAAAACCGAGGCAAGGAAACAGAAACAACGCCATTGAAACGCCTTTGTACATGAATACAGCAACCGGTTTCTCCAAAGGAAACATTTTCTTTCTAATTGCTCGCTCTCTCTACCTCAACCCTGGTGCAGCTTCTTCAGCTTCGCCGAACCCTCGTACAAAGCGCGATCCACGGCGGCAGCAACAGTAAGCGTACCGCCGATGACGGCGCACACGCCGACCAGGAAGCCCGAGAAGGACTTGGCGCGGGATTCGCGGTTGATGACCTTCATAGGGGAGATGTCCTGAGTGGAGCAAACGTGTTAGCTCTTCTAATATGCTGGAGTGGGAGAGGGCGAGCAGTTGCTGATCAATGACTTACATAGGAGAAGAAAACACCAGGGATACCGCCGCGAGCGTGGAGACGTTCCTTGTGGCCTTCCTTCTCGTCATTACCGCCGCTGAGGCTGCGCTTGTGGCTGGTGACGCTGTACTGGTGGGTCTCGATGCTGCCCTCGCCGAAGCCCATGCCGTAGGAGCCAAGGGGAATGCGGTCAGCGTCGGGCAGAAGGCCCGAGAGCGAGGAGGTGCCTTTGTTCTCCCAGCCGAGCGGCAGGTAAGCGGTGCTGACGACCTTGACGAAGTACATGTAGTTGAAGGCCTTCTCGTCGGTGCGCTGCTCCGTGTCGTCGAGAGGGTTGACGTGGTGGTTGGTCCAGAGGGAGCTGGCGCTCTTGCCGGAGGCCTCGAGCTTGGCGACGACGTCGTCGGGCAGCTGTGGACCGAAGCGCAAGCTGTGGATCTTGTGCGAGAAAGAGTGCGCGCCTTCGTCCTTGAAGTAGTTCTCCAGGTCGTGCACGTGCATGTTGCCGTTGCTGAAAGACTTGCCCGGGGCGAAGTGGAAGTTGCCAATGACCTTGTTCACGCGGATGCCGCCCTCGATGCGGCAGCCCTCCTTCCTCTGGGCATCGAGCTTCTCGCCGTAGTGCTCACGCTCGCACTGCTCGACGCCCTCGCCGCGGCCGAAGGACCACGAGATGCCAGCGTAGGCGTCACGAACGTCGTCGCAGGTGTTGCAGCAGCCGGGCTTCTTGGCCGTGGTGGGAGCGGGTGCGCCGTAACATTCACCGCAGTAGTCGGGGTCCATGTGGGCAGCCTCGTCGGCGTGCCTTTGGTGCAGGTTGTCAACAGGCGCCGAAGGTAGAAGGAGAAGGGCAAATACTCACAGGTCCAAAGCCTTAGCCTCGATGGTGTGGCTGCCCTCGTTCTCAGGAGTCAGGCGCACCTTGTTAACACCGTGCATAACGCCAGTCTGGATCTCGCCAGACACGTCCATGACGTCGAGCGTGAGCAGCTCGCACGGCACCCGCGGGAAAGAGATGTTCATGTGGATCTCCATCTTCTCGCCTGCAGAAGCACTCTCGTCAGCCGCTTGTCCCAGAGGCCCAATTGTCGTAGTCGAACACCAATTGCCCCTCCTCCGCCACAACCCCGCCTCCCTCTATCCCATAGCGCTCGCTGCCAGAAAGCGGCTGCCCTTCCACGACATGTTTAAACCCAAGCCCTCCAACCACCACCTCCACTTCTCCTCCCCTCCTCCCAGAAAAAAAGAGAAGAAAAAAAAGAAAAATAGCAAACCCACCTCTACTCTTATCAACAATCAACTCCGGCTTCACAGTCACAAGCCGATAATCCGCCCACTCTCCCCAAATCAGCCACAAGACCATGACCAAGCTGACCAGCGTCACCAAGCCGCCCGACGTCGTGCGCACGCGCGCGTCCTCGACCGTCTTGGTGAAGGCGTCCAGCCTCATGAAGCGCGATTTCGGGGGCATGGTTGCGATCCTTTCCCAAAAGGAAAAAAAGAAGGCAAGGGTTTATGGTGTTATATATATCCACCGGTGGGTGGTTGGGTTGTCCGCTGGGGAGACTGAAAGCGGCGTTTTGGGGTAGGTGGGTAGGTAGGTGAGGGATCGGCGGCGGCGGCGGCGGCGGCGGAGGAGGTGGTGGTTCGGCGCGCAGCGGAGGAGGGGGGAGGATCGCGGGCGGTTGGTCGAAGGGCGCCGCCGGTCGGTTGGCGGGGGCAGGCGAAGAAGGAGAGGAAGGGGAGGGAGGGACGGAACGGGGGGCAGAGCGGTCGTCTAGCGGTCCTCGTTGTCGGAGGTAGGTTGGGGTGGTGGTGGTCGTCGTCGTCGTCGCGCGGGTGTCCAATGCGACCAGCTTACTAGCGCGCGCGCGCACGCGGGGAGAGGCTACGGGTAGAGCTCGTCGACGTGCTCGTGGCCCCAAGAATAGAAATTAGAGAGAGTGGAAGGGAGCGCCGGGCAGGATGCAAGGGAGGCTGCAGGAGCGCGAGGAAGGGTTGCGCGGCAATTGGGAGAGTTGTTATTGAGGCCACCTGGAGCTTTGCGTACGAGCTGCTGCAATCAGCCATGCGCTCCGCCTCGAGCCCGCCGCGCGGAGCCCTGGCGCTAGCCCGCATGCGGGCGGCCGCGTTTGATGCCCGCTCCTCTGTTTCACGTTGCTGTGATTCGCGGCCCGTTGCTGTGTTTTGTGTTGAACGAATAAAAACTTGTGCATTCTCTGCCATCTTGGTATCATACGCTCTCCCTCCCTCTATCTTTGATTTTCTCTCTCCAAAGCATCTCAAAACTCTATCCCAACTGGCTTGGGCCGGCCTCGTGAAGAAAAGAAAACGCCTCTCCGCCTCCGAAGCTCCCTCTGGCCTAATCTATCGCTGTGCACAAGGTCGTATCTGCTCATGACGAGCCACAATTAAAATAAAGAAAAACACGAATGCGTAAAGAAAAGAGTTGCTCAAGCCTTGCCGGCAGTGATGTCGCTGCCCTCCAAGGCGCCGTAGCCCTTCTGCCCGAAGATCCGCCTGCGCTCGACGTTCTGCACCGCGCTGATCAGCGCGCTGGTCAGGTCGACGTGGAAGAGCGGCCGGTTGACCCCGTGCAGCAGCACGCGCTTCTGCGCCTCGCCGTGGTACACCTTGTGGCTGACGCCCTTGCTGACGCTGTGCGCACCATCGTCGTCGTCCGACGAGCTGCGCTCGCCCGCCGCATGGATCCCGTTGCCGTGCTCCTCGTCGTGCTGCCGCGTTGACCGGTACTCGGCTTCTTCTTCCGCCGCCGCCGCCATGGCCGCGCTGTCCGACCCGCCCAGCTCTGCCACCGAGAAGATGGGCTTCCACCGCGCGTACGACTCGCCCGTCTGCAGGTCCGGCGTCGGGTAGCCGAACCCGGCCGCCGCGAGCGCGCGCTTCGTCCACCGGTTGTTGATGCACGCGAAGTGCCATTCGACCGTCTCCGGAGCCGCGTACCGGTCGAGTTGGTTGCGTACGTCGATCAGGTGCTGCACCGACGTGATGTCGACGTTGTTGACGGACGAGAAGTCGAGGATGATGGCCTTCAGCGTTGGCCTGTTATCGTCCACCTTCAGCGCCTTGCCGCGGCGTGGGCCAGGGTCGTTCCATGGGCGATCCTGCGCAAAAGTCAATCTCAAGTCTCATCGCAATCGAAGACGTGGTTACTTACACCCAATTTGCCGTAAGTGTTGGGGTTGGTGCGGCGAGTCTGCTGGAAGATAGTGTGGATCATGTAGTCAAGGTAGTGGTTGGCGTTCGGGTAGTTGTACCCCTCGGAGAAGCGGTAGATGAAGATGCCAGGCGCAGGCGTCTGAAGCTGCACGTCGGGATTCGTTCCATCGTGGTGGTCGACCGGCAAGAAGACCTCTCGGGTCGACTCATCGCTGCTGTCCCGCGGACCCGTCCTCGACCTCAACACGTCCTCGACCGACTTAGTCTTCTGCTCATCGCCCATCAAGTGCTCTCCCTCAACAGAGCGCACCCTGACCTTGCCGAGGAAGCGACCGCGGGCCTTGAAAAGACGGAAGAGCAGGAGAGCTGCCGAAGTACAGATGGTCGTGTAGATGCCGTTCTCAATCGTGCTGAAGACCGTCACCAAAACACCGGCGAGGAAGATTGGTACTTCAAGCGGCGAAATCCTCCAGAAGCGGTACACCGTGTTCGGCGGAGTGATGAGGTCAAGCACGGCATGAATAATGACACCGGAAAGTGAAGCGTTCGGGATGTAGAAGAAGACCGCGGGCAAGGCATAGATGGCCAGCAGCACGATAAGCGCAGTGATGACACCGGCGAAAGGCGTCCTCACACCAGCTTTAGACTTGATGGCCGTCCGGGAGAAAGATCCAGTCGCCGGGTAGCCGCCAAGGAAGGGTCCGAGCAGGTTGCTAACGCCAATGGCGACCATCTCTTGCGAGGGGTCGATTGTGTAGTTGTTCACGCGACCGAAGGACTTCGAGATGGAAATGTGCTCGATGAGGAGGACGATCACCGTGGCGGGAAGATCCGACGCAAATGAGCTGATGATCTCGCTGTTGACGGTGGGGACAGCAGCGTGCTTGAAGCCTGATTGAGGGTCAGCAACAACTTGCAATGAGGAGGGAGGCATTGCAGCTTACCTCGAGGGACTTTGCCCAGAAGCTTAAACTTGGGATCGCTGCGGTGGTGGCGGTTGACAAGCCAGCTGATCATCGTGTACAACAGAATGACAAAGACTGTTCGAAGCGTAGACAAAAAGAAGAACATCTTAGCCTTGGACGGATACTTCTTGGCGGAGAACGTGCAAGCCGACCGGATCAGGTACAGCATGAGCAACGCGGTCAATCCCATTGCCGCATCCAGTTTGGTACGGCCGAGGTGCTTCAGCGTGTTGATGATAACCTTGTATGTCGAATCGCGAGTCGAAAAGCCAGTGATGCCCATCATTCCAGGAACCTGGCCGGCGGCAATGTTGATGGCGGAGCCAGTCATGAAGGCAGAGATGGCGGTAAGAGAGATGAAATCGACGAGCCAGCCAAGACGAGCCAGTCCCAGGAAGCACACGATGCCTCCTGCGATGACCGCGAGGCAGGAAGCAACCTCGTGACCCTCATACTGAGGAGCGTGTTTTGCAGCATTAAGGACGACGTTTCCGGTGACGGTGGACATGACGGCGACAGGCTACACTTTATCAGCCCTGCTCCTCATCCAACACGTCATGTTCGAGACTTACACCAATGGTGATATCCTTGGAAGTAGCGAAGAACCAGTAAATCAAAACACCCATAAACGACGAGTACAGGCCATACTCGACGGGCAGCTGCGCCAGCTTGGCGTAGGCCATTCCCTGGGGAACGACGACAGCGCCGACGGTGATACCTAGGATGGTCAGTCAAGTCACGTTCAGGATGCGACAAAGCGATGACTTACCAGCAACAAGGTCGCCATAGAGCCACTGCAGGTTGTAGTTACCGATCCAATGCAGGAAGGGAAAGAGGTTCTTGAAGTAGACCAGCACGTCGCGGCCGGAAGGAGTAATGCTCTGGAACCACTCCTTGACGGTGGGCTCCTCCTCGACATACGTGTCAGCGCTGGAGACGGAGAAGACTGATTCGCCGCGGGTGATCTTATCGGCGTGCTCCTTCTCGTCGAGCTTAATGCCTAGGACCTTGGCCAGGCCAGTGGTGATCTGGTGTGTTGCCATGACGGCCGAGGAAGCTTAGGCCTGAAACCAGAGGCTTGGAACAGAAGAGACAAGGTTGGGCTGATGGGCGCAGATCCAGCAGCCAGGATGCAGCTACGGGATCGAGCGTCGAGCCTAGGAGTGCACGAGCGGAAGAGCCGGAGGCTCGGGCAGGGAGTTTATAGCGGTCCTGAGCTCAGCTGCAGGCGCCTGGCAAGCGACGAAGCTCGTTGCTTTTCTAGGCCAAGGTGCGAAATCTCCTCGGAGACCGGTTCTGGACGACTCAGGGACGGGATATGCCAGAGGGCGGGATGCCAAAGTGCGCCCCGTCGCTTGGAAGGCTTGGGCTCTAGGCGTTGAGGAGCGGTAACCTGAGTAGCTGCCGTTTGCGAAGGCCAGTCTAGACGGAAGCAGTGGCGGATCCGTGGCCACGGGCAGGGGATATGTCAACAAGCTGAGGAATTGCGTGATCGCGGGGGGCCAGCCACCGAGCACTGCGATAGGTAGGTCGCGGGCGGGAGCTGCAAGATGTCGAGCTGACCCGATCAGGCGGAAGCTCGAGTGATGACGGTCCTGCAGCGGCCGAGGGAGAGGGCGCCGGGAGCTGGGACGCGGGAGGTGGAGGGGAGCGCGAGCAGCGTGGGCGGGCAGAGCTGGTGCTGGCGCTCTAAAGGCCCGTCACGACACCGGAGTTAAGTTAAAGTTGGCATTAGGGCGGCGCAGGCCAGGAAGACGCAGCGCGGAAGCGACCACACGGTCGCCGCCAGGGCCGGCAGCCGGCAGCCTGACGTGTGGAGGCCTGAGGGAGCACGGCGGCGGAGACTGAGGTCACGGTTTTGGTGGTGTTGTGGGCGCGCCGGCCAATGGCGGGCCGCGTGTCTTGCGTGCTCGCGAGCGCCAATGTCGTTTTGCGCGCCGACGCACGCGCGCTGCCTGTGCGCCGCCTAGCGCCGCCCGCCGCTGCGTCGGCCGCCCGCTCAAATACCTGCGCCGCGCCGCCCAGCCAGCGCGCTCGTGCCGGCCGCGTGCCCCCCGCGCAGCGCCGCCGTGCCTGGTGTGCGTGCCTGCTCCGCCGCCGCCGTCTTGGCCGCCCGCCCGCTGCGCCGATGACGTTGCCTCACGCGTCGGCGGACCCATGCGGCCAAGCGCGGCCGCGGATCGCTCCATCGACAGGAGACCTGCCCAAAGTGCCGCCGCCGGTGGAGCTTCTTCAATTTGGGGCCGCCGTGGCAACGCGGCTGCAGGGTTGCCGCCTCGCTCGTCGCAGACAGACGACGCCGCGCGCCGCTGCCTGTGCTGCGCGTGGCCGTGATCGGGCCTCTCCGCAATCGCCTCGTGTCGCCATCCGCTGCCGGCGCGGGCGATCCCCGAGCTCGCGCGCGCTGAGACAAACAACCGCCAAGCCTCGCGTCTCCCGCCCGCGGCGGCGCTCAGACGCCAGCGCCAGCCATCGCAATTTACGACACCAGAGGCCGCGACAGCGCGACGACGACGACACGCAGCCAATGTTCGCCGCGCACTCCTCCCCGCCGCGCCGTGCCTCGCGGCCCCCGCCGCCCGAGGCCCAGTCTGCGGCCATGACCAACCTCGATCTCTTCCTGCTCAAGGGCCCGCCGGGAGGAGATCTCGCGGCCGCCCTCGACGATCTGCGCCACCACATTCTGATGGCCGGCATTCCAGCAAACAGCGATGGCATGGTACGTCTGCGCGACGCCGTGCCCGAGCCCTGGCTGACTAGCGCTGCGCCAACAGTCCGAGCTGCGCATCTACATCTGGCTGACCTTCCTGAACGCTGCGCCCATCCGCACCGACGTCTACCTCGACCTCGTCCGCCAGGGTGCGTCCCCCGCCTACACCAAGATCCGCAACGACACTTTCCGCACCCTCGCCACAGACCCGCTCTTCCGCCGTCGTGTCACCGAGAACAGCCTGACCCGCGTCCTCAACGCCGTCGCCTGGAAGCTGCACGATGCGCATGAGGCCCGCGTGAATGGCTGGCAGTCGCCGCCCACGCTGTCTGACTTTGGCAGCCCGGACCAGCCCTTCCACTCCCGGAGCTCCATCTCCGGCACCACCATCACTGAAGGCTCCCAGTCCCAGCACGGCGACGCCGCTGCCGAGCAGGTTGGCTACGTCCAGGGAATGAATGTTTTGGCTGCCCCGTTCCTCTACGTCGCGCGCAGCGAGGCCGAAGCCTTTGTCGCCTTCGACAGGTTCATCACAAATGAGTGCCCGGGCTATGTGCGAGGGTCCATGGAAGGCGTGCACAAAGGCCTTGCTCTCGTGGACACGGTACTTGAGATTGTCGACCCGAAGCTGGCTCTGTACCTGTCATCCAAAGGCCTGAAGGCCGAGATCTACGCCTTTGCCTCCGTCTTGACCATGTGCGCTTGCACCCCGCCCTTGCCCGAAGTCCTCCAGCTGTGGGACTTTCTTTTTGCATATGGTCCTCACCTGAATATTCTCTGCATCGTCGCTCAACTAGTCCTAATTCGCGACCAAATCCTGGCTAGTCCAAGGTATGCTGCCGTCATATGCATCTCGTGTCGTACCTGATCTAATTGCTGACCCGACTTGACAGCCCAAATCAGATCCTGCGCTCTCTGCCGCCTCTCCAGGCCAGGTCGATCATCTCACTCGTCGTTGCAAACGCACAGCGCATTCCAGAGGATGTCTATCAGCAAATGATCGACCATGCCAAATGATGTCATGCACGATGACTAACGATTACGCATAACGTACACTGAAATTAAGGCAACGAGGCGTTCGGTTTCCCGGCCGGTATACCAGAGGAACGGGCAACCTGGTGTGACATCCCACATGGCGTTTTGGGAAGCTTTGTTTGCAAGCATCATCTTACGGTTGTTTCGGGCATCACTTCAGTGGTGAGCGCATTCTCAATTTCATCCGTATCAATTTTCGTCCCGTAAGATCTCTCCGGTCGATCATGGCATCCCTGCCATGAAATCTGTATTTTATAGCATGTGCTTTGGGTTTGGGAACGGGCTGTACCTATTCTGGCATTGCGAGCCAGCTTGCATCTTATCAGCTTCAACCGCGCTACGGGCAGGCACCGCTTCGCGCTTTCTATCTTGAATATCCTGTTCCTTTAGACAAGCTCGTGTTCTCTCGCTCCACCGCCATGCTTCCTGCATTCTGCAGGCGTTAACCGTCAATTGTTGATATCTCTGCTCCTTCGCACGAGACTCGACGTTGTCCTAGACTATACGAGGCCCCCCACCACCCATAGCCACGCCGGTAACCACGCAGTCCGATACGAGACCGGCACCGGCGTCTCGCAAACGCCGACACCGCAGCAGTCACCCTCGCATAACAGACCTTCAAACCTCCGACTAACCGCACCAAGAAGCTTGGAAACTTTAGTTCACCTTTTTTTTTTTTCGCGCCTTCCGTCCTTGGCAAAATGGAGACTCGGGTCCCCGGCTTCATCATGCCAAAAGGATCTTCACACCCGGGTCAACGGATGCTGCCGGCGGCGGCGGGTTTCGGTGGGACTTGGAAATCTTTTTTTTTCTCTTTCCTTAAGTATGTTGTCGGATTTTCTATCTCGTATTTCGAAGGCGTAAAAGATAATGCCTTCCGGGTGTGGTTTCTGTGTGAAGGGTATTACATAATGGGACCCTCTTATACGCGGACTGAAGGTGGAGTGCGCTCGAGCGGTCGTGGAGAACGGAGAGGAGAGGGCGCGGAGGGCGCGGGAAAGTGTGGAGCAGCGCCGGCTGTTCTCGGGGGCGATGTGATGTGGCAATGCGATAAGTGGTGCTTTCTTGCGCGGCGGACTGCGCTTTCGGTTACCGAGAGTGGTTGTGGTTGTGCTTTCGGTCT
This sequence comes from Neofusicoccum sp. Z2, assembly GCA_037356115.1. NCBI lineage: Eukaryota > Fungi > Ascomycota > Dothideomycetes > Botryosphaeriales > Botryosphaeriaceae > Neofusicoccum > Neofusicoccum sp. Z2. The sequence goes on from JBAWJY010000015.1 coordinate 454,757, forward strand.
GCGATCTACCATACCTCTCTGCGTTTGAAGGATGGGAAGCTTGCTGAACAGGTTTTCGACTTATAACTTGGCCGTGGTGTACCGGGAAAAAGGGGGGAAGAAATTCCGCCTCTGTTCAGCTCAGCAACACCATCATTCTATCTCATACCGCCTTGACATGCCATTTGAATGTCCTTGTCGTCTCCCTGGACTTCTTCGAAGTAGCTATCGAATTTCCCGGAGACTTCGAGGTAGCATTCAAGCTGCTGCAGATTCAGCTCCTCGTTATCATACATAAATGGCATTGTGGATTCGTCTGCCGTTCATTTCGTTATTGGAAAGAACGTCGGCGCTATTCAGACTGCTCTTCGGATTGATTCTTTCTTCCAATATCTTAATTCTCTCCATGAAATCCTCCCAGATCTGCTTTCGTTGATGCTGCTGAAGACTCTCGTAGTGTAGCGTCAGTGGAATGCGGGTTTCGAGAGCTTCGTCAAAGGGCCCACCCGGTTGCTAGTCAGGATCGAAATGCAGTCGTAGTACTCTAGGGTCCTAAGAAAGAGCGATATGAAGGCACTTCTGACTCGGTGTACCAGAGTTTTCTGCCTGAGGAATACGCCCGCTTCATCGAAGAATACTACATAGTCTCAGGTCTTACCCAAGTAGAACACTACTCTCAAGTACTCCTAAAACTCTTTCGGTCCTGTGCTGATGTCTCCGCATGTGAGGCGATAAGGAGGCTTTTCTGCTATCCCCGCCGCGTTTTCCACGGTATGAGTTCTCCTCGTGCCCGAAACGCCTTAGAAAAGTATGATGAGCCCAGTTACTTTGCCGGTAAGGAGTTAGGTAGCCCTGTTCGCCGCGATCCCGTTGTTGACGAGCGTCGTGATCAGCCTTCGGCTATCGTTATCAAGAGCAAACGTCCGCGAGGCATTCTTGTTTCATTTCAGCTCCGCAATGCAGCCAAATTGCTAATTGACTACCAATGCGTAAGCTTCTTTATGTTTCGGGAGGGTACCTGACAAACTTACTCCATTTCATCTCTTGCACATCGCACTCAAAGTTTCTCGGGAATATAGTTGACGGACTCGGGAGATGGAGTGACATGGGACCTTCTGGGGTAAGTGCATCCCGGGCAGATAGGTCAGATCGTCCCGGACGATCAAATTGTAGAAGATAAATCATATTCTCCATTGTCCATCGTCGTGGAGGATCATCCTTAGCTATGACTTGGTCTCCGAGCCCCTCATTGTTTGGCTATCTTTTCCTGTCTGATGTCCGGCTGAATGTTCTAACCTGTTAAAGCGGGGTTCAGTAATCCAAGGATGTGTTGGAGGTGATAGCAGCGTCTGGTGTCTTGGCTTAGCCAGCTGGCCATATGCGAGCGCTTCTTCGCCCCCACGGCCTTCTTACACAATTAACTCCACTTCAGTCCTTGCTTGGGATAGGTCAGAAAGGCACTACCCTGGTAGCACCTTGGCATTTACCAGAGGGGAAAAGACAAAATCCACCCACCTTCTATCCTATTTGGAAAGAATCCACCTTCCTGGATAAAATCTACCCCTCAAGGATGCTATATAGGTATTTCCTTACCTGATCCTTATCCTCGCGTGCTATGATCTGTTATACCTTGGGGCTAGGGGCGGCGATCGCGATGCTTGGCATGGTGTTACAATCCGCGCTAAAAGTCACCTAAGAAATGAGGCTAGATATCACGATTCTTAGCTAGCAGGACAGTAGTCTTGCCCTGGGTGCTTAAAAACGTTTTGCTAACGATAGGAAGAGATAATATTAACAAGAAAGAGTAGTATTCGAAGGTCTTGGCACTAAATGACGATGATGAGAGAAGTGTGAGAAATCGACTGGGAGGGGAGGAGGGGGAGGAGGGGTGGTAGGGTCTCACCGCCCGGCTCGATAAGCTTTCCACCAAACCCTATCATATAATTTTCCTATTAAGGAAGGTTAGAGGGCCTCCTCCGATGCGAAGGTTGCAATATACGTACGAGTTTTGAAGGCCTTCCGCGGTAGGCATTACCCTTGTACAACATCCTTGAGGGGTGGATTTTGTCTTTTCCCCTATGCTAAGTCTTCTTTCTTGCATGCTTTAGAGGTGCTTGCCATACCCTCTATCTTCTCGTACGTTCTCTCGGGTATTCGGCTACTCTATCTCCGCAGTTGCCCGCCTTCACGGTCCCGTTTACTTGCGGGCTGTCGAAATTCTGTTTCGGCGAGGCATACATAATCAGAAAAGGCTGAGAGACAGAATTCGGACATCGGAACAGGTATTCGGATAATCACCCAGCCGTATTGCAAACGCACGGACCTATAATGGGCCAAGTCACAAAGGCAGCCCGAGGTTCAGGATTACTTTTTCCAAGGGTTGGCACCTACGCATAATCTAATGCGCTTGGGAATGATTCGAGAGAAAGGAGGATATTTCATAGGATGGAAAGGAGTCAATCCTAGATGTGAAAAAGTAAATAAGGCGCTATTTCTCTTCTCCACTGTAGTGACCTTCGAATCTGCAACTTGATAGTTTCGGATAACACGTTACCTGTCCTTGCTCAGTGAGCCAGAGCCTCAGAATGCACTTCTTGCATTGTCTTCTTGTCCTTGCTTTCGGAGCACAGATATCCTTTTGTCACCCAACATCTACCTCGAGACACTCGGTTCGTGCAGCACCTGAAGTAGCCATCGAGAACGGAACCATCCTCGGAGTCTATAATCAGTTCTATCATCAGGACCTGTTTCTTGGGATACCCTACGCTCAGCCACCAACTGGAGATCTCCGCTTCCGGACACCTCGCCCTCTGAGCAGCAAGTGGGACAGCAACAAGGTAGCGGATCAGTATGGGCCCTTCTGCAGAGGCTTTTCTCTGGGTATCTTGGGGTTTGACCAGGATAACATTACTTACCCGATGAGCGAAGACTGCCTCACCATCAATGTGGTCCGCCCGGCAGGTATAGATTCAAACACTTCCCTTCCTGTCCTGGTGTGGATATATGGTGGCGCGTTTGCAGAAGGGGGAAGCGGAGATCAACGATACAACATGTCATTTCTCATCAACACTTCCGTGCAGAAGGACATGCCAATGATCATGGTCAGTTTCAATTATCGTGTTTCTGGCTGGGGTTTCTTAGCCGGATCCGCCATAGAGGAATCCGGGAACGCAAACCTTGGGCTCCATGATCAAAGGATGGCCCTGTCCTGGGTACAAGAAAACATTCAGGCTTTCGGAGGAGATCCAACTCGTGTTACCATCCAAGGAGAATCTGCGGGAGCCGTGTCTGTTGGGCTCCACCTTGTCGCATACGGAGGCCGGAACGACGGACTGTTCAGCGCTGCCATTGCGGAGAGTGGTGGACCATTCGCATACCAAGTCTTTCCTTCAGCTGCTCTTCGTGAAGCGGCGTACAGGTCGGCCTTGAATGCCACAAACTGCTCCAGCCAGAATGACACATTAGCATGCTTGAGGGCTGCGCCTGTAGAGATGCTGGACCAGGCCTTCAAGCAATATTTCTGGCATCCAATAGTAGACGGCAGCCTCATCCCTGACCTCGGTTCCAAGTTGCTTCACAAAGGCGAGTTCGTTCAGGTGCCTTTACTGATTGGGTCGACCACGAATGAGGGCACCCCATTCGTTCCTGTATTTTCAACCATTGGTATCAATTCGACGGCGGAATTTTACGAAACCATTCAGAGTATCAACAGTGGAACTTCCGTATCCAACACTACGCTTCAGCTTTTCGACAGTCTATACCGAGATGCAGTGGATTTCTCTGCAGATGTGTCATTAGGCACTATTCCTCCAAGTCCAGGTTATCCCTACGGATCTCTCTATGGAATGACCTCACTTTTTCTTGGAGATTTCATGTTTACTGCTGGTCGTCGCATCACTAGCCGAGTATGGGCAGATGCTGGACTGCAAACCTATAGCTACCGCTTCGACACGATTCCAGCAGGACTGGACTCTACCACGATGGGGGTGGCACACTTCCAAGAGGTCGCATTTGTTTTCCGGAACACAGACGGGCTCGGATATCAAAACAACCCGTTTGCAGTGCAGGACATGGAGCTCTTGCAGAAGTTCAATCACCTTGCAGAGCTGATGAGCTCAATGTGGGTTAGTTTTGTAACCACGCACTCTCCGAACAATCATAAAGGTCTGGTTCAAGGCTCTGTACGTCCTTTACTTTTACTCATTTCAATACTGACTATATTTAGTGGCTGGTTTCAATGTATCTTGGCCTGCTTACTCGACGAAGTGTCCAACCAATATGGTATTCCGTGCGGAGACTGGTTCCTTCCTAGAGCCTGATACCTATAGATCGGAAGCTATAGATCTACTCAATCGAACATCAGGGTCAGAGTTCTCGCGCTGAATCCGTTTCGCGCAGCATCCTAGCAGTGAGGTCGTCACTGGTATGTACAGGGGAATAAAAGGAAGAGAGAAGATGGCTATTTATCCTTCCCGGCGAGGAACTGAAAGAAAAGAATTCTAAAACCATTCTCACTGCGCACCTCGGATTTCTGCGAGATAACATGACTGCATGCCTGGTTCTCGCTTGCATGTACTCATCGTTCTTCATGCTTGCAAGAATAGATGCGTGAATCCACAAGCAGTAAGCCTCGTCAAATGTTTGCCGATCGCTACTAATACCAGAACACGTTTCCTGCATTTATTCCCCGGAAATTCAATCACCACCTGATCACTGAATACCCTATGGCTAGTAATCTAGCTAGCTGACTGTGCGATAAGACTTCTGGAAGATGGAGAATGTAGCCTGTCGCCGATTAACTTCGGGCTGGGAGACGCTCTTATCGTCTCCGGGTAGGTTTCAGTCGTTGCCTCATCTCCGAATGGATCACAACCAAGCAGCAGATGGAGCCTTGTCTTGTCTATAGACTAAGTTGACGGTATCGAGCTCCCCGCGGCTTTCCATACCAGCGGCAAATGAAGGTCGAGGGGTCGTATGTGCATGCCGAGCTCGCCTGCAAGATCCAAGCTCCCCGCCCTTATCTTCCCCACTTTCCGCGTATCTCGTGCATACGTATGTTCCTGACATGTCGGTGCCGAGAACGCTTGCTGGTTGCTCCCCGGCGTAGCATTTCGCTTATGGCGCTTTGCGATGTCACGAGAGAGGGTCATGGTAACATCATTCTGGCTCGGAGATTTGAGATTGAAAGAACCGCACTCATCCGGCTCTTATGAATACCGTCCGTCCTACGTCTAAGCCTCTCTTTTTTCCTTGTGGGGATATCGCTGGGCCTCTCAGACTTCCATCATGCTTTTGTTTTCCACGCTTCTAGCCCTGGTCGCTGGCTTGGTGCACAGTCAAGCGCAGTTCAATAACCCACCAGGAGTCGACATTTGGTGTGGAAAGGCATACCGCTCAACGTGAGTCAACCAAGTATACCATCACGCATCATTTGCTGATGGCAGTAACAGCAATGCCTCTTTCAACCCTGGAGGCTGGTTCGTGGAACCAGAAAAGTCCAGCGTCCCATTGCTGGACTTTAAGATCCAACCACGAATGAATCTCTACCTCGATGGAGAGGAGGACGGAAGCTTTCTGGTTGATGCCTCCATTTCCTACTTGGTCGGCCAGCCATTGCCTCTTACCAACTTATCTTCTTCCTCAACTAAAGGAGTCGAGCTCATTATTGACATTCTTGTCGATGGAAATACTTCGCTGCTTGCGAGCCAGTCTATCATCAACATTGGAGACAGCGCTGAGATTACTTTCGATCTGAAGAGTTTCGCTGCAAGGCTTGAGCCTTACAACATCACCGTTGTAGCTTCGCTAGGTCAGAGTAGCAGCGCAACTTTCACTGCGACCACTCGGCTCTCAAAGCTTCCTTTGAGGACAGATAATGGAACTGTGACAAGACTCGACAATCTCTTTGGCGGGCTTGCCGTCCGCAAGGGAGCCGAGATGGAATGGAAGCCTATTTTCCCTTACACATACTATGGTAAGCACGACTCTCATTGCGTCATTGAATCTGATTAACAAAAGGCAGTGCAATGGAGCCTCTATTGGTATGCGAACCTGTCGACGCTTGACGAGTTTTCGTCTCTGGGCTACAACGTCATACACATTGTTCCCACCGGCGACCTGGGCGAGACTCCATTCCCCTGGGCCGAATTTGAGCCCTATCTCGACCGCGCCGCCGAACTAGGATTATACTTCCAGTACGACGTGCGGTGGGACTACTCCAACCTCACCACCATGACAGACCAAGTCCAGCGGCTCGCATCCCACCCCTCAATCCTGCTCTGGTACACCGGCGACGAACCCGACGGAAAGTCCAACCCTCTCAACTCCACCCGCATAGCGTACGAAACCATCCACTCCATCGACCCCTACCACCCCATCTCCCTCGCGCTCAACTGCTACGACTTCCACTACTCGGACTACGCGTCGGGCGCAGACATCATCCTTTCCGACGTCTACCCCATCTCCACCAACACCTCCTGGTCCACCGTGTACGACACCCCCTGCAACGCCACCTACGGCTGCTGCGGCTGCGACGACTGCAACGGCACCTTCGAGGACATCTCCGACCGCCTCGACCGCTTCGCCCATTTCGACGAGCTCCTCGGCTGGTCCAAGACGCATTGGGGCGCGCCCCAGGCTTTTGGGAACGAGACCTTTTGGACGCGGTACCCGACTGCGGCCGAGGAGGTGGTCATGAATATGCTCAGCATCAATCACGCGGCCAAGGGTATCGTCATGTGGGACTTTCCTACCAAGGCGGATGTGCTGGCGGTGACGAATGAGCTGGCGCGGGTGTTGACCAGCGCGAAGGTGTCGAGGTACTTGATCGGCGAGCGTTTGTCGGCTGGGCTGAGTGTCGGTGGTGCTTCCAGGATCGATGCTGCGGCTTGGGTTGCAGAGGATTCGGTGCTGCTGAGTGTCGTCAACTTGAACTACGGAGGTGTCGCCGGTAATATCACAGTGCAACTGCCGGATGCTGTTGAGGTGTCGTCTGTTGGGGAAATATTCTGGGGAGATGCGTTGTGGAGCGCCAATGGCAACTCGCTTTCGATAGAGGTTCTTTCGGGGCTGGAGGTTTCGTTGCTGGAACTTCAGCGCTCTGTTTAGACATGCTACAGATTGAAAACGAGGAAGTAATGTCTCAATTGCGAGTTGTATACAATTCAGTGACAAATAATATCCTTGAGACGAATCAGCAGTAACATAAGGAAGCCGGAGATGCGCACCATTACATAGTGCTTATTGAATTCAATCATCCCCGTCTCAAACCCCAGCCACAACACCGCTCTACTCCTCACAACTCCCTCCCCACCGGCACACTCAGATTCCCACTCCCCACCCTCCCCAACCCCCTCAAAATCCCCTCCGCAATCTTCTCCGCAAGCATATAAACCGTCGCCTGCGGATGCCCCGGCACAAGCACCGGAAAACTACTCGCATCCACGACCCTCAACCCCGTCGTCCCCCACACCCTCGCCTCCCCATCCAGCACCGCCATCTCATCGCCCCGAACCCCCATCTTACACGTACAACTAGCATGAAAGACCGTCGTCAGCGACTCCCTCAAATACTCCCAAATCCCCTCCTCATCATCGGACCGCACCACCTCCTCGCCCGGATAATACTCCTCCACCTCCGCGACCCCTTCCCCCGCCAACCACTTCCACACCTCCCGCTGCCGCCGAAACCCCTGCACCGCAACTTCGCGATCCGCCGGATGCGCCAACCAATTCGTGTCGATGAGCGGCGGGACATCCATGCCAGGGCCACGCAGCGTCACACTACCCCTCGACAGCGGCGCGACGAGCGCTATGCTAAGCGTCGCGTAGTTAGCGCCATCGCGCGGGTCGGCGGTCGCGGGGTTGGAGCCGTTGCCGCGGAAGATGTTGTTGGGGAGCCATTCGAGTTCGGGCCAGTCGGGGGGGAAGGATTCGTCGAGGGCGGTGCGGGAGGTGAGGGTGAGGTTGGCGCGGTAGGCTGGGGGAAGCTTTTCCCAGGCGTAGATGCCCGGGCCGAGGCCGGAGAGGGGGCCGGAGGCGAGGGTGAGGTAGGTGTTGGTGTTGAGGGTGGAGAGGGTGGCGTTGTTGGCCGGGGCGGAGGCGGTGGGGAGGTGGATGCGGTGGGAGGTGCTGAGGATGGGGTGGTCCCACATGTTTTGGCCGACGCCGGGGAGGTTGAGGAGGCAGGGGATGGAGTGGTTGGTGAGGTGGGGGCAGGGGCCGATGCCGGAGACCATGAGGAGCTGGGGGGATTGGAAGGCGCCGGCGGAGAGGATGACTTCGTTGCGGGCGGAGAGGGTGAAGTTGACGGAGGGGGTTCCGAAGGTTCCGGCTGTGGTTACTTGGACTCCGGTTGCGCGGGTGCCGTTGAAGAGGATGCGTTGGGCGAGGGTGTTGTGGTAGATTGTCGGGGAGAGCCCGCGCTGGATTGCTGTTTGTAGGAAGCTTGCCTCGGATGAGGAGCGCCGGGCGTTTCGCGGGTCGATGGTGAATGTAGCGTAAGCAGATCCTAACAGCCGGCCGCTGTTGAAGCCGTCTATTCTCTTCATGTCGAAGTGTTCGAATGCTTTCTGGCACCATGTTCCAAAGGGATCGACAAAGTTAGGGAACGATACTTCAAGTGGGCCACCCTCCGGCGTGAAGGCGTCCGGTGTTTGATCATTCGAGGAGTTGACCCATAGGGATCGGTTGAACGGAGTATAATGGGCGGATTTCTTGTAGTAAGGAAACACGTTGTCCCAAGTATAGCTTTGGTCATCGACGGCATCTGCCCATTTTTGAAAATAATCAACAGTACCTCTGAGGTTATGTCAGCGGTGGCATATCTCTCCTTGGCGTTTGTGGTCTCGTCTTGCCTTTGGTACAGCATATAATTGCGTGCTGAAGAGCCACCAAGAGTCTTTCCGCGTGCATAATGATACGATCTGTTAGAGAAATTCTGCAGAGACATTAGCTCCAGAACCAAATCCCAAGACCAGTGGAACATTCGTGGCCCCTGAGAATACAGAATAAGCAGACCAGAGACGCCTGATGAACAACGAAACTTATTGCAACCCACCGTCTGAAGCGTAGTAGCAAACCCCCAATCAATCAACGGGTGCCAATTGTCAAGATCCATGCCTGTAAACCACGGCGCCGTAGCCGGCACGACACTCAGATTTCCATTGCTGATTTCATAGAAGGAACCGGCTTCAACGACCGCAACACTAATGCCCGACGCCGCAGACAGCCTGGTAGCGATGGCCAGACCAGCGGTGCCTCCGCCGACGACGACGTAATCAAAAGTTGCATTTGTGCCTGGAATGCCAAAAGTGGTCCCCAAGATAGGGCCTCTTGCGCCATTGTCGAAGAGATTGATGGCGAGGGCGATGGCTGGGATGACTGCGAGGAGTATCTGCAAAGAAGTCAAAGACATCATGAATGGTGCAGAGCTTGGCGCAGCTTGTGTTGTCTTTGCTCAACTACCGCATCCTAGACACCCAGAACTCCAGAGATAAATGGCGGAGAGGGTACACGCAGTTATCTGCGGGTGAGGTTCGGCCTGCTGGAGAAAGGGCCGGCGCACTGCGGAGACAATGTCTCAAACAGAGAGGGTCCCGCGGGGTAAAGTAAGCACATATAAGCTGATCAACCCGACTTGGCGAGAAGTCGGGCTGCATCTCCTTCGAGCCAGAGAACCCGGCGGCGTGGCCCCTGTTAATCAGCTCGCGACCCTGGCGAAAATTTGAGAAAATCACCTGAACCAATATTCTGACATGCAGACATGGTCTGCGTTGTGAATGTCGACGGGAATAAGACTTAGTCATTGTCGTACAAACCAGTGCCGCGCTCTCTACTCCATAGATCAGCTTCCACTAAACAGAACTATGGAGATAAACTTCGGCGGTTTGGACCGCTAAACCCTTGATCATTGTGAGCCAGCTATTCCGCATTGAGTAGCCCGCTCCGGCGGCTTCGGATTGGCTGTAGGCAAATGCGGAATACCAATCTTTGTTTTCTCGCTGCTACGCAAATATGCTGCTGCTAGAGAGAAGGAAAAAGAAGAATCAGGATTAAGAGAGAAAGAACCATTCCAATAGGGGCTGCCAAGCAGCGAAGACCATCATTACCACATCCAACTGCCCTTGATCATCACTTTTCCCTTACCCCACTCGGCCTGTCATCACGGTCGTCAAGTCATAAACCTCATCGTGATTAGGAATACGCGTCACACATTACGCGAGCCACAAAGAAGAGAGAAAAAGATCAAAAACAATAGAGAGGAAAGAGGAAGAAGAAAAGACGCGCCATGATTTTCACATGTGCACATACTCACCACTATGCCCCGCCGTCAGCAGAGCACGCCCTATCATCTCACCTCCAAATTTTCCACGCAGCCTTCTTTTTGGCCGGTTGCTGCTTCACCGGTTCCTCGCCATGACTCCTGAACGAGCCAAGCGAGTCTTCCTCATCAGACACATCGTCATAGTACTGATCCGAGTACCTGCTGTCCCTCTGGCCTCTCCTTCCACCGGCGACACCACCACCCCTAACAGGCATAGCAGGCTCGGGAGCATACCGCCGATGATCCGCGACCGCAACACCAGCAGGACCACGAGCAGGTGGTTGCGCCGCAACCGGAGGTCGCCTGCTACTCGGCACAGGGTCGCTTCCATACTGAACGGGCGGCTGAGGCCGCGGCTGCTGCATCGAAGGGCGTGGGCTGTCGTACATGGCATGGCCGCTGCCACTACCGCCGCGCTGTGCGTAAATCTGCTGCTGAGCCTGGCCGTGGCCGTCGCCGCCGTGAGCATATGCGCTATTTTGCAGCATACCCGCGCTGTTGCTGCCACTGAGCTGTCCAATGGCTGCCTCAGTGCTCGGCGTCGGGCTCGGACTTCGGCTGTCGTAGTACTCGTCCGCGTAGTCCGCTTTCTTCTTCCTGCGCAGGCTGAATAGGCTCTTTAGGCCTCCACCAGTCTTTCTGACAATGACGTTCTCGTCCGGAGGGCCGTCGTAGAACAGCGCAGGGACGAGGAGACGGTACGGCGTAGTGATGCCTGCAGGGTCTTTCTGGCTCACTTCGAGATTGAGGACAATGTCAAGGCCGTGCTCAAGGTTGATGGCGCCTGCATTCGGGTCTTCAGGGTCGTCTTCGCCGAAAGCACCGCCTTTGCGTGCGGCTTTGATGCTCAAGCCCGTGGGGCGGCGGTGGAAGGGATTGGGGCGGGGCGGATCTGCAGCTGGCGCTTGGCGCGAGCCGTAGGAGTCAGTAGAGCGGTTGGCGTTACTCATAGGCTGCGTAGCAGCGCGTTGCGGTGTACGGTATCCACTGGGGATTTGGGAGCCTGAGCTTCCGGGCCGCTGGCCTGGGACTGCATCGGAGCTTGAGGAATGGCGCCCACTGTGAGGCGAGTCCCGTGCGCTATTGTAGAACGAGACAGGAGGACCCTTGTTGCGGTTAGAGAGGCGCCGGACGAGATTTCCGGGTCTGAAGTCGCTACGTGTGAGGGACAGTGTGCGAGTAAGCTTTCCCGGCTGCATAGTACTTCCTGGAGACGGTGTGCGTGTAGGAGGTGTTGGAGGAGGCGTGGCACCGGGATTATATTCGCGTATTGAGCACCAATTGCGTCGGGGGAGGAGATGATGGTTGTTGCGTGGCTTGCCATCGACGTCGTGAGTAAACATGGGAATCATGTCCTCATCCGTCGCGTCGTCAAGGTGATGGACCTTGTTGCGCTTATTCAAAATATCTCCCATAATCTCTGGCGGAGGAGTATTGACAATGGCGGAGGAGATAATGTTGGGCATATAGCGGTGATCGCAATCTTTGGGAATCCCTAGCTTCTTGTTGGAGTAGAATTGGCCGACTGCAGCCAGATGAACATCTCCACCAAGGATGGTGATGCGGATGGATTTATCGGCAGCGAGCTCCTGGAGTTCCTGGATGAACCAGTTGCGTTCTTCTTTGTGATGCTTCGCTGTCCAGTGGTCGTCAAGGTCGTCAAGGATTTCGACTCCTCCGTCAAACTTGTTCACGAATCCTCCGAGCATTCCGGTCCTGCCCAGGGCTTTGAATGGATCCATGACACGGGATGTCAAAATGTTCTCCAGGAAATTCAGTCGCGGGTATGCAATTGGCTGCGGCCATGTTAGTGGACAGGAGACATCTACGCTGCTGATTTCTCGACTTACCACTCCCAGAAGCACGATCAGGTGTTTGGTCTCGCCCTCGACGATTTCCTTGCGGCACCGATCGAATATGCGGTAGTATGTATCCGCGCTGAGGATCTCGTCACGCTTTGACCCGTCAGCCACTATTCTAGTGCACTCTTCAAGGACTGTTATACTCACCATTCTCTCCGTACGGCAGTCCAAACCAACAAAAGCAACGTTCTTGCCAAGGAACATGAAAAGGTTACGGCTGAGCTGATCAATGTATGGGCCGGGAGCGGCTCCAAGAAGCCAAGAAGGCTCGTCAACTTCGGTCTCATCAGGAACGCTTTGATGCTGGAAGAGCATGTAGTACTTGAATGCGACAGCGCCTAAACCACAGAACACAGCGTTCTTCATGAAGTGATGGGGGTAAGATCCATAGCCCTGAGAACAAATCAGTCGAATGCATCAGATGAATGGAATAAGTGAACCTACATCGATGATATCATGATCGTCCCAAATGTTGATCATTGGAATCTGTGAGTTGGCCATGGCAAAGAAGCCCTGAGAGAACCACATTGCGTAACGGTTGAGATAGAACTCTTCGAGCTCATCCTGCATTTCGGCAGTGAACTCAGCAGAATGCTTATGCACTGCGTTCTTCGTAGACAGCCATTCTCGGAAATAATTGGTCTGCCTGGTGGCTGCGTCGTTGTAGATCTGGTCACCACCACCGATCATGACGTGGAATGGGCGGGTCTGGTGATTATTCAGAACGTCGCGCCAAAGGGGGTCGGGACCGCAGAACGAGTGCGGGTCGACGCTGAGACTGAAGCCGTTGCAGCTGTGAAACATTATGTTCATCGTCTCGCCTCTGGCAGGCACCCAGAAACCGATGGCGGGTCCACGATTGATACGGTATGCCAGTCGGGCCTGATGCGTGCCAAGTTCGACTTCCAAGTTGAACCGCCAGAATGTCACGCCTCGATCAGCATAGAGCCTGACGCCTTTGACCTCGCGATACTTGCCACTCTTTTCACCGTCCTTCTTCCAGATGCGGGACTGGTGGCTGGGCGCTGTTTTCGATTCCTCATAAAGGCCAGAATCGTCTTCCCTTCTCGATAGATCGGCCTCCTCCTCCAAGTCTTCGACGGGCCTGACATACAAAGTTTTTCCGGTTCGTGACATTTTGATCTCTCCTGCAAGAGGATCCACGTACTCTGAGGCGAGTTTCTGACCAGTCGACTCATCCAGTTGCGCCGGAGGGGGTGGGAGGAGATCTTTCGGCTGAACGAACAGTCGTAGCGTAGGAGGCTTCTCATACGACGAATGCTGATCGATTGTGACAATCATGACGCTTCCTCTCCAGATCCATTTATCGCCGCGACCTATGCGAGATTCCCGTCTCATACCACTGTACCTCAGCAATGGACCACACTTGAGGTAGAGCGGTGGAGTGAAATGGGTCTGCGCAGATGGCTCTTCGTACGTGCCGTCAAACTGTGCAGTAGCTGACTGGCTGCTCCGACGGCGCTCCGAACTACTCTTCTCCCACCATGCCTGTTTAGGATCGACGTCGGTCTCTGCGGTATCGATATCCAAATCGTCCACGGTCAGACCAGCGACCTCGGCAGTCTTCCAATCGTCTAGAGGCTTAGGTGACGTATAGCGGCGCTCTTCGTGATGGTGCCGGTGGAAAATTTCCGGTAGGTGGTGGTGGTGGCGGCGGGTCTGCTGAGCCCCGGAAGCCATATGAGCATCTTCCCTGTTGAAGGCAACCTGGTCATGTGCACGCTGTCCATTTGCGGTCTGAGGTGGAACTTGGTACTTGGGCCCAGTTGCATGAGGATTACGCACCGCTTCCGCAGGGAAGGGATCTGGTGGTTGATGACGAGCCGCAGCACGGGCATGTCCAGTGCGTTCGTCCTGCATTTGCCGATGAGCGTCAGGCAGTCTGGCCATTTCTCGGTTACCAGTCGACTGATGCACGCCAGGTTGCATGCGCTTCTGGAGCCTCCGACTATTGCTCCGGCCAACAGTCGTTTGATCCTGCTCGTAATACCCGCGATCCGATGAGCCCGCAGCACCGAGGCTAGCTCCTGCAGCAGCTCCCGTTGCCATGGCGGCACCATTACCCATTGATTGAGAATTCTGGCGTGAGTGGGATCCCTCATTCTTCGCAGTGCGATCACGGTAGCTGGCCGTACGAGCAACATCGGGGTCACCTTGGGAATTTCGTTTCATCTGAGGATCGATCTGACCATCGTACTGAGGAACCCGAGCTCTACGCTGTGAGCCATGCTGTTGCTCCTGCTCTGGCTGCCATGGCTGGCCAAAGTCGACGGTTGGTTTCCCCGGAAAACGAGTGTCCACGAGACCAGCGGTAGGCAAAGAAAAGTTGCGCCTCTCGGTATACGTTCTTTGCGGACCTGGCCCGGGTTGCGCAGGGCCGGAAGCGTGGCGCGGTTGAGCAGCTACTGGAGGCGCGGTCTGTTCCGAACCTCGCCTGCTCGCGATCCTCTCTTGGGCAGCAGCTTCTGCTTCTTGGATCCTTGCGCGACGCTCTTCCTTGCTTATATCATCCAAAGCGCCTTCGAGCTTCTGCAGTGGGGAACGGTGGGAGACAGAGCCAGTCCTGCTCCTCTGCAGGCCGGCATTCCCCGACGAGCTTCTCCTCCGCTCGGAGTTGTCTGTTGCAGGAGTCGTGGGAGTGGCCGCTGACGTCAGGATGGGCGAAGCTTCGTAGGCAGTCGAAACCGGCGGCTGCGACAAGGGCAGCGGCTGCTCGGAAGGTGGAGGAGGCTGCATGTTTGTCCGGATGGCCGCAGGTGCAGGTTGATAGCGCTTGTGGCTCCGTGATCGTGCAGGAGCAGCGAAGCTGCCCATATACGGCTCCTTGTAGGACACGGGCGGGCCACGCGGCGCCTCTGGAGCTGGAAGCGGCTGGCCATTGCCCAGCGGCGGCTTGGGCTGACTGGATCTGCGGCGGGCTCCGTTTGCGCCGTTCTGGTAGGGTCGAGGAGGGTACTCTTTCGCATATTCAAGCTCCTCAGGATACGTTCCTGCGGACTGGCTCTGGGGCAGGTAGTCGGGCTGGGCTTGCTTCTGGTAGCGGCGATAGGAAGCGGACTGCTGTGGATAGTAATTGGGAGGAGGGATCTGCGAGGGCGGCGGCGGACCGCGCGGGTAGGACCCGCTGTTGCGCCTGGGCCGGGCCTCCATCATCTGCGGCAAGCATCAGTCAAGTGGACGCAGCGAGAGCTTGCGACTCGGACCACGCACAGAAGCGCAAGCACCGACGTATTAGCGGACGGCGGGCAGCCAGTGGACGACAGCGCGCCGCAGAAGACGTGGCAGGCGCAGGGAGCAGCGCGGCGGACGGTGCTACGGGTGAGACATGGGCCCGGGGCGCGCGAAGCTTGAGAGTCAACGGGCGTATAATCAAGGTGCGGCGACAGCAGCGCGGCGCGGAGCCAATTGGGGCGTGGGCGGGCGGCGCGCGGAGGGAATGGGACGGCGGCGAGCGTATGTACAAGGGCGGGCGACGCAGCAAAGAAGGACGAGGGCGCGGGCGACGGCGGGCAAGCGAGCGTGGTGTATGCAGAATGATGTGGCTGTCGCCAGCCACTCGCCCGCTGCAGCGCTGGAGCGCTGCTGACCATCGCGACCAGCGCTGCCTGCCTGCCACGCGCAGCGCCAGCCCCGGCCGCGCGGATCGCGGGCGCACGGGCCTCCAAGATCCCCGGCGCGGCCTGCTTGCGGCGCCTCAGGCCGGGCGCGGGCCTGCCTAAGCCGGCAAGGCCACCTGGACTGCGCGCGGCTCTGGCCTCCGCTCGTCGCGCGCTCCCTGGCATTACGACGCCTGTCGCCTTGCGCGCTCCCATGCCGCCACCGCCTGTCTTCTAACCTCCACGCCTCCTCGACGCTGCTGCATGTCCTGAGCGCCGCTCCCTTGCCCGCGCCCACTGCCGTCTGCGGCCCCCCGACCGCCCGGCTCCTTCGACTTTCGCCTCCGGACACCCTGTTGCTTTGTACGCGCCCTCCGCTGCTGCCTCCCTCCGCGCCCCGCCCTGGCTCACCCTCCACCCCCCAGAATCGCGGCCGCTCCGCCTTAATCGCCCGCACGCCTGCTCTCATCCGTGGCGCCCCTTTGTCGCCATGCGTCGCTCCCTCTTGTGCACGCTGCTGGCGGCGGCGTCGGCCCTCGGCGCCCACAACCTGCGCCCGCGCAGCTACGATACCCACGACTTTTACGCCCTGCAATTAGACGCCTCCTCGTCCCCTGCCGAAGTAGCTGCGCTACTGGGTCTTGAGTACGATGGCCCGCTTGGCGAGCTCGACGGCCACCACCTCTTCCGCGCCGCCAAGCACGATCGCGACGTCGTCGGCGATGCTGTCAAGGAGTTGAAGCGGCGCAAGAGGCGGAGAGATGGCTCCTTCGAACCGACTGCCCTGGACGGCCTTGTGTTCCACCAGAAGCAACACGCCCGGAAGCGCCTGGTGAAGAGGGGCCCGCTTCCCACCAATCTGGATATGTCCTCAGCCTGGGTCAGCAAAGGCGATGATGGCAGCGAGAGTCCCGAGTCGGCCGCCGCTGTCATGCTGCAGAAGAAGCTGATCGATACCTTGGGCATCCACGACCCCATCTTCTCCGACCAATGGCACTTGTTAAACACCCTGGAAGTTGGAAATGATCTCAATGTTACTGGGCTGTGGCAGGAGGGCATTACTGGCAAGGGCTCGACTGTCTGCATTGTCGACGATGGCTTGGACATGGACAGCGACGACCTCAGAGATAACTACTTTCGGGACGGCTCGTACGACTTCAACGATCATGTCAAGGATCCTAAGCCCAGACTGTCGGACGACAGGCACGGCACGAGATGTGCTGGCGAAGTTGCAGCAGCCAAGAACAATGCTTGTGGAGTCGGTGTCGCCTGGGATGCCAAGGTTGCCGGCGTTCGCATTCTCTCCGGGGGAATCACCGACGCCGACGAGGCGCTCGCCATGAATTACGCCATGGACCAAAACCAAATTTACTCGTGTTCATGGGGGCCTCCAGATGACGGAAAGTCCATGGACGCTCCGGGGATCTTGATCCAAAGAGCCATGGTGAACGGCGTGCAGAAAGGCCGAGACGGCAAAGGTTCCATCTACGTTTTCGCCGCCGGAAACGGGGCTGCCAACGATGACAACTGCAACTTCGACGGTTACACGAACAGCATTTACAGCGTGACTGTCGGTGCTATCGACAAGCGGAACGGACATCCCTACTATTCGGAGAAATGCTCAGCTCAGCTTGTGGTGACGTACAGTAGCGGCATGTCCGATTCCATCCACACCACGGATGTGGGTGCGGCCAAGTGCAGCACCACTCACGGAGGAACTTCCGCGGCAGGCCCTCTTGTTGCGGGTATCTATGCGCTTGCTCTCGAGGCTCGACCGGACCTCACCTGGCGAGACATCCAGTGGCTCACTGTGAATACGGCCGTTCAATTCGAGACGCAAAGCGATTGGCAGGATACGCCGTACGGCAAGAAATACAGCCACCAGTTCGGTTACGGCAAGATCGATGCGTACACCTATGTCCAGGCAGCCAAGACATTCGATTTGGTAAAGCCGCAGGCGTGGTATTTCTCCCCGTGGATGCACGTCAAGCATGAGGTCCCTCAGGGCGAAAAGGGTCTTGCCAGCCGCTTTGAGGTAACGGAGGAGGCACTGAAGAAGGCAAATCTAGAGAGGCTTGAGCACATTACCGTCACCATGAACGTTGAGCACACCAGGCGTGGTGACCTCAGCGTTGAGCTCCGGAGTCCCAGTGGTATCGTCAGCCACCTTTCGACTGCCCGACGCCACGACATCGAAGGGGAAGGCTACGTTGACTGGACATTCATGTCTGTTGCACACTGGGGTGAGAAGGGTGTTGGCAACTGGACCGTCATCGTCAAGGACACCAACGTGAACGAGCACACTGGTATTTTCACGGACTGGAAATTGCGTCTCTGGGGCGAATGCATCGACGCCGCCAAGCAGGAGCTTCTCCCTAT
Source organism: Neofusicoccum sp. Z2 (assembly GCA_037356115.1). Classification (NCBI taxonomy): domain Eukaryota; kingdom Fungi; phylum Ascomycota; class Dothideomycetes; order Botryosphaeriales; family Botryosphaeriaceae; genus Neofusicoccum; species Neofusicoccum sp. Z2. The sequence continues at coordinate 472,917 of JBAWJY010000015.1, forward strand.
GCCCACCGAGCACGACGATGACGACCACGACGTCATCGTCTCCCCCCCGCACACCACCGAGATCTCCGTGCCCACATCCACCGCACCGACCGCCGTTCCAACCGACCTCCCCGACCGCCCAACGAAGCCCAAGCCCTCCCAATCCAACGCCGAAGTCACCCCCTCCAAGCCCGTCACCGCCACCAGCAGCCCCACCTCCACCTCAGGCACGGAAGAAGAAGAAACCGCCAGCCCCACCGCCACACCCGGCGACAACTTCCTGCCCTCCCCCTTCCCATCTTTCGGCGTCAGCAAGCGCACCCAAGTCTGGATCTACGGCTCCCTGGCCCTCATCGCCGTCTTCTGCTGCAGCCTGTCCGCCTACCTGTACTGGGCTCGCCGCAAGCGCCTCCGCAACAACCCGCGCTCCGAGTACGAGTTCGAGCTCGTCGACGGCGCCGATGACGACGATGGCGCCGCCGGCGCGCTCAATGGGTCTGGCCGCAGGGGTAAGCGCCGCGCCGGCGAGCTATATGACGCCTTTGCGGGAGAGAGCGATGAGGATCTGTTCAGCGAGAGTGAGGACGGGTATAGGGATAGGGATGACGAGGAGGAGTTTGACGAGAAGGCAGGCCTTACGGCGGGGAGTGGGAGCAGCTCGAATGATGGCAGGTAGTAGGAGGGAGCCGTGGCCGCTCTCTGTCCGTTTTATATCTTGGGGTTTTCTAGGGGCTTCTTTGAGAACTTCCTTTCAGATCCTATAGGATCCTGTGTCTATTGCTTGGGCTAGATTCGCTTGTCTGCTTGTTCTAATTGTCGTTTGCGTGTATGCATATCTTAGCTGCGGGCGCTTTTATCGCATCGTTGGGTCGGCGCATATCCAATTAAAAGGAGGCTTGCTGAATGCAGCTTTGCGTGCTGCGAGGCAGAATGGAGTGTTGTTTCGGAGTATCCCTACGGATTGGTCAGCCATTCTTATGCATTAGATTTCGGGTTTGAGCACATTCTCTTGCACGTCTTTGTACGAAGCTAACACTACAGATTATTGATGAACTTACACTGTAGAGAAAGATTAGTTTTGTAGCTGTATCTAACAAATAGAAATACACGTGCTCCACTTTGAAAGGGATATATGCGAAGGTTACAGATCTTAGATTGTGCGGTTTTCTCACGGGCGAGCTAGCCTGCCTTCGTAACATGCATCAACCAGTCCGCACAGTCCCAGGCCATCATCCTCAGGAAAACAACCTAACAGATGGCTGACTAAGTCGTGTGCACCATCACCCGCCATGGACGTACACATGTGACAGGCCTACTCCTGCGCACGGTCCCCCCTGTGCCTACTATATAAGTCCAGGCCATCGCCCTCCAACCGTCTCCTTTTCTTCTTCAGCGACGGCGGCTCAGCGCAGAGGCCCAATGGCCAGCAGCTAAACGGCCGGGGTGGACGGGGTTCGTGTCCATGTATTCCATCTAAAACGGAAGGATATGGACGGCCGGGCTGTGTGTAGCTTCTTGCTCTCATAGCTTTGGCCTCTTTTCGTAGCTTTTTATATGACTTTTCCTAGAAATTCTCGAAGAACTTTTGCTGCCTCTTCACTTCACCTTGGTCTTTCTTCCTATGCCTTTGTCTTTCAACACCGAAACAGATGACGATGCTTTGACCTACTTTTTATTCATCAAATCTCTTTTCACTAAAGTCCTTTGTCCTCCCTTGATGAATAGGTACGCAAGCACGGTTCCACTGCGCCCACGTAAACCCGGCCCATTTCCTTCGTTCCTCGGATCAAGGCGGAGCGCCAGTCTGCAAGAGAGGGGACCATAACACAACTAGTCAAGTCTTCTTGTTAGGCGAGTACTTGGTACAAAATAGATACTGCCATCGTGGTACTTACTCCCTTTTTCCCCTCTTTCTCTCTCGCTCAACAATCAACATATACATTTATAAGAAAAAAAAATAGGGATTGCTGTTAGGAAGCGCCAGCAAAGAAGCAAGAGGCAAAAAAAACTTCGGTATTTACGCGACACCTGTGAGATTCGAACTCACGCTCCCGAAGGAACTGGCTGTTCAGCTACTGCACAAGATCCAAGGATACAGGCAAATAGCAGGCCAGCGCGTTAACCACTCCGCCAAAGTGCCTTGACTCTATCAAGGGGAGTCATTATGTAAGCAAGTATACTTTAATAATATATACTGAGCAGTTATTCTTTTCTTGAGGCAGACGTCGTTCGTCGCAAAGCTGTAGCGCTATTGTCGCAAATATTGAGGTTATTTCGACAGCGTGAATCAAGCTTTTGAATCCAGTGAGCCCTGGGAGGAGGCGGTGCGCAACGAACGAGCGGGGTCCATTGGAAGAATGGGTGCAGTTGGGTCTTCCTTGTCTTTCCCTCATGAGAAAGCGGTATCAGCAATAGGCATCAAAGCTTTCCATGCAGCATGACTTACGTTGTTTTGTTGCGGGTAATCCAGAAAAGCATCCGCAGGAAACCTGATTCCTGGTCGTGTTTTAGCTTGTTTTGCATATCAGCGGCGGTAGATTAACTACTGTCGAATATGCGAAGAGCCTGTTGTGTAATTGCTAAGGACTAACAATTGACAGAGTTCGCTTAGTCGCCCGGGAGAGGACTTACGTAGTGTCTTGAGCAGGGGATCTGCATAAGCTCGGTGTAGATGCATGGGATATATGAACAAATCAGCCGTTCCCCTCTACGCCAACGCGACGTTTCATGGCATAGACTATTATATGACCGAAGTGTGCTCCCCATATAGCCATTGTATGCGCCACAAAAATCCCTCCGAAGAGTTCGTCATTGCGCCACCATTCGGAATGAACGCGATACAAACCTCAATTTTCGTGGCCTTTACAGGCGCGGTGATCTATTTGTTCTCAAAGGTCTACCGCGTTCGCAAAGTTGTTATGGACCTCCGCAAACAAGGTCAAGTTCGTTCTATCACACATAACAACGTCGCAAACTAACAATACAAGCCAATGCCTCCATACAGCTGGATTTTCGGACATATGCTCGCCATAAAGCCCTTCATGGAAAAGGTGCCTCCAGACGCAATCATCAACTACACGGTGGCCGAAGTAGGCTTTGCCATGAAGAGGGATGCCTTCTACTTGGATTTCTGGCCCATCACTGCACCAATGCTGGTCGTCAAAAGCCCGATGCTCGCATCACAGCTGACGCAAAAGTTCAATCCAACCAAGCCATCCAACATCGAACAAGCATTCACAGCACTCTGCGGAGCACCAACCCTCATCAGCATGCCCGATGAACCATGGAAAAAATGGAGGGCCATATTTAACCCAGTCTTCAACCCTACGACCATGCTCCAACAAACCCCCAAGATCGTCGACGCATGCCATGTCTTTTGCGCCAAGCTGCGGCAACGTGCCCGAGAGAACAAGGTATTCCAGCTGGAAGACGACACTATGCGCTATACCTTGGACGTCATTGGCAACGTTTCTCTGTAAGCGCGGAGCTCCACGAACTGGACGGTCGTTCTGATCCAACCGCAGAAATGCGCACTTCAACTACCAAACCGTCGACTCAGAGATGCCCCGAAATCTCCGGGCCATGATTGAGTGGGGATCCTTTGGCACCGAAATCAACCCCTTCAGGCGCTGGAACCCCATTCGCCCTCTCATGCTCGCATACTACGGGCACAAAATCAATAGATATCTTGGTGCTGAGCTTGACGCGCGCCTCGCCGAGCGCCTCGCCGCCTCCTCCCCGGACTCCAAAGACCAGAAGCCGCCCCGCCGCGCAAAATCCATGGTCGACCACCTAATAGACGCCTACCTCACCGAACATCAACCCGCTGCCACTCCTCCAACCCACAAAATGGACCCCAACTACAAGCAACTCGCCTGCGCGCACCTCCGCCTCTTCCTCATCGGCGGCCACGACACCACCTCCTGCGCCCTAACCTACACCCACCACCTCCTGCACACGCACCCCCTCACCCTCTCCCACCTCCGCACCGAACACACCACCATCCTCGGCCGCGACCCCTCCGTCGCCGGCGCCCTTATCTCCGCCAACCCAACACTCCTCCACTCCCTCCCCTACACAACCGCCTGCATCAAAGAATCCCTCCGCATCTTCCCGCCCGCCTCCGCGCTCCGCGTCGGCTCGCCCGACGTCGTGCTCGTCGACGAGGACGGCGCACGGTATCCGACGGCTGGCTGCAATGTGTTGGCGCTGCACATGGCGCTGCACCGCCACCACAAATTCTTCGTGGACGCGGAGGCGTTTCGGCCGGAGAGGTGGTTGGTGGGGCCGGAGCACCCGTTGTATCCGCCGAAGGGGGGGTGGCGGCCCTTTGAGTTTGGGCCGAGGAACTGTGTGGGGCAGACGTTGACGATGTTGGAGATGACGGTGACGTTGGCGATGACGGCGAGGGAGTTTGATATCGTGGATGCGTATGAGGAGTGGGATCGGAGGTTTCCGGGGGGAAGGGTTAGGGTGGCGATGGGGGATAGGGCGTATCAGGTGGAGGGGGGTGGTGGGGGGTGTCATGCGTCGGAGAGGTATCCGTGTAGGGTTTCGATTGCGGAGGGGTTTGGGAGGGGCGAGGAGGCGCTGTGAAGAGGTTCTCGCTAGATGGACTTTGGATGCTATGACTACTGAGAGCACGCTGCAGGTGCTCACTATGTATGCCAGCTGCAAGACATAGGGCAAGGTTCCTCCCGTACATTCCAGATCCGGATTTTAGTTGATTATCCAGGTATGGGTTCGGTTCGCCTATTATTGCAACAGTCGTCCGTAGGGAGTTGGAGCATTCGTCTGGTTGTGAAAGGCGATTGCCTTAACACACACACACACACACACACACACACACACACACACACACACACACACACACACACACACACACACACACGCGGATGAACGCTTCGACTACTTACGGCCCGAATGCTCTTCGAACACTGTGCGAACAGACCTCGTATTAACCGGCTACTGCTTTTCCTGCTCGAAGATATGTTCCCTCATCCGATCAAGAACTCCGTAGCATTCAACGTGGACGGCGCTGGGAAGGCGCTGGCGTTCATTTATCGAGATTCCATAGCCACTAAAGCAGCCGATCCTACCTCTAGTCAATCCACAATGTCGAGTCGACGCGCGGATAACCGTCCTGGGGCTGTCCAACTTCTCCGACAGCCTTCTGCTGATGCTGAGAAGTTGGGGCTAAAAGTCGCATGTTCCCGCTACTCAAAGTCAGCATGTAAGCCTGTACACTGGCTGATCGGAGTCATCTGATTTGTCACGACTTGCGGGGACGACCCAGAACCTGCAAGTGATAAGGCTGAGCTCGGTTGTACGTACAACCACCGCACCTGCTCCTCGAAGCTCTTGGCAAAACTCAATGGATCTCACCTGCTTGTAACTCCAATTACAAGTGCAAAGCAAGTCTATTGATTTACGTTGGTCTGACCTGTCCTAGAAGATGGTACGCTCAGACGGACACTGAGGATGGCCGGGGCGAAGCGAAGAACTACGAATCAGCTTTTGCTACAGAGAGGTGGACTCCGCACATAAGCAGCAGGAGTGGGTCAACATCGGTGTCTCCTGCTTTGGCAATTTCAAAGCGCGCGAATCACAACCTTGCAACGGCGATGTTTGGTATGGAAACCTTCAGTGCACAGAGAAGTGCGTATAAAAACCCTGCTTCGCCGCGCGTTCGTTCTGCGGGAAAGCGATTGGGTATCCATACAGCACTCACCTCATCTACCTACATAAGAAGCGGGAGCAAACCGCAAAAGTAGAGCAAGGCCAACGCTGCCAGTTAATCTGGGGAGAGAGGAGGAGCTCCCGGGGTCCCGTCCGGTAAAAATGAAGCACACAGGGAAAAAGAAGGTTTGTTGATACTATAGTCTTTCGCTGAAGCTATCGCGGTAACAAATTGTTCCTGCCCAGATACAGGATACGAAGGACTTGGTTTCAACCGAGTCAAAGTCCCGGTTTGACGTCTTGTTGCTCCTGCGCCGGCCGTTGCCATTCGCTGCGGCACACCCGCTGCTGCAAACCTTAAAAGATTTGTCAACAGCGGCGGGCGTGTTCCAGAATCCTGTTCATGGCTGTAAGGGTCCAGCCTTATGGTCGTATCTGCTGGGTGTCAATCTTCCTTCAAAACTTCAGGACTGTGCTATTAAACTAACCGACTACGTGCCGCTGTCCGGTTCTGTGCGCCTGGTCGTCGTAGTTGATGGTCGACGCACCCCGTATGCACGGTCCGAGCCCCGCGCATTACAGCCCCGATTTGTCTATCCGGTCGCCTCCGCAGCGACTCACAGCGCTGTTACTTTGGGGAAAGAGCGTCACGACGCAAGAGTTAGGTAGACGCCGAGTCTCGCTTAGATATACTTTTGAGCAACGACGACAGCGCTTACGGATCGCGGAATACGAACGAGGTATTTCTTGACGTATTCTTTCACTCCAGAGGCTACTCAAGTGCCGGCCGAGGCGCCTAGGGATATGTCAGCATGTATATTCAATTGTTATCTGACGAAAGGGCGGAGGTGAGAAGGCTATCAATCAGCGGACATGCGATATTTCAGCCGCGTTTCATGAAGCAACCGACAAGACAAGCCCCATGACAAAGTTTGGCGCTCCGCCCAGGCATTGCCTGCCAAGAGCAGCGAAGATCATCCCTCTATCCGAGCCAGGCTTATCGTGGAGTGCATGATCACCCTGTTGCATGCGGGCCACCTTACCTACCTGGGCATGGATGGGTCTCGGAGAAGGTGTCGTTGACGTCTTTTTTCGGCGTCCGAGGATCTAGCAAATCACCGGACATACCGCCCCGTGTTCCATGTTTCTTGACCAAAGATCTGAAGGCGGTTCATGCCGGGTGTTCCAGGTTTGTTGGTTGGTGTCTGGGTTGAGGGTCGGTAATCACTTCTTGGCCCAAGGCATGGCGCCACTTATTATACGGATTGTGCGCCTGCCTCCCCCATAGTCTTGGTGTCAGTGGAAGTTTTTATCTCTGAGCTCAAGTCTTGTTCCCTCTTGGAAACCTTTTCGAGGCGGAAGAGCAGCTCTTGGAATTCAAGAAAGAACAGAAAGCGTGGTGCCAAAGAAAGCTTCTTCAAGGAGTTAAGAGCCATGTCTTCAAGTGGCGTCGCCAGCGCAACCGCATCGTCCGGCGATAGTGGGAATAGTATGGTGAGTGACAGGACCAAGGTGGACTCGAATCAACGCGAGTTGCTAATACTCCTGCCTTCCGTCGGAAGGTGTCGCTGCAGAGTCGTTACTGGAACGGACGTAGATACGCGCCGAAGAATCTGAGCTCGTGAGTGATACGCATACAAGCAGGTGACCTGCGCTCATGCTAATGATTGGTTTAGTACGACAGAAGAAGCACCCAAAGCTGTGACTATTACGCCTGGAACTTTGGTTTCTCCCGCTGAGGCGAGAAATGAAAGATATCGCTTGGACCCAGATCTGATACCGTTCATCTCTACGTCGCGGAGATTCCAAGACGTTGTGAACGGCCCAGCCTGGGACAGGAGTGGCAGCGTCTGTGACCTTGTGTGACTGGTAAGGAATTACAAGAGAGTTCTTGGCGTAGAGGAGTCTTGATATCAATTTGATTTTTTGGATCATTAATTCATGGAGGCAATTTCCATAGTCCGCAATCTTCTTCGTTCAGCCCTCTCAGTCTTTAAACATTGAGGCTAGTGATGAAAGTCAGCTCTAGGATTCAAACGCGTACAAAAGGTTGCCGGAACACTTACTTGATGTGCACACTCTTGGTTTCCAAGTACGCCAGCAAGCCTTGGGAACCCAGCTCGCGACCCTGACCGCTCTGCTTGAAGCCACCAAAAGGCGTCTGCACGTTCGGCGAGAAGGTCGCGTTGACGCCGACCGTACCGGCCTCGAGCTTTGCCGACACGCGGAGCGCGCGGGAGACGGATTGCGTGTACAGGTTGGCTGTTTCGCCCAAAGGTCAGTACCAGAGTCTCGAGAACGGAGACAAGAAAAATGAAACGAAGCCCACATACCCGAAAGTCCGTACGTCGTGTCATTCGCCAACTCAATGACCTCCTCCTCCGTCTTGAAAGTCTTGATCGTGCTCACCGGTCCGAAAATCTCCTGCTTGTAGATGCTCGCATCAGGCTTTGGGTTCACGAAGATGGTCGGTTCGACGAAAAGCCCCTTGTCGCCGACACGCTTGCCGCCCGTCAGCAACTCTGCCTCGGCCTTGCCTTTCTCGATGAAGCCCATGACACGGTCGAATTGCGCGCGGTCGGCAACAGGGCCGAGTGCCTGCATGGGGTTGGTGATGCTGGACGGATCGTGCATGCCCGCCGCTGCGGCTTCGAACGCCGTTTTGAGTGCGGAGATAAACTGCGGTGCGATGTCTTCGTGGACATAGGTGCGTGAAGCTGCAATGCAGATTTGGCCGGAGTTGAGGAGGAAGCCAGCGGAGCAGCTTCAAAACACGTAAGAATCATCTCTTTGCTCTGGTTTGGATGTGTTGGACTGGTAGAATACTCACTATGCCACAGCATTCTCCAGGTTGGCGTCATCGAAGACGATAGCAGGGGACTTTCCGCCCAGCTCTAGGGTGCAGCGCTTCATGTTGCTCTTGTTGGCCATGTCCTGGATTTTCTTTCCAGTGAAGGCCGAGCCCGTGAAGCTGACCTTGGCCACCTTCATGTGGCTGGCCAGCAGGGCGCCTGTCGAACCGGGTCCGGAGAGAAGCTGGATGACTCCTGGCGGGAAACCGGCCTCCTTGACGAGCTCGCCCAATGCAAGCACGCCGAGCGGAGACTTCTCTGAGCCTTTGTAGACCACTGTGTTACCCGCGGCGAGCGCGGGCGCGCATTTCCAAGAGAAGGTGCTTCACACACGGTCAGGGCATGACCAGAACACAAAAAACGAAACACAAGGCTCAATCAGTATACTCACGATGGACTGCCATTCCATGCTCCAATGCCCGCGCACACGCCGATCGGCTCGTACCGCACGATCTTGTACGTCCCATCCTCGGCCGGGAACGTCTGCCCGGCAATCTTATCCGCCCAGCCGGCATAGTCTGCGAGGAGAAATTTGATCATCAGCAACGATACTTCCAGGGCAACCCCACTCTCTCCCGAGCACAAGGATATTCGAAGAGAAAGAAAAAGAAAGGGAAAGAAGAAAGGCCTCTCCGCGCACTCACATCTCCAAGTATCGACCGCCCACTTCACAATGAACGTCGCCACACCCGCCGGCTGCCCCATGGCCGCATTCTCGTACGCCCCCAGCTCCTGCGCCTTCGCCTCCATCAGATCCGCGAACTTGAGCATGCAAGCGGCGCGCTGCGCCCCCGTGTAGCTCGCCCACGGGCCGGTCTTGAACGCCTTGTAGGCGCCAGCGACGGCGGCGTCGACGTCGGCTTCGCCGGCGGTGGGCACGGCATCCGTGATGAGGGACTCGTCGGCGGGGTTGTAGATGGAGAAGGCTTCGCCGGATTTGGCGTCGACGTACTGGGGGAAGAGGATTGTTAGTGGGGTGATTGTGTTGGGGTGGGGGCCGGGGGAAAAGGTAGGGGAATGGGGAGTGAAGAGGCATTGAGGGGATGTGATTGGGCGGATGAGGGGGGTGGGGGGTTGGGTTTGGTGTGAGGGCGGGCATGCATGCATACCTCATTGTCGATGAAGAGCTTCGTCTTCATGTGAGGCAGGCCGTTGGATGGCATGATGAGCTCTACGATCACAGATGTGGAGGATTGAACGGGATTCGGATGAAGAGCAACCGGTCCTGGATCTGGGAGCGGGTTGCCTGTCTTTCATAGAGGACATTTAAACCCCGCAGCGGGGCATGTAGCAGTGACGGCAGAGTAAGCGCTTGCAGGAAAAGGGTCAGCAGAGATCCTCTGACGGCCGCTGCGACAAGAACCAACGCAGGCCAGAGGTCCAGGGTCCAGTTGGTGGAGCTCATTTCCCTTTGCGGCACTGCTGACGGAGCTATGGAGGAATGCGGCTGCAGGCAGCAACGATTGTGGCCGCCGAGCCTTCGCCTATTGGCCCACAGCCAAAGCCATCGCAACATCCTGCAAACACATGCGCTAAGTCCACGGACGAAATGCGGCTGCTAGGTGCGGGGCAGACCGGGGATCTCGGTTGATCCCTAAATAGGGAAGCTTGAGCGATCCTGCCGCCACAAGTATCACCCGTCACGCTTTTACCCGCCCGAGGTGCTACAGAGAAAAGCAGTCGTAAGCATCACAAGTTCCTTCAGTCAGGCGCGTGAAGTACAAACATCAATTGGCTTCCTGTACTTCGCTGCTCACGAGTCTCGGCGCTTTGGCCTTTTTTTGACCATTCACCTGCAAAAGAGCCACAGAGCCCAGCCAGGCCGACTGATTGAGAGATACCAGATGCTGATTTGTCGTGTACACCGGTCATTGAACGAAGTGGAGCACAAATTTCAGAGGAACTAGCGCTTATTCAGTCACAGTCTCATCTCCGCCATGAGGCACACACGTAAAAGGAACTCTTCATGATTTTCTGGGAAAAGAGATATATATAAAATAACCAGCAAACAATAAAAAACTACGAAAAGAGGCCAAAGCTATGAGAGCAAGAAGCTACACACAGCCAGGCCGTCCACATCCTTCCATCGCGAATAATGGAATACATGGACACGAACCCCATCCACCCCGGCCGTTTAGCTGCCTGCAGGCCATTGGGCCCTCCCAGCTGAGCCGCCGTCGCTCAGAGACGATTCAAGTCGCCGTTGCTGAAGAAGAAAAGAAGACGGTTGGAGGACGACAGCCAAGTGTTATATAGTAGGCACTGTGGGGACCGTGCGCAGGCAAGGGCAGGCACTAGAGGGTGCCGACGACTTAGTCAGCTATCTGTCAGGTTGTAGGGCAGGCAGCAGGCCTATCACGAGGACGTACGTGCATGGCGGGTGAGGGTGCTCAAGCTGCGCGGTTCTAGAAGCTTCAATGGCCGCAACGGAGACGCCCTCACATCCAACAGCCATAGCACGCTCGACAACATCACCAGGCACAGAACAGGAAACGTCGAAGCAACGAGTAGCAATTTCCAAACACCTTGTCTTTCCTCCCTTCCAGAGAAAGTAACATGTCACGTATATACACGTAGGTAACCCAGCGCCAGCAAGCCAATCTCAAACCAACCCCATCACCACCCCAGCACCCACCCCAAACAACCCCGCAAGCCCAACCGCCACCGTCGCCCGCGACGACGCCGCCCCACCCGTACTACTCGCCGCGCCCACCAGCGTCCCACTCGCCGCCGCGGTACTCCCCGACGCCTCTTCCAAATTAGTCGAGGTCGGGAAAGCTGAGCGAGAGACAGACGACGACGACGCGGTGTTGGTGCTGTTCCCCCCGGACGTGGAGGAGGAGGGGGAGGAGGTGGTGGTGGTAGTGGGCTCCTCGGTGCCGGTCAGGATGGAGGCGTCGGAGGTGACGTCGGCGGTGGGGATGAGGGTGTATTTGGTGGTTGTTCCGTCGATGACGGTGGTCACGACGGTGGTGTCGTCGGAGGGGGCGTCGGTGGGCTTGGCGGTTGCGGTGCCGGTGAGGATGACGACGTCGGCGGAGGAGGACTTGGTGGTGGTGGAGGAGGAGGGTGAGGAGGAGTCGATGTCGGTGGTGATGGCGGCGGCGTTGCGGCGGAGGTGGTGGTTGCGCTCGGCGGTCGAAGTGAGAGTCAGAAGAGAGAGGAGGCCGAGGAGTGGAGCACGCATTGTGAGCTTATTTTGATATCTTTTTCTTTGTGTGCGCAGCGAGGGACGGATTCGTGGGTACAATGCCAACGAGAGACTGCAAGCGTCTAACATGCAGAGGCTTGAGACAAACGAGCGAAGGCGCAGACGGGCAGCTGGGGCTGGCACGGAGGCACAAGCTTGGACAGCAGCCGGCGTGGATTTGTTTGGCTGTGCGCAGCACTAAAACGAAGGGGCGACGTAGGGCCGTGACGTAGGCGGCCCGTGGCGTTGACGCGCAATGCGACGCAGGCGATCTACAGGGACACGAGGGAGCTCGCTGGCGTTGCCTCGTAGGGGCAAAAAGAGTGGACCAGGGCGCTGCCGTGGCGGGCGGGAAGCGGGAGCGGCTTGAAGTACTTAAGTATGTGTGCCCTGAATCCCGCTACCCGCCGAGCCTCACGCGCCGCGGGATGCTAATTTGGGCTGCTGCCCTGCCTCAGGTTGATGATGTTTGAGATGCGCGACTGCGGCCCGCCTGACGCGGCCTGCGGAACAGCGCCGTTTCCGAGTGCTCCAGGAAACACCCCCGGCTACCTATTGGACGCTCGCGACATACATGATCTTCCGATCGCTCCACCATCCCCGTCCGCCTCCCTCAGCCCGTCCCCTCCTGCCCCAATTTCCCCGCCTCCACTCACAGCCCCAGCATCGTCGCCAGGTGCCCAATGTCGTCGACCTCGTAGTAGTTGTAAAACGGCGTCGACGGCTCATGCCCCCTCTTGACAAACGCCTTATGCTTGATCCCCATCGCCTCCGCCGTCATGAGGTCATACCGCAAGCTCGACGACACATGCAGCACGTCCTCAGGCCTGCACCCCAGCTTCTCGAACATATACTCGAACCCCTGCATACGCGGCTTGTAGCTCTTTGCCTGCTGCGCCGTAAACACAGCATGGAACGGCGCCCCCAGCTTCTGCACATTATGCACGATCTGGTCGTCCGCCGCATTCGACAGGATGACGAGCTTGTACTTTGCGGCCAGCCGGCGCAGGCCGTCGGGCACGTCCGCGTGCGGGCCCCACGACGGGATGGCGTTGTAGAACGACTCGGCTTCTGCTTGCGAGTAGGCCACGCCTGTGCGCTCGCATGTGCGTCTGATGGCGTTGAGGATGACGTCGCGGTACGGCTTGTAGGCGCCGAGCACCTCGTCGACTCGGTACCCAGAGAACAGGTGCACGAAGCGCTCCAGCTCGGAGCCTTGGAGCCGGTCTGCGTACACTTCGCGCGCCATGCGCGACATGTTGAAGTCGGTTAGCGTGCCGTAGCAGTCGAACGTGATGTACTTGGGCTCGAAGTCGATCGTTTTCGCCATGTTGTGTGAGAGGAAGAAGAATGGAGAGTATGCTCCAACGTAGAAGCTGCAATGACAGCAGTAGTAGCAGTATGGTAAGAGGCTGGAAAGAAGAGCGTAATGCGACAAATACGACCCGACCTTCGGCTCAATTTATATCCTACAGAGCAGAGTCACGCCCTACCGAGGACAAGGAACTATCTCTGTACCCTGATAGACCATAAAGAGGTCGCGCGCCCACCGCCTTACGCGATACGCGGGTTCCTGCGATCGGGTTGTCTGCTCTATCGCCGTTCTCCGATAAGCTCTGCCACCGATGGGCGGGAAAACCTCGCTAAGGCCTAAAAAGGAAATCGTGACGCCCTGGGTGCTGTCGAGCGTCGGAACGCGCTCACTTGGGCTACACGCCGCTCAACTCTGGGGAATAGCGCAGATTGCTAAGAGATTCTCGTGTTCAAGCCAACTGTACTATCCAATAAAATTGGTCAGATCATCCTCGTCCCAAGTATTCACGATACTTGAAGTCTTTTCAATTTGCAGAGTGATACAAATTCCCTTTACCATAACTATGCTACAATACAAGCGTAGATGAAGACAAAAGCGCATAGCTCGTTACATCAAAGCAAAAAAGAAATTAAAAGAGACGCTCAATCTTAACCAAGAAGAGAAGATAGCCGCCAGAGAAAAAAGGCGAGGAAAAAAAGAAGTACAGACAAACATAAAATCATAATCTCATGGAAACCCATTTTTGATGCCCCAATGGAGAAGGTGAAACAAAGAAAAAAAAAACCAACCACAAAGCTGCCATGCCCTCCCTAAACGATACCGGCAAAAAAGCTCACAGCTTCCTCCCACAGAAGCCGCAAGTCCTCCCAGCACATCCGAGACGGCAAGGCCAGCCAGACTTACTCGCATCCCCACGAGACAAATTCGGCCCCTAAAGCGTCATGCAATCTCGTTCGTTGCCCCAATTAACAACGAAGAAATAACCCCAACTCTTCAGTCTCCTCCTCCCATCAACTTACTTACTTCCAAACAACCCACCCACAAGCGGCAGTCCCGCGGCACCACCACCGCTCTTCTTCTTCTCCTTCTTACCACCCAGCGCCTCCGAGATGCTTCCCAGCCCCAGGCCCTTGAGCAACTTATTGATGCCCAATCCGCCCAGCAGTCCATTGACCAAGCCACCCAGACCGAGGCCGTTGAGCAATCGACCCACCAACCCCAGCACACCGCTCAGCAACAACCCGACGGCCGCGATGATCTGGAACAGCGGCTCCGTCAGCAACGCCCACAGCGGGTTGAGCTTCTTCTTGGCATGCGGCATGTCTGCGATCTTCTTCTTCGCGTTGTCGATGGTCGTGACGACCGTGGTCGTCAGCTCCTTGAGGCAGTCGGCCAGACGGTACTCCTCGGGCGTGGCTTCGCGGGTGCCGGCGCGGCCCTTGGCCTGCGCGGCGATGCGGCCGTCCGGGTCGAGGCCGCGGAGCGCGCCGTTGCACTCTTGCAGGATGCGGCCGGCTTCTTCGATGAGGGGCTTGACGTTGTTGACGAGCTCTTCTTCGTCGAGCTCCTCGCGGGGGGTGCGGTCTGCGGCTTCGATGTACTGTTGGGATGGGGTTAGTTGGGCTGATTTGAAAAAAAGGGGGGACGGGGGTCATTGGGGTGTGGATGGTGACGTACCTCGGTGATCTGCTTGCATACGGGCTGGACGCGCTCGAGCGTCTGCTGGCAGATGTTGGCCATCTTGTCCGCGAGCTCTGCATCCTCCTTGCGCTTGCGCATCTCCTCGAGCTCCTCCTCTGTGGGGCCCTCTTCTACTTCCTCCTCGACGATGTTCTCTATCAGGGTGACCTCGCCAACCTTGTTGCCATCGTTGTCAACAACGTAGCCGTTGTCGTCGACCTCGAGACCGACGCAGTGGCCAAGATCGCCGGCAGTGAGGCGGCCCATGACGTCGCCGTTCTCATCACGCACTTCGCCGTCCTTGTTGACGCGGCGGCCGGACATGGGATTGATGCGGCGTTCCTTCTCCTCAGGCTCCCAGCGCTCGGCCTTGCCGATAAGGTTGCCGTTCTTGTCGACGATCTCACCATCCTCGTCGACCTTGTGTCCGATGAGCTTCTGGATATCACCCTCGATAACGCGGCCAACGATGGCGCCATCAGGGGTGACAACCATTCCCTCCTTAACCACAGTGATACTGTCGAAGCCAGAGAAGGGGCCCTCAGCGGAGGTGTCGACGCCCTTGACGAGTTCAGCTCGGCCAATGACGTTACCAGCATTGTCCCAGATCTGGCCCTCGCCATCAACCTTCTTGCCGATCATGGTCTTAGGGTCGCCCTCGGCAACACGGCCGATGATGGTGCCAGCGGCGTCCACAACATTGCCGGCCTTATTGACAGTGCAGCCAGCAAGTGCAGAGAGATCCTCTGGCACCTCCTCTGGCGCCTCCCAAGGCTCGGCATGGCCCTTGACGTTTCCGTACTTGTCGATGATGTCGCCATCCTCGTCGACCGCGTTGCCGATCAGACGCTTTGCGTTACCCTCAACGATTTCACCCACGATGTTGCCGTCGGCATCCTCGACCTTTCCGTCAGCAACGACACGCAGGCCCTCCAAGCCCGCGAATGGACCTTCTGGCTTGGCAACACGCTCGTTCTCGGGGATCAACTCGCAGCGACCAACAACCTTGCCGGTGTCGCTGTGGATCTGACCGAGCTCGTCGCAGCGACGACCAGCAAGCTCAGTGACGTTGCCCTCAATCAAGCGGCCAAGAGGAATACCGTTCTCATCAACGACGAAGCCCTGCTTGTTGAGGACCTTGTTGTCGAGGATGGACAGGTCGGGGACCTCTTCCTCCTCTTCCTCGAGAGGCTCAGCATGACCCTTAACATTGCCGTACTTGTCGATAATGTCACCGTCCTCATCGACAGCGAGACCAACGAGGCGCTTGGGGTTGCCTTCGACGATGCGGCCGACAATGTTGTCGTCCTCGTCGGCAATGTTGCCGTCTTGGACGACACGCAGACCCTGGAGACCAGCAAAAGGTCCCTCAGGCTTGGTCTCGCGCTCGTCCTCGGGGATGAGCTCGACGCGGCCGATGACCTTTCCAGCATCGTTCCAGATCTGACCGTCCTCGCTGATCTTTCTGCCTGCGAGCTCCTTGGGGTTACCCTCGACGAGACGGCCGATCGGAACGCCTTCGTCGCCGATGACGTTGCCCTGCTTGTTGACGGTCCTGCCGGTGAGAATGGAGAGATCGATAGGCTCTTCTTCGGGCTCGGGCTCCTCTTCGGGTTCCTCATAGCGCTCAGCGCGACCAATGACAGATCCCTTCTTGTCGATGATGTCTCCGTCTTCGTCAACGGCACGGCCTACAAGCTTCTTGGGGTCGCCCTCGACGACGGTGCCGACAATGTTGCCGTTCTCGTCTTCGACCTTGCCATCCTTGACGACGATAAGGCCCTCAAGCCCTGCGAAGGCACCTTCCTCTTCACCCTCCTCGACAGGAACGGTCTGGGCGCGGCCGATGACCTTGCCCTTATTGTCCCAGAACTGACCTTCTGCATCGCAGACAACGCCAAGCTTCGAGAGCTTCTTTGCATCACCCTCGATCAGCTCACCAATAATAGTGCCCTCGTCATCGACGATCTTGCCGGCCTTATTGACAGTGAGACCATCGAGGATGGAGAGAGGAGGAAGCTCAACACCGGGCTCCTCAGCGGCTTCTTCAGCGGCTTCGCCAGCCTCTTCCTCAGCACCTTCGGCAGCTTCCTCTGCACCTTCGACAGCTTCCTCAGCGCCCTCCTCAACCTGCTGAGGCAAGACGCGGACGCGGCCAATGATGTTTCCATCCTTGTCCAAAACTTCGCCCTTGTCGTTGAGCTTCTTGCCAGCGCAGGCAGAAAGGTCGCCCTGGACGAGCTCGCCAACAGGGTCACCGTCCTCGTTGAGGACCTGGCCCTTCTTGTTGACCTTTAGGCCATCAAGGATGTCGAGGTCAGGGATGAACTCCTTGGGGCCCTCAAGCTCGCCGAGGCGCTCGCGGAGGTCGCGCATCGCCTCGTCAGCAGCCTCACCGGGGATGATCTCGACCTTGCCGATGACGTTGCCCTTCTTGTCGAGTACCTCGCCCTTGTCGTTGATGATCTTGCCTGCGGCGTCCTTGGCATCGCCCTCGGTGAGCTGGCCAATCTCCTCGCCCTCCTCGTTAAGGACCTTGCCCTTCTTGTTGACCTTGAGGCCTTCCAGGATTCGGAGGTCAAGGGCCATCGGGCCCAGGGTTTCCTTGAGGTGCTCGGCAGCACCCTCGGCGAGCTCGACCTTGCCGAGGACGTTACCTTCGTCATCAAGTACTTCACCCTTGTCGTTGACAGTGAGACCCTTAACCTTGTCGACATCGACGCCTTCGGCGACTTGGCCGAGAACATTGCCCTCCTCGTCGACAATCTCGCCTTCCGAGTTGATCTCGCGGCCCTCAAGGGCTTCAACGCCGGGAAGGTCGGGGACCTCCTCCTCGATCTGGGATTTCGTCTTTTCGGCGGCCTCTCCGGCCTCTTCAGCCACACCAGAAACAGCCTCGCCAGCCTCGTCCGCCTTGTCACCAAGCTCGGTAACTTTGCCCTCAGCTTCGTCAGTGACACCCTCAGCGCCCTCGACGCCTTCGGGTGCCTCTGCCTCGAGCTTGTCGACAAGGCCAGCGGCGTCGGGGTGGACCTTGGCGCGGCCAATGACATTGCCGTCGTCATCGAGGATCTCACCCTTCTCGTTGACCGTCTTGCCCTTGAGCTGTGAGATGTCGCCCTCGGTGATCTGGCCAACGGTATCGCCATCGTCGTTCAGGATCTCGCCGACTTGGTTGACAGTCAGGCCCTTGAGGATCGAGATGTCGGGAAGCTTGAGCTCTTCGGCCTTGGCGGCTTCCTCAGCCTGCCTCTTCAAAGCGTCAATCTTCTCGGGGAGAAGCTCGCAGCGGCCGACCAGGTCACCATCGTCGTCAAGGATCTCTCCATCGTCGCCAATGGCATAGCCCTCAAGGTCCTCAGCATCACCCTCGACGAGCTCACCGATTTGGTTGCCCTCGTTATCAAGAATGCTGCCATCTTTTTGCACCTCAAGGCCCTTCATAATAGACAGGTCGACAAGTTCGGGAATTTCTTGGCCAGTGACGCCCTCGGCGGTCTCCTTCGCTTCGTCGACAGCACCTTCGGCTGTCTCCTTGACTTCACCAGCGGCGCCTTCGGCGGTCTCGGCTGCACCGCTAACTGCACCCTCGGCCTCATCGCCGACATCTCCAGCAGTTTCCTCGACGTCTCCGACAGCACCTTCAGCTGTCTCACCAACGTCTCCAGTTGCGCCCTCGGCAGTCTCCTCGACGTCACCAACGGCGCCCTCGGCGGTATCCTTCGCGCCACCGGCGACTTGGGTAGGCTCCTGGGATGCCTTGCCGGCAAGGCTCGAAGCACGACCAGCGAGGTTCTTCGCGCCGCTAAGAACGCCACCGGTGGCCTTCTTAGGAGCCTGAACGGCGCCGCCAGCTTGCTCCTGGAGGTCGCCGGTCGATTCCTGAGCCGACTCGGTGGTGTCTTCAGCAGTATCCTCGGCTTCCTCGCCGAGGTCACCTGCCTTCTCGGTCGCATCGTCCGCGGTATCTTCGACGTCGCTTTCGAGACCCTCGGCGGTCTGCTCCGCGCCGGCGGTGACGTCTTCCGTCTCCTCCAATGGCTTTGGCTCCTGCTCTTTCAGGTCGCCGGTAGCTTCGGAGACCTTGCCGGTGGGGTCTTGCTCACCGGCCTCGCTGACCGCGCCGCTCGTCTGCTTCGGCGCGTCCTCTGCCGTTTTCTTGACGCCTTCAGCCTTTTCTTTCACGTCGCCCTCAGACGGCCGGGGTGGGAGATCCGGGGTTTCCGTCTCGACGGGCTTTGAAACGTCGGGCTTCTGGGAAGTGGCCTCGGTGGCCTTTTCTGTCACCTGCTCGCCGAGCTTGGGTGTGCGCTGGGATTGGGGCTTGCGGCCCAGCTTGGTGGGGGTGCGGGGGGCGTCGGTGCCCTTTCCGGCTGCGGGAGAAGGCATGATTTTGGGGGGTTTTCGGGGTCGGGATGCGGAGGGAGACACTCTAGTGGGCGTGGGAGGAAAGGAATAGTACTGATAATTTGGGGGAGACTTTGGGGGCATAAAACTGCATGCGCAGGGGTATCGAGCGGTGTTTGTGGGAGGGTTGAGGAGCGAAAGGTACCAGACGCGGGCAGACAATTGTTAAATGGGACGGACAGAAGCTCCGTGAAAAGCTCGACTGGCTATGACGTAGGCATGAATAGTTCATGGGGGGAGCTCATTGCCCAGACGGGGAGCTCGCGCCTCAGGGTTGGCAGGCTGGCGGGCGCGGGAAACTTGTTTTCCAGGCCGGCAGTGGCTTCATCACGTTACGCAGAAAGAAGTGAGGGCCGACGCGTCTGGCGTATTGCGTCAGAGTTTAGTGCATTCTGTGGGGACGGCGGCCGCATGCAGGCGGCCGAGTGAGACGCGGACCCTAGAGGCCTGTGGCTGGAGTCAGCGGCACGGGGTGCCAATCGACGATTGGTCTCTGGGGGCGTGCCGGCGGAGGAGGCGGCGATCGGAGGCGAGGGCTTCGAGAAGCGCAATCTTACGGCTCGGGGTGAGACAAACGACGTCTGGCGTCAGCCCGTAGGAGAGCGGCGCCCGGAGCGGTAGGCAGCGCGGGCCTCTTTGGGGAGATCTGCACGCGATGGGCCGGCGCAGCAGCGGGACGCGGGCAGGTGTTGGCGGCGCAGCAGGGACGCGGCTGGTCGACGTCCGCGGCGGAACAGGGGACGGCGCTCTGGGAGCCGTGTGGGATTGCTCGCCGGAGCGGGAGGTCTGACCAAAAACCTTGGAAGGCGGTGCGGATGACATACTGTGGCGCGTCGTCCTGGAGCTCCATCCCGGTAGCTGCAGCAAACAGGATGGACGGCAGACGTAACGGTCCAGTCGCGGCGGCACGGGCAACCGCAGCCAGTGCGTGCGCGGTCCGGTCACGGCGCGCAGACCCTGCGGCCGGCGCGCAAGAGAAGACGCGCATTGCGAGCGCGACCACCGCGAAGAGTGCGATGGGGTTTGGATAGAGTTGCCGTTGCGGTGGAGGATTGGCGATGCGCGCGCAGCCCGGACCCCGGCCGCGATGACGCCATCCGCTTCTAGGCCGATGTGCAAGCGCGTAGAACTAGCATCTCGCCCTCAACCCCTCTAGCCGCGAGATGACGGCGCTACCAACGCTCTTGCGCCATCAATGGCCTGTGTGACCCGCCCCGCCTCCGCGCGCTTTTCGCTCCGGCCCACGCAGCCGCTGAACGTACATACATAAACGCTCCGCCTGCAGCATCCTTGCCGACAGGGCCGCCTGGTGCTACATATTCAATAAACGCTCTGTCGATGCCGGCCGGCTCTGCGAGTTTCGTCTCACGCGACAGTGTAACACGCTACAGCGTGCCGTGCCCCTTGACGCGGTGCAGTCTCGCAATGGAATTGGACGCACTCTGTCTCAGCATCGATCGGGAGTCCGAGCATAATCCTCCTCCAGAACGCAGGGCCTCACTTCAGCCTCCACGCTGCGTGCCAGGGATCGTGCCATTGGCAAAGCTCTGAGCAATTTCCCGAGGCTGGTCACCCGGATCAGTTGTTGAGGTGCACCGATTCAAGCATCTACCTAGCGAGCAATAATCATCTGCATGCAGCCACAGCTCCCCGCAATCCACGAGGCAAACTGTCGACTACATACGCGCCGCCGCACCTTTGAGCAGTATATGAAGCAGTATAATGAAGTCAGAATAGCAGGGATCAGCCTTGGCGTGCCGGGTCTGCACGCACCCAAAAAAGTCGAGACTTTCGATTCGTGCTAACCTATTACTATTACCCTACTCCACGTTCACGCAGCAGAAATGTAAAAGCGCACAAGGATGGCCCAATGCGGACCACCCCGCTATCTCTTCCCTTCAGGTGGAATCCCGCCCTCGGAATCCCTGGAGCTCGCCTCACCTCTACTTGCCTTTCTCTCTCCACGCGGCGTTCTGCTCGAGCTTCCGAATCCTAGTTTCCTCAATAGCCTCACCCGCAAGCTATTACTCCTCTTCTCCTCTTCTTCTTGTTTCGCCACTTGAGCAAGAATCTGTCGCTCCTTCTCTGCGCTCTTGCTTGTGTCCTTCTCTTGCTCCTCGCGCTGGGCCACATCCTCCGGGTGCAGCACCTTGTCCTTTTGGTGGTTTGCATGCGCGACGCCATGCTTGACCTTTCGCCTCGTTTTGACATACGCCTCTAGTCCAACCAACACAGCATAGCTTCGCGATATGGAAACGCGACTCATGTCGACGCCAGCGTCGCGGAGCGAATGGACAAAGGCGCGAAAGTTGGACGTTGGCGGGCGATAGTGTCCTGAAAGTGGTGACAGACGGCGCAATTGGCCGTCTTTGATTTTTATAAGACCAGCGGCTGAAATGCGAGCGCCATGCAGGAATGAGCTGTGCTGGAACGTTCCGGACTGCTTGATGCCAACGTAGAGGCGGAAGGACGTATCGGCGACCTAATTCCAGCTGGTGTCAGTACTCACGTAGGGGGCTCTTGGAGGAATGTACTGACGAAAATCCAGCTGTTGGGTCTAACACTCCGACGGAGGAGATGATTGAGAACAGCCGCAGCCGATATGTGTCTGATCTTCTTGACACCCTTTGCCTGCTCCAAGTCATGGTTTACGTAGTGCTGGCCCTCCGGGGCCATTGAGCCTGAAGAGGTAGAGCTCGAGCTGCTACTGGAGGACGAGCTACTTCTCGTATATGCTGGAGTCCCATCATCGTTTGGGACGATGCCATTCACGCTATCCTTGTAATCGGTCGATGTGGTGATTCTCTCACCATTCTTCGCCCAGCATAGTCTTCCCTCTTTATCGATCTTCACCAGATAGTTAAGTCTCTCTTCTCGGCTCAAGTAGCGCACCATCTCTTTCTCCAGCCGGTCTCTTGAGCACGTCGGCACCTCGACATTCTTTCCCTCTCCATGGTCCAGCCAGTAGAAGAAATTCTCGTTCGTGCCTGACCTCTTCCACTCGGTATGGTATGCGCGGAGGTTCGACCCGTATCGGTGCTTCTGATCGACCATTTCGAGCCAGTACTGCAGGTCTTCAGAAGGCCGCATTAGCAAAGCCCACAAGTTTGCCGTTGTGCACCGCCAGGCTTACCCATCACCTTGGCCGTCTTGTCCCGCTCGCGCTTTGCTTCAGTCTTCTGCGCATGCCGGCGCTCCCGCTCTTCCGGAGACAACTCGTCATCATCCGTCGAGTTGTTGCCATCACTGGGATCGTCGCCGCCGGCACGCCGCGCTACCTCGCCAACGCGTCGCCAATTCTCCTTCGCCGCGTCGGATGATGCGCGGGCTCTGGCACCGGGACTGAGCTTGTCCGGATCGCTGGGGGATCGCTCATGGCGGGATCGCGGTCGTGTAGCATTTCTCCAGCGGGCTGTGGGTGTACTTAGCTCTGGACAAGGATTGGACATGAGGCGTTGCTCCGCGATGTTGAATACTGACCCTCTTTGATAGCCTGTGGAGCGCAGATCACCGTTAGCTGATCGACGTTTTCTTGGCTCCTCTAACCGCAGGGAGGATGCGAATGGCGAGAGCGCGAGAGCGCGAGAGCGAGGGAGCAGCGACCCTCTGGACGGTCGCGGATCTGCGTGGTGTCTCACGTACCTCAACCCAGCGTGTCGACGCATCCAAGCCCATGCCAGCCAGCTCGCGACGCTGCTTGTAGCCGCGATAGTTCCGCTGGATCAGAGCGGCGGCGGCCTCCTCTTCGTCGCACCGGGCGTGCGACCTGGATGCGCGCATGGCGGCGTGCTTCGCATCCTGGCGCCGGGCGATGGACTCCAGCTCGTCTCTGGAAGGGACGGCGAGCGCGGCGGCGGGCGCGGAGGAATGCGAGCTGGGCGCGCGCGGTGCGATGACATCTTCGCGTGGGGCAGGGAGCTTGGCGTCTCCAGGGTCCGCCGCCAGCCTTGCGCGGTCGCCTGACGCCTCCTCGTCGTTGCTGCTGCCGGCCGGCCCGGCGTCGCCCAGCTGCAGCGCCATCGGGTCCATCGTCGCCGCAAGTCGTGGCAGGAGTCACAGCGAGCCTGGCCAGGCGCACGCCCAACAAGTCCTAGCGATCGCTGCCCCCGCTGGCGCCATCCAGGCACCGCCTCGCGACCCGCTACCATCACGTGCAGTCGGGATTCGGCCGCAGCACAGCAGGGTCCCTGCCTTGTGCGGGCCAGCGCAGCGCGGCGACGCAGGTTTGGCGCAGAGGACGGGCAATCAGCTTCCCTGAAACCGCCAGGGATTGCGCATCCATCCGTTGTGCCGGCGAAGCTGCGTCGTTGGTAATGCATCTGAAAAGCGTGTGCCAGCACGCATGAGCCGCTTGCACCCGGCTGTCGGCAAGCGAAAATTCGTCAAGCATTGGCAGCGTCTCTACAGAAAGCATCGCGGCATCATCATTGGCTTGGCAGACTTGCAGTGCCCAATAAGCGTCTAGGCAACGCGCCAGTCAAGAAAGAGCTTTCTTCACCTTCAAGCTCGCCAGCTCGACGCTGGCAATCGCAGTCGCACTCTTCCTGACTGGCTCCAGCATGACAAATCGTGAATCTGGTCGTCTGCCTCGAAGATTGCCACGTCTACTTCAGCCTGCTGCAGTAGGTGGCCAAACTGCTTGCCTTCTGCGAGCAGCGGGTCGACAGCTGCTGTGATGATAAGCGTCGGTGGCTGTGCAACAGCCTGCTCCTTGCCCAACAGTGTAGGCGAAGCCAGAATGTCCGAGCGCGCTTCGTATTTCGTAATGAATGCATCTTTCATCCATCGCAGGAGTGGCACGGAGAGATACGGGCCGTCAAGATACGTCTCGTATGTTTCGCTCTCGATTTTGGTGTCTGTCACCGGGTCGAAGAGCCTGTTCCTATCATTAGGACTTCGATTAGGAAGTGTAGATTCATATGTCTATACTTATGCCTGATAGCTAACTTTGGTTGGCAGCCTTTTATCGGCTGCCAAACTGGACATCGCAACGGCCATGTGTCTTGAAATGGGATTCAGCACAGGCTGTGAGAGCGACGTTGACGGGACGGACTGACCGCCGGCAAAATCTCCAGCGAACGCAATTTCGTCCGACCTCAGACCGTACTTCTCGCCCTCCTTAACAAAATACTCGACCACAGCAAATGCTTCATCAACTTGGTGAGGGTATTGAGCCTCAGGCGCATCCGGTTTCCCGAACCAGATCACAGACTAGGCTGTCGTGGGTGGCTAGGCTGCGCTCAAGCAGTTGATGGATGCGCATTCAATCCCCCGTGAATGCCCACCCGCCGAGGATCCATCCACCTCGGTGGAAGTAGAAAGTGGCTGGAACAACGCCACCGCCACTGGCAGGTTTGAAGATGACAGTTTCAACGGATCATGTTGGACCGACTGGAGTATCGATTTGTTCCCGCAGGACGTCTTTCGCCTGCTCGTGTTGCTGCAAGCCTTCAATGACTGCCCTGGCGTCTCCAAACGGCAGTTCGTAAAGCTTTGGACGGCCCACCTCCGCGCCAACATCGACGGATGCCTGATTGACAGGATCAAGGTACGGGATCATTGCGTTTTCCTGCGATATCAAGCAGAATCCTCGAGGCCAATTTGATGCCCATGGAAAGCTTTCATGGTCGTCGCGTTGTTGCTCCTAAACGCGGGCCCCAACAGGGCGACCTGCTTAGTGTGTTGATCAGCTCCCCCCAGGATTCCCATGCAGGCTGTTGGATAATTGCTAGATAAGCATGGGCTGATGACTGAGGAATGATCCACTGAGTGGACGAAGGAAGTAGCAACCGCAGGGCCTAAAAATAAGACGGTGATTGGGCTGCGGCATGGCGTCTTCGGTCGCGTTGGCGGGGTCTCGCTCCCCTAAAGAACACGGGGGCAAGCGCCACTAGGCGAATCGGGACACACCACCGGCAACGGGCTGAAGAATGGCGCAGGCCCAGAAGAAACACAGCGCGGGCACAGGAAAGAAATGAAGATGGCACAGGAGTTAATCGGATGGAGATTTCGAGACGAATTTAAAGCACGCTGAACTCGGAACCCTGCGTGTCCGGACTGGCATGCAACTCCAAATTAGCGCAGTCGTTCGGTGCTGCTCTCCAGCCCTCCAAGCATTGCGAGGAAGTCATGTGAGCGGTATTTCGACGTCGTCATTATCATCGGAAAGGAGCGTTCATATTCCAGAGGAGGGGAAGGCAATTGCTTATATGGGACACGTTGTCGCGAGGAAGCCGCGGGTCAGGTCTGATGAGATCCGTTGACGCTAGGGTGGGTGAGACACACAGCGGGCGGACCGCGGGAATTCCAAGGCTCGGATTGGTCCTCCCTGCGGCGGCCAACCTGACCTTACGTCGATAGAATTTGTCCAACTCGACGATCGGGCTGCGTGGGCCGCAAACCATGTCACGCCGCGGTCAGCAAGACAACCGCCGCCAAAATAGAGTAATGCTGGAGGAAAATACCTGTCCGGGGGGTGGAGGCAAATCGCTGCCGTGCCAGACATGCTTCACCGGACGGATATTTCCATGCCGAGCTCCTCCGTGTGCGATGTTGAGTGAGATTGTCGCACCCCCTCCCGGTGCAGAGTCGAGAAACGCGAAGCGCTGGGCCAGGTTCTCGATGCGCGGTGCGACAGGCCATGTGCTCATGCTCGACCACGCAGGCGGCCCAGGCTGACGACGCTACCGCGCTGCACTCAGCCGCCGGCGGCGCTGAGATGCGCGGCGGTTACGCCCGCACTCTGGCCACTCTGGGACGGGGACCGTCCGCCTGGGCGCGCGCGGGGGTCGGTCGATGCCATGGACCAGAGCGAAGGGGGCACGGCGGAGATGACACAAGCGAGGCGCGACTCGATGGGGCGCTGCACTCTGGCCGAGGCTCGCGCGACACCGGTGCGGGCGAAGCTTAAAGTCGCAGTGCCCTCTGGCCGCCGGGCGCTGCCGCTTGGCGCGTCGTATGCCGCCAGCGGTGGAGGAGCACTGGGCGCTGGATGGGAAGACCTTATCCGGGATGGGTTGCTGGTTTCCATCGGTGCTGGACGTCGGGACGCCCTAGCGCCGCCCTCACGCTAGGCCGCAAGCGGCACGCTAAATCACCACGAACGACCAAGGCCAGAAAGCTCTCAGGCGCTCTTCCGCTGTGGCCGCAAAACCGCGCGAGCAAACCGTTCCAGGCGCCGGGATCATGTCAGTATCAACCGCCCCAAAGCAGCGCGAGGGTCCGGTCCGGTGCCGGCCAGCGCTGCTGCGCCGCAGGGTTGCGGAAAACTCAGATGTAATACGTGGCAGACTAGGACGGCTCACTCGTCCTAGCCACGCCGCTGATTTCTGCGAGCTGGGCGGTGCATGTCCGGGCGAGGCCAGAGGAGCCGAGCGAGCGGCGCGCTGCATGAGGAATGCGACGGGCGAGGCTCTCGACGGGCTCCGCGGCGGCAGGAACATGGCGCGCAGTGTGGAGCGCGCCGCCGCAGCCGCGCAGCGGCGACGCAGCGCAGATCTGGCGTCGTCGGCGCCGCTGGGCCAGCTCTGTTGCGGCGGCGCCGTAGGGGGACGAGTGCGGTCTTATTGGACGATCCCCGGCGAGGCATCCGCGCTCCTCCTGAGCACCCGCGAGCGCGCCGCCCGCAACGGGCGGCGTGCGCGCAGGCAGGCCGTCGGGGCTGGGGCGGCGCTCATGCGGCGCGCCGGCCGCGGCCGAGGGGTGAGGTTGGCGTAAGGTTGCGGTGCCGCGGGAACAATTATGGGCGATGGTGTTGAAGCAAGCGAGGAAGCTTGGAGAGCCTAGCGCCAGGCCCCCATGTCATTCCTCCGGCTGGTCGTCAGTGCATGAGGTCCAGTGCCGGCGCCCATCCATCAGCCTGCGGCCCTCTCAAACTTAACCCACCTCATTCTTCCGCCCTCGCCCTCGACCCCATATGCGGTTCTGACGGTCCCGCCGCGCCCGCATCGTCCCATCGCGCCCCAGCCCGGAGCCATTGCCGCTGCCACTGGTCCTCGCCCGCGCCCGCCCTCTGCACGCGACTTCCGCCGAGATATTCGCGTTTTGCGGCCGCGGACCGTGGACCTGTCTTCCTGGGTGAGCGACTCCAGACCTATGCAGCCCTGATATCGCGCCACCACGGCCACCACCCGCCCCAAAACCCACCAGGCGGCCCGCACGCAGTCGAGGACCTCGCATCCCCCGTCGCCGCCCCGTGCTTCTCGACGTGTCACTCCATGGTTGATGGGGGCGGTTCGTCCTTTCGCGCGGTGAACCTCCCCAACCCGGGCGCCGCGACAAGCGACGAGGCCGCGCGACCTCGCGCGCAGCATTCGGACGCCATGCAGGATGCAACGCCCATCAGCAACGGGGCCGCCCAGAGCCCCGAGCCCGCACAGCAGAGCGCTTCGCATTCCGCCAATTCGCTGCCCGCCGCGGAGCGAGACACGCAGCCAACACCCCCAGCAGCCCCGTCGCCCGCTGCCTTGCCACCGCCACAGTCGCAGCCCGCGACCACCTCCACGTCTGCGCCCGCGCAGGTGTCGGTCAAGGACGAGACTCCAACCAATGCGGGCGGCTACGGCACTCGCTCGCGCAACCGGCCGAGCGCCGCTCGAATCAACTACGCGGAGGATATAGACATGGATTTCGAGACGGGCGCTGCGAATGGCAGCCATGGTAGCTCCTCCGAGCGCACCACCCGCAGCCCTGCCGGCGGCACCGACGCTGGCCAATCCCCTGCCCCGGGTGCCAAGAAGTCAGCTGCGACCACAAATGGGACCACTGCTTCAGGCACTGCGAGCAGGGACCCCTCGATCCCTGGTACCCTGACCTTTTCCGCGAACCCAAATGCCAACGTCGGTACCTCGACCCAGGGAAAAAAGAGGAAGGCAGGCGGCGCCCATGCAGCGGCCTCCGCTAATGCCGCGGCTACCGCCGCATCATCCGTCGCGGCATCGAGAAGAAAAGACGCCGCGATCGCATCCAACATGATTCGCGAGACGAACATGATGACTTTCGAAAAGAGCGGCGCGAGATTGAAACGTGGAAAGTTGGAGGCTGACGATGGCACTGTGCTTTCGATCGATGGTAAGCGCATTTTTACTCTGCCCGGATTTTTTGACCTCCCACGCATCCTCGCCGGGAGCATCATCTGCGTAGAACTTGCGATGATAAAGATGCTGATTTTCTCCAGACCATGTCTACCTCGTTTGCGAGCCGCCTGGGGAGCCGTATTACCTATGCCGCATCATGGAGTTTCTTCACTCGGACAGCGAAGATAACAGCTCCCCCGTCGATTCTCTCCGGGTCAATTGGTTCTATCGCCCACGAGACGTGCTACGCTACAACAATGATACCCGGCTGGTCTACGGTACGATGCATTCAGACATCTGCCCCCTCACATCTCTTCGCGGCAAGTGTTACATCCGGCATCGCAGCGAAGTTGCAGACCTCGACGAATTCCGGAGAACCAAGGACTCTTTCTGGTTCAATCAAGTTTTCGACCGTTTCATCCACAGGTGGTACGAGGTCATTCCTGTGTCACAGGTCATCAACGTTCCAGAGAAAGTCAAGAAAGCATTAGATGAGAGATGGAAATTCGTGGTTGTAGAGACGAGTCGTGTCAAAGAGTTGACAAGCGCAGTGAAGACTTGCAAGCGCTGTTCTGGTTATTGCGCCGCGTAAGTTGTCTTGAAACCTGCCTCCCGTCTTGCATCAGCTGACAACCCCCAGAAATGATTCTGTCGAATGTGCCGTTTGCCACAACACCTACCACATGAACTGCGTCCGTCCCCCGCTGCTCAAGAAGCCCTCGAGAGGTTTTGCTTGGGCCTGTGGCCCCTGCGGCAGGGCGCAGGAGCGGAAATTAGAAGCGCGGCGAACGCCGATCATTGGCGAAGCTGCAGCGTCGCAAGAAGATGAAGAGATTGTTGACGAGGAGGAGGACGACCCCAGCGCCCAAGTCAACACGACGGCACCTAGCCCCAGTGGCTCAGATGCTCCGATTGACGACCACCCAGCTACGCAAGCTGAAATCGCACTGGCGAAAATGTGGCCCATGCGCTACCTCGGAATTCATTGTCGGGTGGAGGACGCATTACAGTACGACGACAGGGCGATTTACCCCCGCGCGAGTTCTCGCCTTGGTCCGAGACATCAAGCGAATGTAAACGTCTGGCATGGCAGACCAGTCGAGCTTGTCAAACCGGCGGAGATTAGGAAGCGCTACAACAAAGGCCCGGCCCATAAAAAGGATCCGAAGCTCTCGAAGGAAGATCTCGAGGCAGATCGCGCGGAGAAAGCAAAGCGACCGAAGTGGGTCCAAGATGAGCCCGTGGGTTATGTCCGGCGCGGCGAGGATTTTCCGAACGAAGACCCGAGATGCACCGCAAAAGCTCTCTTCAAGATGCCTCCGGAATCCATGCGAGGAGAGGACGATGCCCCTGTTGACCGCGAAAAGATCATCGACGAATACATGTGGAGAGCTAAACAGGAAGCTGCAAAAGTTATTGGTGTCACGGAATGGAACACGAACTTTTTAACGAAGGCCATCGAACTCCTCTACGCCAACAACTACGATGCGGACGCAGCACTCGAACAGCTGAAGAAAGTCAACAAACGCAGAGACCTGAGGGAGCCCGAGCCAAACAAGGAGGAGAAGAAACGCTTCGAAGAGGCTGTGGCAAAATACGGATCTGAGCTACGCCTTGTTCGTCTCCACGTTAGGACCATGTCACACGCAGATGTCGTCCGGTACTATTACTTGTGGAAGAAGACCAACAGAGGAAAGGAAATATGGGGCAACTATGATGGTCGGAAGGGAAAGAACCAAAAGATTGCGGACTCGACCTCGAAGCTTGTCGACGACATTGCAGATGACGTGGACGATTCCGCCTTTGACTTTGGGAAGGCAGAGTCGCGCAAGAAAAGCTTCATATGCAAGTTTTGCTCGACCAAGAAGTCTCGACAGTGGCGTCGGGCTCCGGGTGTTTCGCCAGGTCAGACCGTTCCCGCCGATGGACGTAGCAAAGACAAGGGGGCAAATTTGATTCCTGGTCTGTGTCAACGCTGCGCCCGCCTCTGGAGAAAGTATGCGATCAAGTACGAAGATGCAGAAGAGCTCATCAAAAAGATATCTGCAACCGGCGGCAAGAAGTGGAGGAAGATGATCGACCAAGAGCTCATGGACGAAATCAACGCTGCTCAAAATGCACCCCCGGAGCCTGTTCCGAGCATTGAGCCGATCAATGAGCCATTTGCGCAGAACGCAACAGAACCCCCTCGGAAGAAGCAGAAAGGTGGCACTGAGAAGGACAACTCTCAAACCACTTCGGTCGAGCCTCAAACCAAGAAGAAAACGACCGCGCCTCCTCCCAAACCTCCCACACCACCACCGCAACCCGTTATGCCGAAGATGCGGGAGCTCCCTTGCGCTGTTTGCCTGCAGATGGAACCGCTTGGCGATCAACGCCTTGTGTGCAGAGAATGCAGGTTGACTGTCCATCGCCAATGCTACGGAGTGACCGAATCGCGATCTGGAAAATGGGTTTGCGACCAGTGCAAGAACGACAAGAAGGAGACCGTCTCTTACGTAAGTTTACTGTCCGCTGCACTGATTTCATTCGACTGACTTTATTAGACATATGAATGTGTGCTGTGCCCTATAAAGGAGACGGAGCAGGAATTGATCGAGCCACCAAAGGTCTCCCACAAAAAGAAGACGGACAAGGAGCGGGAGAAAGAGCGACTTGAAAAAGAGTTGCGCTTCCAGAAACTGAAGGAATATCAACAGCAACAGCGAGACAAGGGTCGACCTGAACTACCGCGCGAACCGCTCAAAAAGACCGCCGAGAACAACTGGGTACACCTTCACTGCGCCGTTTGGACTCCGGAACTCAAGTTCACCAATCCTAAGACGTATGAACTAGTCGAAGGCGTTGGAACTCCTACCATCAAGTATGACCAAGTATGCAAGATATGCAAAACGTCCAAGGGCGCATGCGTATCATGTCATCAGTGTCACACCTCCTTCCACATCGGCTGTGCTCACTCTACTGGCTATACGTTTGGTTTCGATGTCACCCCTGTGAAGAGCTCTAGGCGAGACGCGGTCCCTACGTTTACGCTGGGCCAGGAGACTGGGTCATTGGCCGCTGCGATCTGGTGCAAGGAGCACACTCCGAAGACGATCATCCATCCTCTCAATGAAGTCGTGGACGAGACTGGGACGACAGCGCTGCAGCTTTACGTGCAGAATTACAAACAAGCAGACCCTACACTGACGGGTACAGCGCGCAAAGCCAACCTACTTGACCAATTCACCAAGAGCATTCCGGCGCCTGCTGCAGCTGCCCCGGTCAACCGACGGACATCAACGGTACAAGGGACCACAAGATCAGCCAGAACCTCGTCAGCTGGCCTTCCGCCAAAGGCAGAGGAACCAGACGAACCACAGAACGGTGTCCTGTCTGAGCTGAAGGAGGAGCGGAAGTGTGAAATCTGCGATATCGAAGTGTCTCCCAAATGGTGGAAGGTCGATGACTCGCAGGACCCCGTCATCTGGTCTTTTTCAAATCCCGATCAACCTGTCAATACTATTGAGGGAAGCGGCGGGGTTACAGTATTGCTGCAACAGTCAATGGGAACACCAGTGTCACAGTCCGAAGGACCGAGATTTCCCAATGGAATCATCAACCCGGAACAACCTGGTCTGTCCAAAGAAGCGCCCACAGGTGGCAAGGCTACCACACCCGACGGTATACCAATACCGCGACCTGGCACGTATCTTTGCAACAAGTGCCACTGGAGGAGAAAGTACCAGCCGCAGCTCCTCAGGCCACTCAAGAAGTCTCCCACGCCTCCTCCGCAGCCAGTCAGATCGCCTCCTCGGCAATTCCCTCCAGCACCGGCTCCACCGCTACACCACTGGCCACCCATTGCAGGACCACCTCCGCACGCCAGCGCACCTCTTGCCAGCTGGACAGGTCATCCACCACCCATCAGCAATGGGGTCGCTCATTCGCCACAGCCCGGTGCTCCTCCGCATCCCCCGCCAATGCACCACCCCTATCATCCCGCAGTGCCCCCGCACCATCCTCCAGCCAATGGCTATCCGCCATACACAGCACCGCCAGGAGTGCTTCCTCCAGGGCAGCCTGGACCGATACGTTCTCCTTATCCTCCGCCGACGGCACCCACTCCGCTGCACCACGGCAACTCACCGATGCTTGCGGGTCTGTCGAACGGAATCCATTCTCCTCACACGGCACAGTTCGGCTCGCCTGCGCCAGGTCATATCCCACCACCCAGGCAGACGGAGAGCCCGTTCGCAGGCCTGTATGGCGCATCACACGGCAGTCCAGGTCCTCTGCATACCAGGCCTGAAACACCCCGAGATGGTACGCTGCCACCACAGCCGCCGCCTCCGCCGCCGCCGCCGCCGCCGCCGCAACAGCAACAGCCGCCACCGTCGGCACCGACGCCGCAGCCGAACGGAGCCAGTGGCGCCAGCGCAAGCCCCAATCTGCGGAATTTGCTGCATTAAGGTCGCAACCGTTCAGCGCATGTTCTTACGCATCCTTTAAAAGAAAGAGTTCGCTATGACTTTCACCCAGGCGCTTCCGTTGGCGCGGGTTGCAAAATCCACGCGTCTCGTTCAGCGAAAGGGGAATTTGGGGAGACGGATTGGGTATCGGGAAGAACGAGAAAAGCCACGCAGACGGGCGGCGATTTGAGAATTGACGGGAACCAAAGGTTTGATTTCGCTTTTGCTTGTTTGTGGGAGAGTTTGGGACTGGGGGAGTTTCCAAGGCATGATACCAACCAATAGTCGGATTCGAAGTGCACTGGGCACTGCTTTTTTTCCTGGCGGTAGGTTGAGAAAGAGATTATGTACCATAGTCAATCAGTAGAATGAATGCTCGGTTGCTCCTATCATACTCTCAGCGGAAACTCGGTGGTGTGCAGCAGAAGTGTGGTCGGCGGTTGCGAAACCCCGACGGCCTGCGCGACCGACGTCAGGGCGAACATCCCCGGCGCTCCTGCACCACCGCAACACCGCCGCCAGTCCGCAATGTCCTCGATAGGCCCCTCGCTGCCTCCGCACCTCCTCACCAAGCGCAAGCGCGATGACGACGACGAGGGCTCTGCCTCCTCGTCCTCATCACCCCCTCCCAAAAATGACCGCGCCTCGCGCTCGAACACGCCCGACGCGGTAGAGAAGCGGCGGCGCGTCATGGGCCCAGCACCGCCGCCCGCACCGCTCGACGAGATGCCCGCTTCGGCGCCCAACAGAGACGGCGATAGCGACGGTGACAGCGACAGCAGCAGCGACGACGACGACTTCGGTCCTGCTCCGCCCACCGCCGCCGACACCGCAAGGGTACGTTCACTTCCGCAAAGCTACCTCCAGGCCCACCTTCTCCTCTTCTTCCTCTCCTTCTTCCTCCTCCTCCTCCCCCGCTCAGAACACACCCACACAGACGCATCTTACTAACTTACCTTCCCTCCACAGGCACGCAACTACTCCGACGATGACGAGTCCTCAACCGCCGCCGCTCCCCCACCGGAACCCAAGAAAGCCCAGCGTGACGAGTGGATGATGGTACCACCCAAGCAAGACGACCTCGCCGCGCGCCTAGACCCAACCAAGCTACGCGCCCGCGGCTTCCAGACGGGCAAAGGGGCCCGGGCGCCCAACCACCCCGGCGGCGGCGGAGACCTGGGCGCGTGGACCGAGACGCCGGAGCAGAAGAGGAAGAGGTTGGAGAATGAGGTTATGGGGGTGGTGGCGGCGCCGGGGGGTGGGAGGAGGGATGCTAGGAAGAAGGCGGATGAGGAGACGGCGAGGAGGGTGAGGGAGCATAATGAGAAGGCTAGGGGGGGAAGCTTGTATGAGCAGCATAGGCAGAGGGTGGGGAGTGAGAAGGATGATGATCCGAGTAAGAGGGCGTTTGATTGGGAGAAGGATATGGCGGCCGGTGGGAGGATTGATGGGACCAAGCGGAAGGAGATGATTAATCGGGCGTCGGATTTTGGGTCCAAGTTTTCGGGTGGGAGTTACTTGTAGCTGCATTAAAAGGGGCGCATCCTGGAAGGCGGTATGTTTCCTGGGTGTTGAAGCTGGAATGGTCTTACCCAGGCATAGTGTACCCATTCTGCCAAGCGACGTTCGTCGAGGCGTCAAAAGCGTCGTTGGCAAAATAGAAACGTCTCGAGTCACCTTTGTAGTCTATGGGTTTGGCGCGACTCTACGTACGACCGCTCCGCGTGTTCTGCTTCGGTGAATGAAGTTTAAATATGCTTGCGGACCATCAGCCATGGTATGCCCCCCCTTTTCCTCGCTTTCGTGCCAACCCACTCTTCTTGAAGTCTTATTCGTCGTTCCGCCTTAGCTTTCACTTCTCTCTGTGCAACTCTATTGGAATCTCATGAAGGTCATCATGGAGTGCCATATACACGATGTCGGTGGGCTACCTCCCCGGCTTCTGCCGGGGCGACATCGCCCCTTAGAAGGGTGCTCTAATGTAATATCTTCAGTTACCGAGCCTCAGGCGGCTTGAAGCTCACGAAGTCCAACAAACTCCCATAATTTATCTCTTCAAATCCCAAACCCCGGTCGTCTAGTGTAATTAGACGGCCAGTATACATAGTGATGGGAGCTATTCTATTCGAACCCGGACAGGAGTCGATACTAAGACGGCGGCAAAGGCAATGCATAGTACTCGCCTCCTGACAGTGATGAGTGGAAGGAATGCTCAAAGAAGCCGTGAGCGAATGTCGTGGCTGGTGGAAGTGTAGAAGGAACGACGAGGCAAGCCATAGCCTTGGTCTCTAAGCCACTGAGCGCCTGATGCTGATATCTGTGCTTGATGTATGAATTGGCTCCTAATGAACAAATATTATGGACTATCATATTCGGAAATTCCTAAACGATCACCTTGTTACTCTGTTCGTGCAATCTCCACAGCCCCGCTATTATCCAACTAGCCGAATTTGGCGTCATTCACTAAGTCTTCCCTAAACGGCAAGCCGAACTAGACCACTCACTTGGAGCATGATCAATCAGTACCGTTTGTATGCATTCTCCCTTAAATCACCTCCACCTTTGGCGCGTGACCTTTGACCGCCTCATCCAAGACGTGTCACAAGCAAGGCATACCATGCACACGGCCCCACCTA
This sequence comes from Neofusicoccum sp. Z2, assembly GCA_037356115.1. Taxonomy (NCBI): domain Eukaryota; kingdom Fungi; phylum Ascomycota; class Dothideomycetes; order Botryosphaeriales; family Botryosphaeriaceae; genus Neofusicoccum; species Neofusicoccum sp. Z2. Next base: position 508,180 of record JBAWJY010000015.1, read on the forward strand.
ACCGTTCGAAGGCGATTTCACGTGCATTCGCGCCTGTACGCGTTAGTCCCCGCTTCCTTCCATCGACTTCGCGCCGTGGTACCTTCCACCTATAAAGCTTCCCACTTCCTCTGCCTATTCCCTTCTCTTCTTCCTCTCCTTCACCCAAAACATTTCCGCGCGTCAATCACGAAGACCAGCTCACACCAAACCCATCGCAAAGACAAGATGCCCTCCTCCTCTTCCAACAGCAACTCCGGCTCCTCCGGCTCTTCTGGCTACTCTTACAGGAGCAGCGGCACCAACAGCCAGGTAAGCGCGCCTTTACATCCAAACGACTTGTTGATCGAAGCTAACATTCAACGATATCCAGGGCAACCACTACTGCTCCCGTGACTACGGCTCCTCGGCCTCGAACCAGAACTCTTACCACTACTCGAACTCGTAAGTCAATGACTCGCCTCTCCCCTGATCTTCGCGTTCGATGCGCATTTTTGCCCGAGGGAGTGGGAGTTCGTGCTAAAGTCGTTTGCAGGGACGGCAGCTACTACTACTCCAACCCCAACGGCTCGACCTACTACAACGATGGCCAGGGCAACTCTTCGTACAGCCGCAGCGGCGGCAAGTAGGCTGGCCTGATGAACGAGGGTCTGGCGTTCCCCTTTCACAGTTGGCGCTGGAGTATGAAGTCATTGCATACGCTTTGACAGAGCACTTTTGCAGGGCTAGTAGTCGTGGATTTTACTAGGCATGAATAACAATCCAACATGACCTCTCGAACTCTCGATATCCCATGCAGATAAAAGCTTCACGTTCCGACGGCGCGAACGATCGCCCAGGGGCCAGACATCCGACTATGACAATAAAACAGTTCTCCCATTCCAGTCCTACCGCTAACTCCTTCCCGCCTTCCCTTTTCACAACCCACTGCTACAGCCCCTCTACCTCCTCCCCGCCTTCCTCGACTTCTTCTCCCTCTCATACGCATTCTTCTCCCTTCCCTCCTCGCCCTGAATCTCCGCCACCAACCTCTTATACTTAGCCTCGTACGCGGCATCCTTCTCCTTCTTCTCGCGCAACTTCTCGCGCGCAATGAAGCTCGCATCCTTGCGCAACTCGCGCAGCGCGCCCTTCTTCTCCCGGCGATACTCGGCCTTGAGCTTCGCGGCCTCGCGGCGCTCCTGGTCAGGATCGTAGTGCTTGGACGGGTTGAAGCCCTCCTCGAACTTGGGGATCGACGTTTTGATGGGGCGAGGGCGCCAGTGGTGCAGTTCCTGCGGGCGGCGAGCGTAGCGGGCTTGGGAGAGGAGGATGGAGAGGTGCTGGGTCGCCTTGGCGTGGGGCTTGCCTAGGGCTTTGAGGGCGGTGAGGGCGGCGGGGGAGAAGATTTCGGTGAATGCTGGGGTGCTGGACCAGAGGTCTGCCATGGTGGTTAGGTTGGTGACGTGGGCGGTGACGATGTCGGGGGCGGTGGAGCGGTTCTTGAGCGCGAGGACCGTGAAGCGGACGAGCTCGGGGACGTAGCGCTTTGAGAGGGCTTGGTATTTGAGGCAAAGCGCGCCGATGTAGGCGCCCGTGACCAGGTCTTGCGGCGTTTGGGGCGTGGTCAAGCCCAACCAGCGTGCCATGATTGTCATCGCCGGAGTGACAACCTGGTGGAAGTGATCCGACGTAGGGTATATGGTGCCGATAGCAGTAAGGATTACGAGGTCTCCGGGGCTAATTGTAGAAGCTTGGAGCATCTTCTCGAGATGGTTCCTGAATGCCGTGGCGACGACATGTGCGAAAGTCCTAGAGAGCGAGTGGAGATGGCGAATAAGGGTCTCGATAGGCGCCAAAGGCGGAGCGGGTTTTTGCATGGCCAGGTATGAGATGTGGTCCACCAACGCGGCGCAAAAGCCAGCCATTTTCTCCTTGTTCTCCGCGCTCAGCTGAGGATGATACAACGCTCGGATGCGCTGGACAACAGTAGGCGTGTCTTTTACGGATACGTCCTTGAGAACCTCCAGCAGCTCTTCGTGTGATCGAGGACAAGGATATGTGTAGGCCAGTTTCGAGACCTGGGTCTCAAGGGTCTTCTTAGCATCGACGGCTTTCTCCTCGTCGCTCTTTCCCAGAATACCGCGCACAAACTCGTCTTCCTCCTCGTCCTCGTTAATTCGGGGCTCTCCATCCTCTTCATCGGAGCTTTCGGCCTCGCTGTCACTTTCCACATCCTCTTCATCGATGTCAGAACCACTGGCAACAAGGTCGTCGTCGATGACAAAGTCGTCCTCATCGTCGACACCTGGCGGTCGTAGATTGGTGTGGATGTCCTTCAATCCGAACTCTGCTGCATCATCCGGAAGAACCTCTTCGTCGCCCTGAGGCTCAGCAGTCTCCTTCGGTTGTTCTTCTTCTTCATCGCTCTCCTCCACTTCACCTCTCATCCTCCGCATCCGCTTCTCCTCCAACTCCTTCAGTTTTTGGGACTCTTCCTTAGCCCTCTCTTCGTCCGTCTTCGTCCTGGTTGTAGGTGCTGCTCGTCTGTCGAGCTTCATTTCCAAAAGTCTCCTGTCATACTCCTTCTCTGCCCTGACTTTATCCTCTCCGCTCATCAGAGCTGCTCGCTCCGGATTCATCGCGCCAAGTGCGCTGTCCGTTCCTGGTGCCGCACTGGGCGTGGACTGGGGCTTCTTAATGCCTCGGAGAAGAGAAAGCATGTCATGCATGCCCTCATCGAGCTTTTCCCGCAGATCTTCATCGTCTTCCTTCAGCTGCTGGCGCTCGTACTTGTGGAGCTTCGACTTGGCAATGACTTCCTTCATTACCTCGGCCTTAGTCTTCTTGCGCTCCGGTTGGTCCTCTCCTTCTTCGTCAGATAATTCAGCGCCATCTTCAGAGTCTCGCCTCCTCTTGAGCCGGCGCGGCCTATCCTCGTCGTCACTACCACCCGACAGACTGCCGGCATCGAAGTCGTCGTGCTCGCCGTTGAAGTCCAGCGTTTGTCCCATGTGCGTGAGCTGCACCTCGTCCTCGGCGTCGTCCTCGAGGTCAAACAGACCGGCGCCCTTCTTGCGCGATTTCTCACGCGTGAAGCGCTCCAGCATCTTCTCCTCGGGTGTCATGTTCGGGTCGTTTTCGCCGATACGCCGATCGATGATACCGCCAGCCTTGTTCCGCTTGTTCAATTCGGGGAGGAGAGTTTTGCGTCTCTGCAACACAGGTCAGACAGTCCGCCTTCCTCTTCGCTGGCTCCAGAACTCCTCGGGAAGCCATACCGTCTCCTCTCCCATGCTCTTGGTCACGCCGGGCCTCCCGAGAACCCCCTTCCCGGCCTTGCTATTCGTCTTCTGCAGGCTGGTGGTCTGAAACTTCTCCGGCTTCGCTGCGGTCTTGACCTCGAAAGGATTGAAGCTGTCCCGAATGCTGGCGAGCGCGGCGTTGCGCTGGGCGGCGCGCTCGGCGCCATCTTTGCCGGACCTCTTCTTCTCTTTCTTCGACTTCTGGGGGCCGACGATGCCCTGCTCGCGCAGGGACGCCTTCAGGCGCTTCAGCTGCGAGGGCGGCATGGCAGGCGTGCGCGGGGAACAGGCGACTGAACGGTGGTCGTTCTCTCCCGCGGCGAAGAAGCTGTGAGCGCCGAAATTTGGAAATTCGCGCACGGACTCTGGCAGAATTCACGGAAGCGGTGAGCGCGGGCCCGCAGTCACGTGCGATGGTCTCACCCCATGCTTTCTGGAAGTCATTGCCGGTTCGGACGGTTCTGCCTCGGGCATGCTGCGTCCTCCGGCTCCCACACGACATGCGCCTTCGTTCCATCGCCGCGGCGACCATGACTCACTTCCCAAACGCATTCTGCTTTGGGTTGTCGGATGCCGCTCTTACCCGCAAGCGATTCGTTTCATCCGTGCCGTTGGTGACCCGGTTTTTCTTCCAGCTGCAGCCGTCGGCCTTCACATTTCCACTTGCTCATTACTTCGCCTGTACTATACCCCATTCTACTACCTGATGCGATTTGCCAATAGCGCGTGTCTCAGGAGACGGCTCCTCGCCCTCACAGCAAGCCATTCGCGGCACTCTAAACTACCCGTTTCCTCTCTTACGGCCCTCCGCCCGTGCCAGCCCTAATCCCTGCGGATAACTTTCCCGGTATTTGAGGCATCCGTTCCGTTCTGCCAACTCGCCAAAGACCCAAAGACCTTAGCCAGAAACAGCCAAGCCGAAGCATTACGTCCGCCTTGCTAAGGCCCATTTCCACCACTTTTTTTTCTTCTTCAGCTGGTGGAGCGGCCGTCTCAAACCCAGTAGCCTTTTTCAGCTAAGCGGGTGTGAGGTGGCGAGCCTCGTGCTGATGGAGCCCCCTGGCTCTGCGACTTAGGATGATGCCTTCATCAAGCCACAGGCCGAGCAGGTCCACCACTGACTCTCCATGAAAGTCCCGCAACGCGTGCAGTTCCAGCCCAGCGGTTTGGGTGGTACCGGCGGTGCCTGATCTTGCGAAGTGATGCTGGCTTCCTTAGTCACTGAATCTGGCCGTTCGACGCCGCAAGCGTCGCAGCAGAGGTATTGCATATCGTTGATTAGCGTGCAGATTCCACACGTCCATGTCGGGGACTCGGATGCCGACGGACTTTTGGGAGACTCCGAAGTCAGGTCGATGACTTCCGGTATGCTCTGAGCTGGCGCCACTGCGGGCTTCGTGGCGACGAGCCGCGATACCGGTCGGCCTGCGCGGGGAACAGAGACTGATGGCTTAGACGTTGCAGTGGAAGCTGGCGGAGGGGCCGTCGTGGCTGCTGTTGAGGACGGTAAGCTGTTTTGGACCCCTGGTGTTTCCGCGGGCGAGGCCATCTCGAGCCCTCTTTCCGGTGACCAACTGAGACCTTCTTGAGAAGTACCAAGGTTCCGCATGTCCTGCCTGTTTGCGTCCCTGTCGCCCTCCATCATAGCGATGGCGATTGCCAGCTTGTCCGCGTCATCCATCTCCGCTTTGGTCCTGAAGCCCAGTCTCTTTGCCTCTTCTTCGGCCTTCTGCTGAACAGCATGGTTACCAGACCCACAACCCTGCGTGATGTTGTTTCTGCGTTCTACTGCATCTGCGATCACCTTGCGCATGTCGGAGCCGCGGGGAACAGCAGCGCCGCCGAGCTTCTGGCCAGAGCCAGCAGAAAGCATCTTGCGCTTCTCGGCGGCGAGGCGAGCTTGACGTCGGACCTCTTGCAAGGGGACAGGCTTGCCACCGACCTTGCGCCCCTGTCCCAGAAATCCCTCACCAGTGTAGCCTTGTCGCTTGAGAGCATAGTACTCTTCCCGCAGCTCGTCCCACTGCCTGAATCAGTTTCTGCGTTGCCGCCACCTGCTGGACGGTGGCTGCTTACCAGTTTGTGGAAGTTCTTGTCGTGCGGACCCCATACTATGTGACAGAGCCTGTCAATGCATTTAGCAAAAAAAGCCCGACACTTCTATCACAAAACAAAGAAAGGAAGAACCCCCGAGCGGGCGTCGAGACCGTCACAGGTCCGCTCGTGACCGAATCAGAGCTTGCGGACGATGCGGGCAGTCTATTCCTACAAACCCGGGACTGCGAATGGACTTCGCATGGCAACGGTCCCTCATCGCGGCGATGGTCACAAGCACAAGCGACTTACTCGTGTAGCAATGTGTCTACCAGATTATCGTAGGGCAGGAATTGCTTCGGATCGGAACCATGTCGGAGGCGGATGAATATCGTCTGTCCCTGGTTCACGTTCAACCCTATTGTTCGGGTGTATCAGCTTGAAGAAGACATTAATCTAGCCTCGGATGCACGAACCCAGTAGATTCCACTGCGGAGGCAGGAACTCAGCGAGCTCCCCGACCTTCCAGTTCCGCTTCCTCATGATCGGCTTGACGACCGAGGCAAGTTTCTTCAGCATATGGAGGGCTTCCTCTGCACGCTGCAAGTGCTGTATGTGCATGTACGACCCAAACTGCGGGTCTATCTCCGTGCGCGTCATGTTGCTGTGAGTTCTTGGTGTCGTTTCAGTGAGACAGGCTGAGCCGAGCAACCGCCGAGTGAAGCCTGCTGGGCGGTGGTCCAGCGCGTTGGCGATAGAGCACGAATTCGATCCAGCGGGAGTTTCCAGGAAGAGGCTGTGCTTCCTGTCTGCGGGTGAATTTGAGGAACAGGGACCGAGGATGCGGGCAGCATGAGGCTGCTGCTGGGCGATGCGTGAGTGGTGATTTGGACCACGTCAGCTGGTCATGCAGCAGTTTGCCACCGCCGCCTCCAACATCAAGAAGACAATGGAAGCGTGGAGCCGTGCTTAGCTACCAAGACACGCAGCCCGAGGAGTAGCTTGCCGGTCCCCGAATTTGATCGACGCGCGCGATCCTGGTGCCACAGCGCGCTCACGTGCTGATACACGGAAGTAAGCTTATCGCCGCTTTGACGAGGATGACATCGCCCGGGAAGGGCGCCTCCGCTCCCAGCGACGCACCACCGCGCACGCCACCGCTACTCCACAAAGCACTGGACGTCTCAAGAAATCTTTCTCCGGCTTTCCACCCCCGGGTTTCGACATGACTGCCGACGACCAGCATTTCCTCGACGTGGTAGGCTCCTGTGCACGCCGGCCCGCTACCTTGTCCGCTGACGTAGCCGCTGCAGCTTGCAGGCGTGTCCAAGGACATTCGTAAATTCACGGGCGAGATTGCCGATGCCACCGACCGACACTTTGAATCCGTCGCCGCGTCCATCAGGGAGACGCTGTCTACCACAACATGGCTGCCCGCCTCCGCTCGCCCCTCACCGCCGCCCCGCGCGATCGCACACGCCCCCGCCGGCTACTTTGAGCGCGCGCAGGACTGGATATCACGCAACCGAGCCATCACGGCCGCCATAATTGCTTTTGTAGGCACAGGGGCCATCGTGATGTACCAGCAAAAGAAATCATATACGCGCAAACGCAGGGCGAGGCGTGCCAGCAATGGCGCCCGGAGAGAAGTAATCGTGATCGCTGGACCGCCCAGCTCTCCGATCACCAAGTCTCTGGCCCTAGATATGGAGCGTCGTGGCTTTATCGTGTACGTGGTGGTGAATTCGCCTGAGGAGGAGCAGACTGTGCAAGGCGAATCGAGGGTGGACGTTCGGCCCCTCCTGCTGGACATTGTTGACGTAAGAGAGCCCCCTTCCGATAAATGCGGTTAAGACATTAACCCCGGCGGCGCAGCCACTCAACGCCCAGTACACTATCGAGCGCTTCAACAACACGCTGCTGAGCCCTCACCAAGCATTCCCAGGGGCTTCGGCGCATAATCTTAACTTCGCTGGCCTGGTGCTCGTACCCGACCTCATCTACCCCTCAGGGCCTGTGGAGACAATTTCTCCGGAATATTGGTCAGACGCCCTGAATGCCAAGGTGCTCAACACGGTCGCGACAACGCAGGCCTTCCTGCCCATCGTCTGCCAGTTCAAGGCGCGGGTGCTGCTGCTGACGCCGAATGTGGTGTCGTCGCTGCGGCCTCCGTTCCACGGAGTGGAGAGCACCGTGGTCGGCGCGCTGGAGGGGTTCGCGTCATCCCTGAGCGGTGAGCTGAGCACGATCGGTATCGACCTGTGTCACATAAAGCTCGGGACATTCGACTGCAGCGGCGTCGGGAACAAGCAGTACCTGCAGAGCCTCCGCGATCGACAGACGGACGCCTGGCCGGCGGGGACGCGGGAGCTGTACGCAGAGAACTACGTGACGCAGCGGCGGATCGCGAGCAGCAGAGGGCTGTTCGCGGACAACGGCAGCACGGCCAAGGGCAGCCATCTGCGCGAGCTGCACAATGCGGTCTTCGACGCACTGACCCGGAAGCGGCCACAGAAGGTGTGGAGAGTGGGCAGGGGCAGCGTGGCATACGATATCGTGGGCAGCTGGGCGCCGGCGGGACTGGTCAGGTGGATGCTGGGGATCCGGCCAGGGGGACGGGTGCAGGCGGCGGGCGCGGAGCCGCAGCTGATGGACAGCGTGCAAGCGTGGGAGAAGGTT